>VZDJ01000141.1:0-406960 GCA_008694505.1 Cyanoderma ruficeps
GTGCCCACGTGAGGGCCGTGCGGGGGTACGTCCACCTGCTGCATCGGCTCAAACAACGGCTGCCCCACGGCCACTGAAAGAGATCCTCGTGCACAGAGCTGTGCTTGTGGGACCTCTGGACAGACCTTGTATATATTAACCTCCTGTACTTAGGGCATTTACAAAATATATTTTTGAAATATATCCTGTGATTAGTGCATTTCTTTTATCTATTAGCATCCCCTATTTAGTGAATTTACTAGAACTATAGGGACACCCAATTCAGTGGTTTTACTATAGATATTAATAATACTCCCTAGTTAGTGCGTTTAGCAATCCTGAACCTTATGCAGTGTTGAAGTTCTTCAGCCCACCTGACTCCTGGCACCATTGCCGCGTGTGGGCTGCCCCCAGAAAACCACACAATCCGGGGTGTAGCTGTAGGGCACTGAGTGGCTCTACATCACAGGTGGAATGTGTCAAGGGCAGTGACAAGGAAAAGAGAGAGGCCTTTTGTGTGATTTCCAAAGGTATTTATTCCCAGCAAGGTCAGGGACAGATAAAGGCACAGAACCTGGACTAGCAGAGGCTTATAAGCGGGGGAGTTCTTGGGAGAGGATACAATTTCCAATCAATAAAAATTACATGGGGGTGGAACATAAGGTGGGTAGTACACTACATTGACCAATGAAAGAACACAAAGGGAGGGAACTGTCTAAACTATCCACTTGGGCGTCGAAGATTAGGGAATTGATAGGGAGCAGTCTAGAAGAAGGGGAAGTGTTGGGGAAGGATTGACAGTTCTGTGGGAGGAGGGAAGGACAGGTCTATGGAAGAAAGACTACCACGGCAAAACTAACAATACAGGGGGAAAGGAACAATCCATTAGGGATGAAATTTATTATAACAATACAAAAGATGGGAGCGGGGGAGGGGGTTATAGAACAGATCATTGAAACTGAGCTGCAATTGAAAAAAACAATAAAACACACTGCAAGAGAAACTTCTTTGTTATTGTTTCAATCAACTGGACTATTCCAGTAGCTGGACTGTGCAAGCTCTTCTGGAACTCGACCAGACCTTGAGTATTTGTAAATTCCACTAGTTGTCAGTTTGTGACTGGCTGGGAGTAGGCAGTGGAATTGGCAAGCCTTTTTTAACAAATGCACACAATTCTCATTGCACAGTGTTCCTCTCCAAGGTCTCCCTGGTGCAGGAGCCACTGAAGACCATGGTGGCTACAAGGATGGATTTTTGCCCTGTGTTCCCCTTGCATTCTCAGGCCATGCTGGCCATTTCACCTGGGCTCTGAAGCTGCCTGGCAGCTCTGGCTGGGCAGGGGCCAATCAAGAGGCACCGCCGCTGGACCTCCTTGTGTTCCCTGGGGAGATGATGAAGATCTTGCTCATCCCTGACACTCTCCAGGGCTTTAGCACTGCAGAAATGAACTTGTTGGACATGCAGAACGCTGTGCTCTCTCGGCAGTGGGAGTTGCCCACTGAAAATCTCCCCCTCTGTCTACTGCTATAAACATGGTCTATGAGGTGATTAAGATATTTGTACTAGAGCACGAATATTGACATACCTAGGGTCTAGTTGAAGGTTTTTTCCTTAATGTATGTTGGAATATTTTCCTAGATACAACATATTTTGTGTATCAGCACATATTTCCCATTCTCTGAGCTATCTGCAATTATATAATCGAAATATTTTAAATTGTAATTCAAATTAATGTCACTATGTTTTGACATTTTCAGTATTCATGGTGTCCTCATGCTTTTTATTGCATGTATCAAAATAAGCTCTGGTATTGTTGGAGGCCAGCTGTTTTTCTTACTGCATGCTCATTTACCTTTAGAAATCAAAAGCCCACCATCACTTTCAGAGCTTGCCTCCCATGTCCTGGGCTCTATAGTGATTGAAGACCTCCTTCACTCTTTCTTTTCTGAAGTGCTCCTGAGTCATGGGCTGAGAAGTGACTGCTCACCTTTTACAACTTAGTGTTATAGCTCTTCGAAAGAATGTCTTTTGGTGTCACTTCTCATACTATGACTGCTTTCAACCCCCTGAAGAGGATTTTCTTGAGCATTCTCTGACCGTGGTGATGTTGGAGCTGCTTCAGCACTCCTGACATCCCTTTTGTGTCTCTGACAGGCACCAGAGAAAGGACTTCCATGAACTCAGCTGAACTTGATGATGTATAAAAGAAGCACACTGGGCATTGTTCCTGGGGTTTTGTTTTTAACAATACAAATTCCCAAGGCTTTGAAATATTGAAATATTAAAAGGGCAGATATAGTGCAATGAAAGAAACATTTGTGTATACTTCACAGCAGTAGTTGATTTCAGAGGTTTTACAGATTTATTAGAATTCATTGTGTTAGTATACCTGCTTGAATTTTGAGGTCACAGCTGCCTTGTGGAGAAATACTAAGTGAATAACATAAAGTGATTGCTGGTGAATCACAGGGATACAATTTTCAATGTGATGACTTAACACTTCCACATAATAAAAATAAGGTTCTCCATTACTGTAATGCAAAATTTTAACTGCTCATGTTGTGAATGTAGGTGTGTTTTAGCAAACAAATTAAAACAAGGTAATTCTTTCCAATGGTTTAGCAACAAGTGTTTTATAAGCAATTTAAATTACAAAAAAGCCCAGTAAAGCCTGAGAAAGTGGAGAAGATTCTGAGCAAACAAGTATTGAATGTTTGAGTAGGAAAAAAAATATTATTTGAAGGAGACATTTCAGTTAAGGACATCTTTCTTAGGAAGACATGTGCTACTGGGAGGAAAATTTCACACATATTATTCAGGATCTGGCAGTTTTATGTTAAATGCTGAATTTGTTTTTGGAAGGTTTTAGTAACATTTTTCCAGAAAACCACTTTTTGAAGGAAAAACATGACATCTGTGGATTTGCTTCTGCTGCTTTTTCATAATAACATTTTCATATTCACAATATGTATATTAGTCTTGGACAAAAGAAAAAGAAAAGCAGTGACCAAGTAATTTTGAAAAATTGTTTAATCATAAGCAATCTATGTTGCTTCTGAATATCCATTTCTTTTGGCTTTAAAATTAATTTTCATTGCTAGGATAGAAAATTAATTTTCCTCTGTCTCTGTACAGTTTTGTGATATACATTATGTTGTAGAGGAATGAGGTCAAATGCATCTTTGATATCAGGAAAAAGAATAGATGTTATATCAAAATAAATTATGCTCAGTATTCAATGTGAGCTGCTTTGAAAACAGTTTTATAGCTTCAGTTACACAGAAGAATTGTCCCCTTAAAAAAAACCCCTTTATTCAGAATATAAACGCACCTTGATTAGTAGTGTTAAACCCAGAAAGAGATCTGAACAACTCATATCACTTCTAGACACTTAATCATGACATCAAATTTAGTTTGGCTTTTTTTAATGCAAAATGGAATACTTCCCATGAGGAACAAGTGCCAGCATCTCAGCCCACAGTCTTCTGTATCACAGACTTTGGGCAAGTAGGAGGTAGGGATTTGAACCCATTCATAGGAGAGAGTTGAAACTTGGGTCCTTGGATTTTTGGATATGCCCCAAGTCAAACTTGTTTATGTAGGCAGTCTGAAATTATCCATGAAATATGTCCAAAGCTGCTCATTGCTATGAAGGCTCAGATGCTTTTGAGCTGAACATGTGCCTTGGTCACTTTGGGCACCACTGAGCACCACCTTGGTCACTTTGGGCACCACCAAGTCAAGCAGCTTGGTGACAGCATTTTTGACTTCCTTGATTTGTTAAAATCCTATGTAGGGTGCATCTGAGCATTTACAGCTTGTAGTGCACAAACTCTTGCAATGTATTCATCAACTTACTGGAATTCTCCTAATTACTATTAAATAACACTGGCTTCAGTCATTCTTGTGGGTCCCTTCGAACTCAGGATATTGTATGATTCTATGAATATCCTTTTTGTCTTCTCAGGATTTGAAGTAGTTTAACTCCCCCACCCCCCGCCTCCCAAATGTTAGAATATTATACTGTTCATGTTGTGGTTGTGCCTCCATACTGTTCCATACTGTGCTTCAAGGATGCTTTGATGGATGAAGACTGCTTTCTGGATATTTTTCCCCCTTCTGTTTTATAACCAAAACTGTCAATCCTCTTCTAAAACCTAGTAACTAATGAGATCAGTCACTGTGTAGTTGTCAGAAAAGCAAGGACAGTGACTGAACTAACCTGGAATGCAGGGGAAGGATGTTTCATAGAGTCAAAGAAAAATCCTGGGCCTGCTTAGATAGATTAAAGGACTGCGCTAGGGATATTTACAAAATCTAATGCTGAGTTTGAGGACCTAGTCCTCTGACAACTCATATCATCCATGAAAAAGGGTATGTCCATCCAAACAAAGTGTGTGAAATAGGCTTCACTTTCACTTGCCTTATCTTTTTCTGGTCATCATGTGGTTAAAGTAATAAAAAACCGATAAGAAGTATTGATTGTTGGAGATTTAGTCCAGTTCATTCCCTGGATACTGCCAGGAGATAACAGTTTGGAGAGAAAAGTGGCATCATATCTCTCTGTGCCACAAGTGAAACCTGTCAGCTGAAATAAGGTAGGCAGTTGTGGTGTCCACACTTGGAGAAAGGAGTTGAAAAACCAAAAAGGCTTCACAAACACATTTCAAGAATCACCAGCAGTCCATAAAACGCAGTGTTACAGGGAGAGACAGCCAAGAGAACATTCCATACCAATAAAGGTTCAGAGATTGTTTGATGGTGAGCTCTATTGTTCCTCTTGGTAGAGACTTTTAGTCCAGAGGTAAAAAAGTGTAATAAACCTTAATGATGAGAAGCTGGAACTAGTTCCAAGCAAGAAAATGTACTTTTTAGTAGTGGGAGTACTTCTACCCAGATAAATTGAATGCAAGAGATGTGGGAGTTTTAAGTTATTTAATGTTTAAGTTTTAAGGCCTGCTCTTATGAGAGCCTATGGAAGGGGGTGAGTGGCTGTATCTCAGGTATTCTGGGGTAAATCTGGGTTTTTTTGAGCCAAACTCATCTTCACTTGTGACTGTAGTTGCCCTTCCAGGGACGTGGCAATTTTATAATGATAAATTACCTTAACAACGTTTGCCAGAGCTGGTGGGTTGTGTCCTCAATGCTCTGAAAGTACAACCTGTAAGACCTGGTTGACACTGACTACCTGTCCCTTGGAGAAATATTTGTGACTAAGCAGGCTGGGGCAGGATGTTGAAATTAGCTAACTGCATGGTTTTAACTGGATCCCAGTTCCAAGGTCACTTCCAGTCTGGATCAGCATTGACATTGGGTCAAGGACAGCTGGGTACCTGGGCCAGGGAGATAGTTAAGTACAGATTGGTTGAACACAGGATGTAGGTAAGGTCGTGCTGGGATACATCATGTGTGGTGTATGAACATTAACACAAGCCAGCTGTGCACTCTTGCAACCACTGCCACCTGGGGCTGTGAAGAGGTGTGCTGTCAGCTGGCGAGGGAAGGGGTCCTCCCCTCTATTCAGCACTGGTGGCACACTTTGGGAGTGTTGGGACCAGTTCTGGACACCCCAGTAGAAGGGAGGCATGGGTATACTGGAGTGAGTCCAGTGAAGGACCATGAAGGGATTGAGGCATCTGATGTATGAGAGGCGGTAAATACCTGAAGAGGGGAGTAAAGGCAAAGGAATCAGGTGCTTCTCAGCAATGCCCAGTGGTAGGACAAGAAGCAATGGACACACTCTGAAATACCAGAAGGAAATTCCATTTAAACATAAGAAAACACTTGTTACTGTGCAGGCAATCAAAGACAAGAAGTTTGCCCAGGGTGGTTGAGGAATCTCCATCCTTGGACATGCTCCAGAATGTGATTGGACAGGGTCCTGAACAACCTACCCAGCTGACCCTGCTTGAGCAGATGGGTATCGGCTCAGACAATATGGAGAGGTCCCTGGGACCTCAGACATTCTGTGATTCTGCAATACCAGAATACATATTATGGACAAGGAATGCTGGAGCTGATGGCACTGGTCCGACAAAGACAGTGTGTCATTTAAATTCTCATGTACGTATGTTTTCATGTATCTCTATGTTTTCATTAGGACCTTTAGTGTGGCATCAACACTCAATGGCTGTTGATTAACCCCTTTACTTCTTATGAGTGTCTTTTGGCATGCCCTATTACATTTTAGGACTCAGATATTTGGTTCTGGTTTTGGGCTTCAGGTGCATGAGCTTGCATTTCTGATCACATCTGAATAAACATCACTGGAAAATTTTTTAATCTCAACAATTGGTCAGTCTGTATAATAGGACTGTTACCTTTATTGTTTTTCACATTAGCAGCAATTTGTGTGTCATATTGCATATTTTATGTACAGTGATTCAGTCTCATCAAGGGCATTGATAAATGTGCTGAAAAAATTCATACCCAAAAGGTTCTTCCATAAATTTGAAAAATATCCAATCCCTTGAAATGAAAACACTTCAGCTATAGTGTATTTTTATGACCTAGTTGTTAACCAGTTTTAAAAATTAACATGTAATATGCTACATTGATTTTGTTTATAGTTGTTTTTTAATGCAAGATTATGTCAAATATTTGGCAAAGACATTATTTCAGCCACAATCTTCATTATCAGTCTAATGGTTAATCTCATTAAAACAGTATCAAATTTGTTTGACAGTCTGTGTTCCTGGGAAACTGTGTCGACTGACGTTAATAAACCTGTAATCCGTTAATCCCTTCATTAGTATCCCATATCAGCATTTCTATTCGTTTGCTTGATGACACTTGCTAGCTAAAGCTGCCTGTAGTTACACCCAAGTGATTATATCCATTGCCTGAAAAGGCTGGTTCAATATTAACTTTTTCTATACAAGGTCTGAAATTCAAATTACCGCGATGCCATTGCCAAGGGCCCTGACAGCAGAAGCACAGGATTGCCGAGCAGGCCATTTTCTCTTGGGTTTCCTAACCCTTCTCCACTTCTTTAAAGGCGACGGAAGGTTTTTGTCTCTCGCGCTGGCTCCCCGCCCCGGAGCTGCGGGTGCCCGGTCCCGGCGGGGCGGCGGGCGCAATAGCGCGACGATGCTCTAGATGGGGCTTCAACACCGGCGGAGGCAGCGAATAAAACTGGCCCTAAAAGGCGATGGAGGGGCTGGAAACAGCGTCGCCCCGCCTTTAAATTAGTCCTTCTTCTTTTCTCTTTTCATCCAATTGTCTTTTTTCACAAGGGCATGTGAGAGGCATCTCTAAAGGATGCAAGCTGGAGCCAGCATTGTTTAATGTCTTTATTATTGAGCTGGCAAAGGCACGGAGTTTGTTGGGGCTTTGGGTTTATATTCCCACTCCTGAGGTTTGGCTCTTGGGCTGGGGGCTCGTTCCGTGCCTGTGCAGACAAGAGTGGTCTCCAAAGTGCTGTGGAGGGGGTGCAGCAGGGGCCAACCCTTGCCATCGGCAGCTGCTTTCAGCTGCGTGTCCTGTGCCAAGGGCACTGCCCTGCAGATGAGACCTCCGCTCATGCACGGACAGCACGGTGGCGGTGGAGCAGCCTGGTGACCGCGGGGTCTGGGCTGACCCCACCGCCGCCCCAGCCCGGCCCTGCCGGCTCTGCAGCGCTGGCCTCAGCCTGTGGGACTGACTCTGCAGTCTCCACTGTCATCCTTGGGAACAGAGCAACCCCATGGGGCAAGTATGGGCCAGGATGCAGTTCTCCAGAAAAATCCCTGGGATCCTAGTGATGAACATGACTCAGCAATGTGCCTTGGGATCTCCAGTACAAGAAAAACATTTAAAACCTGGATTGAATTCTGTAAAGGACCACCAAGCCAGTGAGGAGCTGGAACACAGGATATTTAAGGGGAGGCTGAGGCTGCTGGGTTTGCTGAGCCTGCAGAAGAGATGGTTCAGGGAGAACTTAGTGCTATCCGCTGTTACCTGAGGGAGGGTGTGGAGAAGATTTATCCACACTCTTCCCGGGGTGCCCAGTGGAAGGATGAGAGGCAGCTTGCAACATGGGGAATTCTGACCAGATGCTAGGAAAAAATTGTTCACCACGAGGGTGGTCAAACACTGAAGAAGGATGCCCAGAAAGGTTTTGGAATCTTCAGCTTTGGAGATAGTAATACCTTAACTGGATGCAGCCCCAGGCAACCCAATGTAGCTGCTCCTGCTTTGAGCAGCTTGTCTGACTGATGGCCTCCAGGAGTCCCTTCACAATATATTAGTCTGTGATGCAGTGATTCTGAGACTGTGTTGCTGTTTCCAAGCCAGGAGTGTGCCCTGGCCTGTGCTGCCTGCCAAAGCATGCACAGGGATCATTGTGGAGAGTGCTAGCTGAACCATGAACTCCATGGCAC
Source organism: Cyanoderma ruficeps (assembly GCA_008694505.1). Classification (NCBI taxonomy): domain Eukaryota; kingdom Metazoa; phylum Chordata; class Aves; order Passeriformes; family Timaliidae; genus Cyanoderma; species Cyanoderma ruficeps. The sequence continues at coordinate 8,340 of VZDJ01000141.1, forward strand.
TGGCTGTGGTCACATTTTCACAGGGAAGGAGACAGAGTTACAGTTCTGAAATAGTTTGAGTAAATAAACACAGTTTCCTAAAATATAAATTCATAAAATAAAAACATCTTTATTTTCATGCAAATGCTGTTAGCTTGTTGATTCTGTTAATCCGTTTTATGACAAGAGTTACAAATGTGAAATCCTGATCCTTTTCAGGCTGTGTTCTGGACAAGGGTCATCAGTGGCTTGTACACACCAGTATAACTAAATACAGATATCTTTGCATGAGCAGAGATATTTCCTTTGTACTTTGTAGATTGAAACCTCTTTTTAGGAAACTGAAATTTCAGAACCGAACTAAAGAGTTCTTAACATTTGACTGATTTCCTGTAATAATACATTTAGCTAATTACTAATTCCTTACTCCTATTTAAGATCCATTCATATGAAGATTTATGAAACATGATGACTTTAAGGATTGCTCAGTTTTTCACATACAGAAGACAGTATTTACTTTATACATATTTTAAAGCAGGTTTTCTGGAGAAACTGAGGAAGCCGAGAATCTTTCCTGCACCTTCCAAGTTCACAGCGGGGAGAATGTAAGCCAAAGGAAGTGAAAATGCCCTGCCATCAGCCTTTCTCTGTTTAATCTATTAGCCACTCAGCTGTATAATGTATTATCTGTCACACAGTGATAAGCAGCTTAGCTCTCTGAGATCATATTAAATATGTTCGGTTTAGCCTAATTCTGCAGCGCTCCATGAGGAGACACCCTGATGTCCACCTGCAGTGGAGCCCTTTTGAAACCAGTGCGGCTCTGCACAGAGATGGAATCCTCTGGCATGGCTCAGGGCCTTGAAGGAGGATATTCTGACTGTCTTCCTTCTTTTCTAAAACCTTTCTTCAGTTCCTGTTCATGCACTTAGAGGAATGAAATATTCAAGCGAGCCCATGCCCTAGAAAACAAAAATATCCCTGTCGCAGATCATCCAGAAGTTTATAGGTTAGAACTGCCTTGATCTTGTTTAATAAGTTCTGCTGGAAAAATATGTTTTAAAAAGAACTCCTACCCTGCATTTTCCATACTTTAAAAGTACATCTGTTTAATATTTTGTTAATGGTTCACTGGAAGTTTGACATCACATCTACTCCCTATATTGTCTTTTAATTACTTGTAAAATTCATGTCACCTTGAAGAAACCCTGAAGCCTGCTGAAAGTCCTGTCACTAATACATAGGTAAGTTAGCAATCTTTGCCTTTTTTTTGCAACCTCTCTGAGGCTGATGGGATAAAGACTGTATAATGACAGATCCTCTCAGCCTCTTCTCTACAGTGACTCCAAGTGTTCCTGGCATGGATGCATGGACTCCTTGGCTGTTCAGGGAGCTCCATCTGCAGCTCAGTGATCACAAGCTGGATTTTAACCAATAGATATAAATAGATTCGATGGAGATGATGAATGTGATAGTCATCCCTGGACAATCACTGCCAAAGAAATCGCACTATTATTAAAAAAAAAACCCCAAAATGTTTGGCTTGTTTGGAGGGGAAGAATGGGGAAAAACTGAGCTGAAAAACAGCAGTTAAGGCAGATGTAGAACTTCAAAATAGTATTAACTGATATTAATGTTGACTAAATATAATAAATACAGCACTGGCTAAAATGCAGGTCTACCAATACTGGTGGGTGACCCTGAACTAAGAATTGGTGAATACTGCTTGTGGTAGGAAAAGTAGAATGAGGGATTTTTAAAAAGCTTTTAAAAAAAGTTTCTGCTTTTTTATCTTGACATTTCTGTTCATTCTTTGCATATTTTAAAACACAATCACAGCCCCAGTTCATCAACTTAAAAAAAGGCTGCTGCTCAGGCTTCTTCTCCTTGTAAATTCTAAAATGACTATTTTAAGGGTATTGCATATACTCCTTTTGGTGGGAAATTACATTTGACATTGGAGTTAAAGGTCATATGACCTCACACAAGATGGGTGCCAGTGCTGAGAAAACTGAATAGACTGGCACAATTTCCACAGGATTTAAAATTAACCTCATTGGATGATTGGCTTACATTTCTAATCCGATATATCAGGCTAAATATAGACTTTGAAGACAATTTCCTTCCATGCAAATAATCACAGTGGGCTAAAAAATGAGTAAAAATTTAAATGAAGAGAGAAAAATACTAAATTAAATTATAGAAAAACTGCCATCTTGCTCGAATATTGGCCTGAAACTGCACATACAAAAGGTGCCTACAAGGAAGAGAAGGCAAAAGGAGATAAAAAATAAAGAGCAAAATTATTGTGTTTGGATATATATTTGTAAAGGGAGTTTTTCTGATGTTGTCAGCAATTTCTGTCAAAGATCTACCTTCAGAGACATCACTGCTGACTTTCAAACATTTCATGTTTTATTACTGAATTTTAATCATTAACTATGAATGGTGTCCCTGAATGATCTGCAGGAGCTATGAATCATTCATTATTACTAAAAGAAACTTTTTTTTCTTTGCAAAAAATAATAGCAAAAGTACAGCAAAACCTTTAGAAAAGCACTAATATTTTAGGAAATGCTAAAAATCAGTACTGCAAAAAAACTCCAAGGTCACAGAAGGAAACAGAGAGTGGGGAGCCGAGATTAAGACTGTATGCAGGGTTGCTTTTTTGTTGTTGTTTTTTCTTCCTTTAGTCTCCTGAATTCCTGAAGAATATAAATATAATAAAATATATTATGTAGGTGGACATAACTTGAATTTAATAAGTCCATACTAATATTCTGTAGATAAGAGAGATGCTTCTGTGCAGGAACCATCTCTGTGGCACTAAACATATCTGGAAACAGTCTTTCCTTTCCCATATCAAAGCAAGACATGTGACAGACAAAAAAATATTTGCTTCACTGACAAAGGTTCCTATGTTCCTATCTGTGTTGGAATTCAGCAAGTTCCAGACATAGGAGAAACATTATAACCCAGTTTACTTGGTTTTATTTGTTAGTGTAACTTGTACCAAGAAATATAAATAGCCCTTAGTTCCTGGGGAAGCTCACAGCACTGTTTTTGATCAGTCTCATGAGAAATTTACTCTGAATACTTTAAGGGTTTATTCTTAATACATGAATTCCAGCCTGTGAGAGAAACTGTATCTTCAGCCATGATCTTCATTATATCTTAGTCCCATAAAAATCATTCTTATTGGTTCAACTTCTGTGCTGAACCAGATGCAATTCCAGACTAAGAGGTAATGCAACCCAGCCTTGGCAGTGGCAGCAACATGGAGAGAGCGTGAATACACCACAGATAAAGCTGAATCCGAGTGAGATGGAGATGTCTGTAGGGATGAAGACCGTGTTTAACATTTATTTACTGTTGTCATGCTTAATGGCTGAAAGTGACAAAATTGAAAGATCCTAAAAGAAATATTGCAAGAGAGAGTGTCTCTCAGAAGTTGCTTTCAAGAAGATATGCAAGATGCATATGATTCTCTGATTTCCTGCCTGCTGCAGCTAAGTTGGCTGCTAAAACCAAGACAGATTTCTCTAGGCCCATGTCTCACCACTGGGTCATGCAATAGAAGGTTTGTAAGGCCCTTGCCAGTCATATTCTAAAAAGAAGTCTGCTCTTGCTTTCATGATGATTCACAGTTGTCTCCCAGCCTGAATCTGCAACCCATCTTGTGGAGTATCTGTCTTTTCACACAGATAGTCCCATTTATTTCACTGAATGCCACTTGTCTGAGTGGGGTCTACTCAATGGGAATAAGGACTGCAGCTGCAGGCTTTAGTGACTCAATGGGGATTTGAAATTAAAGATTTGAACCAGCTCTGTGGGTATATGAAACAATATTTTTCTCTTCTGTCAAACCTCCCATGAGGTCTTTGCTGAACCCTTGACAGTCTTTGAATGACTGATGATGTGAGGAGGAACCCCTCACACTGGCCTCCAGTGCAACCTATTATGTAGTCCAAAAACTCTGAGAATGGGTCTGTTGTATGTCCTATTATCTAGACTCCATTGAGAAATATTGCATCCGATTATGACACTATTGTGTTGAGTTTAATATTCCTCAGACTTTCCTAAACTTTAGTTATCATCATTAGAAAGTTAGTACTGAGTCAAAGTTATTTCCTGTTGTTTTAAATAGGACTGGTTGGGGGGTGGAGGGGGTTTACATAATGAAAGCAGACATCACAAATATTCATTCACTTAGGGTCTGATAGAGCTGTTTTATCGTATTTGTCTATTTGTGGACAAATTGTGGTCAAAAGACTACTTCCTGTATACAAATAAGAAAATTTAGACGAGTAAGGTTTTTAAAATATCGTAGCTTCTTTTTCAGGCGCTATCTAAGAGCAGCCTATGCTGACCATGACTAAAATAGATTATGACTGAGACAGGTATGCTGTCAAAATAGGTTTAGCAGCATAGTTGCTTGGCCATACCTTCATTAGTTATGTTATATCTGCTATTCTGAAAGTAATTTTAGTTCAGTCTAGCTGCATTTAGAAAAAATCAATGGCAGCTTTGACATGCTTACCCTTGCCATGCCATTAGCAGAGCAGCAGACTTGACCCTGCTGGCTGCATGATGTCTGCTGCTTAGTGAAATAGTATATATCTTGAGAAGATGGTTTTGATAAATTGACAAAATAGTATTTCTTGCAGCATGATTAATTTTGCCAACCTCTCATAGCTTCTCATTTTGATCAATCTTGTTTTACAGATTTCCTATGAAGACCAGTTGCGTGTCTTTCATCATCCTTTTCTAGTTAATTAAAAAACCCCAAACAAATGGGGCTGTATTAGCTTTTTGTTCTTACCATCCAATTCATGCTCTGACTAGACTAGAAAGTGGCCTAACCTGAGCCTTCACTGACAAAAGTCATACATACTTATTGTGTCAACCAGCAGTTGTCCCAGTGGAAAAAAATGGATGCAAAGAATGTCATTCTTTTTCGGCAAAGAAGAGGTGGTAAGATCACATGTGGCCGGGGTAGCAGTACTGAGTTTTGTAGCTGACTTTTGGGAAGTGCTAAAAATTCCACTTAGCATTTTCACCACTTTACATTTTACAGCTGAAAAACAGTTGCAGGTTAATTAGCCCTCTATGGAAAATACTACTTTCCAACTGCTACCTCCCCAGCACCTTTATAGCAGAAGAAAATAAATCTTAGGTAGCTCTGAGACAGAGTAGCAGCTTCACCAAAGATTTGATCAGGGAAAACATTGTGCAGAACACAGGACATGGAAATGCAAAACGTAACAAACTTTATTTTACAAACTTCAAAGGAATAAACAAATATTAGCAAATTTTGCAGGGTTACACCAGCAAAGAATACAAAATGTATATCTACTTTGACAGTCAGGTCCGTGTTTAGTTCAAAACAGTTTGGGTTGAGACTTGTAAGGCAATGCATGGAACTACATAAATAATTTCTCTACCCATCACCTGACACACTGTGTGGCTTCTCATTTATTTGGTTGTCTTTTTGTTTGCCTTACATTGCCTCCTACATGTTCCTTTGTTCAGTGTGTGGGTTGCACAGGTTGTATCTATGCCAACCTAATGGTGCCAGGCCAGGCACCTTGTTTCCATTCTGTATGCTCCTGCTCTGAATCCAGATCTCTTCAGCTTCTGTCCAGGCTGTAAAAGGTCATCTTGGTTCAAACAGCCTATAACATTGCAATCACTTCCCATGTAGTTCAATACAGCCTGTCTGCAGCACAGGCCTAATTACTGCTGCCACTCTTTCCTTTTCTCCCTTCTCCCTCTACCAGCTTCAGCTCCCATTTGCTAGTCCCCTCTCCAGACGGTGTCATCCCCTCTCCAGTTTGGGAAACAGGACCCATGTGATTTCTCCACTCTTTCATTCTCCTTGGCCCCTGCCCAAGAAGCCAACAATGTCCAGTGTCAGGGCATCAATCCCCTGGTCCAGAAGAATGCCAGCAGGTTGTCTGCAGTTGTCTGCACTGCTTCTGTGGAGTTAAATTCATTCTGCTTGTGCCTCCTGTCTGTGGGGAAGGGCTCTGTCAGCTCTAAGTCATCTTCTGCAGAGAGATGGGCTATGCCTGAGACAGGGTAGGGGCCAACAGACCACTACTGAGCCACCCATGCTGCATGTGGGCACACCTTTGGCCTCTGAGATGAGGATTAAAGGTGAGCCAAAGATTTTTTTTCTGATGGTTCCTAAAGATTGTCTCAAACTTGTGACTGAGTACAGTCTTGTGTCCCCTCAGTGGGAGAGTGGCCTTGATCTGTGGACTTGAACCCACGCTTGACATGCAGAGCTCACGTAATTCTTATCCTCAAATTTACATCAGCTTTCTATGTTTGAGATGTTTCCCCACCTCTCTGTTCTGTGAAACATCTAACAAAACCTCCAAAAAACTATAAAAATAGTAACTATTCTTAGTTCATATAGTGCATACACTTTAGGAAAGTTGCCAAAATTCATGTACTCAACTGCTCCTTATTCTCTGCAAGATTACTCTCTTTCTGTCCTTGCATATGTAAATATTACTGCCGACCCACTTCTGCATCCTGCAAGAAATTAATCTTGTAAAGTGCCTTGTCAGAGTGGAACACAGCTGAAAACAGATCTGGGAACACAGCTGAAAAAAAGCCAAAATGGATGTGGTAGATTGTTTTTCCAAGGGTTTGGCAGAAGGTCCCTCCCGGAAAGGGCTGGCAGGAATGTAAGGCTCCATGGCTGCTCTTTGAGTGCACTTCACATCTTGAGTACTTGCTAATTTAGGTTTCATTGCAACTGCAGATGGGGAAATGAAATTTGTGGGGGCTTTCATCCCTCATCCCTCTGCAGTAATGTAGATTACTAAAGGTTGCTCAAATCAGCAGAAATACAGATGCAAACCACTGGACCATTGTTGGGCCTGGTTTCCTTGCAGTATCTTGTGCTGAAAGTGTAGACAGGGTAGAAGGCTTGACACTGGCTGAAACCTGCCTGAATTCCTGCTCCTCAGTCAGAGCCACCACCTTCAGTAACAGTGGATCGCTAAAGACACAAGTAGAAAATGAACTCTAGAACTTCTTACACAATGTAGCTGAAAGTTTAAGGAATGATGACTGATTTATATAGAACATGAAAGATGTTTTAATCTCCAGGTTCCGTTGGCTGAGCAAGTCAGATGACTGACCTACATCAGATGTAGAATTTCGCAGGAAACTTTTTCTTTTCAAAGGTCCTTAGTATTGGGAATTTATGGAGGGAATCAAAGCAGCCACAGATACTAAAACTAGTCACGTTTTAACTAGAGAGCAGAAGATTGTGACTTCAACTAAAGAGCAGCCGCTGAGAAGAATGGACTCATGCAGCTTTGTAATTATTAAGTATATTTAGATTTAAATGGCATGAAGGAAGGTTTACTTAAGATATTTGGATTTTTTTTTTAATTTTGTTTGTTTGGGTTTATTTTCTTCTGTTGGTTATAAAGAGATGGTACAGAAATAATTCTGAAATGAAGAACAGCTGTACCTCTCTGCTCTCCTCAGCATGCCACAAATTTGTAAATGCAAGAATCAAAAGCTTTCTCAAAAATTTTCCAGTTCTGTCTCTTCCCAAGAGCCTGCTTTAACACACGGGCTTTGTCATAGCTTCAGAGTAATTCAAGTCAAAAAAAAAGAGCTCTATCTTGCGATGTTATCTCCAAAAACTGACTGGGGAAAACTGAGAAATGGTCTGAATGTAAACCTCTGGCCACAGTGAAGGTTCTGGAAAGAAGAGAGCCTTGGATGAAACTGAGTTTGTTATTGAGAAATATCAATGATAAATAAAACATGCAAAAAAATTTTGCAAAGGATAGAGTGATCTTGACGAGGAGCTGCTTGACCTGTTGTGGATGTAGAGGAGGGTTCATAAGAATACAGCCCATAGCTGCAGGCATTTAAGCACAATGGAGAGAATGTACCCTGGAGGTTACTTCTTTGAATAAAATGATACCTTAAAAATACAGTGGTTTCTAGGATGTGTGCAGAAAGTTGGACTCCAAGCAGCATTATCTCATGTGCTTTCAAGCTGTGTCTGGCCAAGACAACTATCAGCCACCACACTGAGTGCCATTACTCAACGAGTAAACAGTCCTGTACTTACATTACACTATCTTGGCCATTTTGTAGGGTTTAGAGCCTTTAAGTTATCTTTCTCGGGTGTTCTACAGTGCAAGAGCAGCTGATGGTACTCTGTAGCTCTGTTGAAGCTGGAGCACTGTCTTCTCTACCCTTGAACTTCATTTTTTGCTCCCTACCATGACAGTCACATTTCTACCGAAAAAGATTGATCTGAACTGTCAGAACTTTTAATGGCATTCTAAATCTGTAATTTGCAACATGTTTTGGTACTTGGAATTTTTAAAAAGTGATAAAGACCTCTTTAGAAATTTAAAGTATGTGGACTGTTGCAGAGTCTATGAGACTTCACTGTTTCTTAGCAATGTTTCACAGAACCCAGAGAAATAATTGATTGGCACCAACAATTCACAGACCAGAAAACTTGTAAAATGCCTCAGACAGACTGCTTCTTTCAGGTGGAAATAAAGTCACCTTAGCAATTTTTTCAGTCCTGAAAATAATATTCCGTGTCTCCCGTATTTTTATCGTATGCCTGTTATATCTTACTATAGAATCATCTTGTATCATAACTAGAATGTTCTTTGTGCAAAGTTGTACTTTTATACTTCTGTTTCCACATCCTCATGAGCCTTGAGTTTGTGTGTACTTTGTTACCTTAGCAGCAGTAAAGTTCTGTTTAATCTTCCGTGAAGATCTGGCATAACAATGAATCATTCTTACCACGAAATCTTTAGAAAATACCCCTGCCCCCCATAAATTCACATTGTCTACTCCCGTCTTTCTGTACCCCCTGTAAACATGGGAAACTGCTCATAAATCATTTTAGCAATGTTTTTAATTTATTACTTTTCCTCTACTGAACTAAAAGTTCGTACCATTTTGTCTTCAAGCACCCAGAAGTGTACAATAGAAATGGAGTTAAAGGCGTGGCCTCAGGACATTTACCAGAAGCAGCTGCAGGACAAAGGGTGATTTCCAGTCTTAACCAGTACACCACGTGAAAATGCAAAATATCACAAAGTGATGTCCAATAGGTTTTACACTCCACAGAGGAACGTAGGAGCCACATAAAATAAGATGATGCTCTACAAGCTTTAAAATCTTCAGCTTCTCAATATAATGCTTATTTTTCCTAATTTTCTGGATTACTTCCATAATGAACTAGCTTCATTATGTGTATAGAGAGACTGGCAAAAGAGAGACATGAGAAAGCTGCCTGGATTTTTCAATTCCCATGTTGCAACAAAGTTGACACTGAAAAGGCCTAGGTGCAAAATTTTTAGCCCAAAATATTATAAATATACTTAAAATTTTGAGATTTACAAGAAAATTCATTGAAATACAGGCTGAGATTTTTCAAAATCAGTTCTAAAGAGTGTGTGAAAGGATGCTTTAATTAAGTTGTTGCATTCATTATCAAGTTGAATGTGGGCAGGGAGCCCCCTACTCTTTGGTGGTTTCTCTAAATATGTGTGGAATAAAGATGCCGAAGCTTTGGCTAAAGCTGTACCAAGTGTGATAGGAGGAAGATCTTCCTGAGGTCTGGTCATGAAGACCAGACTGGTCATGACTTTAGCTCAATTTGAGTCTACCAACTGTGGCAATGAATTTAGCTGCTCAGATTCTGTTTTGAAGTTCCAGCTGTAAGAACCTACCAACCCAAGAGCTACAGGAACAAAAAGGAGGCTCTTAAAACGATAAAAAAGAAAAATGTGCAGTGTCTTGTCTGTTATTTTTTGTCCATAGCTCTTGAGAATTTATGCAGCTTATAAACACCTTCAAATGAACTGAAATGAAAGTTGTTTTCCACGTGGGAAAGGAGACTGCATCTGTGGCTTTTGGAGCTAACAAAATAGAGGATTCTTACAGGAAGAGGAAACAATCTTAAAAATACCTTACTTACAGTTTTTATAGTCCCATTAGAATTCTTAATTTTCTTATTTCCAGCTCATGCTTTTTTCATATAATCCCATTGCCACATGCCTTCTCTGGGTTATTGGTTTTGTGTCAAGGCTGTCTCTGAGCAATGTAGGAGCATTCTCTTCCTCTATTTAGTGAGAGATAAAGATCTCCAACACCCTTCAGAATCAGTCTTGCTATCTTTTTTTCTGCTTTGCAGTATTTATGAAATATATTAGCAAGTAGGAGTTATTAATATTATAGTTTAAAGCTATGTATTAGTGCTGTGAGTGAATCATGTACAGCCAGCTGCAGCGAGTTGCCCTGATTTTATTTGTTTCATAAAATGAGAGTATGGCTAAAACAGAATATTAAACCAAATATTTTCTAGTAGTGAGTAAATAGAGAAATAAGTAGAAAGTAAGCGCCTCCATCTTTTAAAGAAAACTCTGAGAAATGCAGGAAAAATTGCTGTCAGAAATAATCCTGCAGCGTGAAGGAAACTCACTGAGTAAGGTAATGGAAATTTTCCAACAAATTCCTATAATTACTCACCTATCACAGAATTTTAACAAGTTGCTTGGTGTTGCCTTACAAACCAACATAAAAAAAAAGTTTGTCTCCTTTGCTGTTTTTGCTGGTCATTCAGCAGCAATTAAACAATAAACGCTTGTCGTTCCCCAGTTTGTGGTTCCCATAGTAAAAGTTATGCTCAGGTGAAGACAGGAGCACTGAAGCCAGAAAATCTTAACCTTTGTACCTAAGTGCACTCCAATGAAGTTTACTCTTCTTTTCTTTCAACAAGGACTTTCATGAAAGCAAAGTAATGCATACCTCTCTGCAAGATTGTTACTTGAATTCCCATTTTAGGACTTTATATTCCTGATATTAAGCTCCAGTCCAGAGGGGAGTGAAATCAGTAGAAAGCTTTCCAATGACTCCCACAAGATAAATGAAGGTCTAAGAGAGCACTTAGAGTTTTATGGCTCTTGCTAGGTACTTTCCTCAAGAAATTCAGGATTTCAAAATAAATAATAATCAATATTAAAACGTACAGCAAGCTTTAAGGATATATTTAGCAGCAAGTCAAGGTCTGTGCTTAGTCCGAACAGTGGAAATTCACTGATAGCAGTGGCAATGCAAAGGTGTGAAAGAGGATGACACAGCACACTTCATCATTGGGGTGAAATGATGTGAAGGGGAAATTTAGTCAGAGGGAATGAACAACCATCTGGCTGTGTGCAGGGAAATAAGAGGATGAGGGTTACGACTGTATAACATTTATAAGCTGTGTAGTTCTTGACTTTAAATAAAGGCAGGCTGCATCTTCCCAGACCCAAAAGCTGATGAGGACCGAATTCCCCTTGGTCACTTGCAGATGAGCTGACTGATGAAGGGTTATTTGGGGTTATCTGCTTATCCTGATGATTAATAACATCTGTTCCATAGCTGAGAATATTGGGAACTGTACATCCATACCAGGGAGTGAAAACGGGCAGCGCTGTTTAACTCCTTTGGGATATATGGCGTAGGACAGCCCTCTCACCCAGCGTCCTGCCTCTCCGGCGTTGTCCCTGTTGCTTGCCTTGACAGGAATGCCTGTCCAGAACGGCTCATTTTCCACCGCTTTGCTGCAGTAAGCAGTGACCAAGGGGCCAGACCCGGACCCAGCGGATCAGATCTGGCGGCTCCGCATGGGGTAGGAGGACCAGGAGCAGCCTGAGCTGGAGCGAGGGGCAGCCCTTGTGGCGGGGGGGAGCAATTTCAGGCGTTGTTCACCTCGACCTGCGGGCAGCGCACCTGGAGAGCAGCACAAGCCCCTCTCAGCCTCTCCCAGGCGCACGGCGGCAGCGGGCGGCCGCGGGCCCTGGGGCACGGCAGCTGGGGCGAGCAGGCAGCCGCATGCCTCCATTTCCCCGGCAGCTGGGGGCGGGCAGGTTCCTGCCCGGCTCCCTCCAGGCTCCGCGCTACGGCTGTCCCCGCCCGGGGAGGACTACAGCGCCCGTCGGTCCCTGCGCGCCGCCCACACACCCCCGCCTCTCGCCGCTATCGCTGCCTCCTCCTGCCAGCCGGGAGCCGGACCCGGCTCGCCCGAGAGGGGCTGCGCTCGCAGGACAGGGCAGGGCAGGACAGGGGAGGGGAGGGGGTGCTGCGGGCCGTGGCCACGCTCGGGGGCGGCGGCGGGGCGGAGCTGGGCGGCCCCGGCCCCGTCCCGTGCGAGGGAGCGGCTCCTCGCAGCCTCGCTGCCCCGTCCCGACCGCTCCTGTCGCCGCGCCTCATGAGGTGAAGATGGTGATCCGAGTCTTCGTCGCCTCCTCTTCGGGCTCGGTGGCGGTGAGTGGGGGCGAGCGGCGGGGAGCAGGGAGAGGAGCGCGGCCGCCGCGGGCAGAGCTCAGCCTGCGGGGCCAGGGACTGCGGGGGCTGGCAGCCCGTCTTGCCCGCGCTGCCCAGCCTGCCCTCGGCTCCGAGCCTTGTCCCCGCACCCCGGCACGGACCCGAGGCCGTCCGTGGGCTGCCCTGGGACGCGGGGCTGAATTTGCCGCGGTTGCGTGTGCGATGGGGCGGGAAAGACAACTCTCCTCCGCAAGGCTGCTGAAGCTTAACTAGTTCGTAAATTGCCCTTGGGAAACTAAGCACCCCGCAACATTTGTAGGGGACAAGTCTTGGTGTGTTTAAAGGGTCTCAGAGGCCGTTAAGTGGGGCTAAACTTTCGCTGTTGGGCGGCGATCAGCGCCGCGGTGCAGGGGAGACCATCCCGAGGGGAGCCGAGCCCGGGCAGGTGCGGTACCTCCGTGCCTGCCACCCACGGCACGGTGGACAGATAAATATAAGGAGAGCCTAGGGACAGGCGTCAGGCCAACAGCATCTTTCTGCATTAAGAAATGCTCTGGAATAGGTTCAGCTCTTCTCAGACTCGCTTCTGAAGGGTATCACTGCATTCTCTGTTTAATTGAAGCTTGTACATCATTCTCATGTTAAATTAATTATGCGTGTGACCTATGAATTTCCATATTTTCATATAAAGTGACAGCTTTTAGTTAAGGAAATCTGGGCGCAAATGTCCTACTGAATTCGTTCTTTAAAAATAAACTTCAAAGGGATTTAGATATAATTGATACTCTTTATGCTTCAGCAGTGAGGGCAGCAGCACTTTCTGTGTCGCAGAAGGATGTGGCACATTCCTGTCTGAAGATTTATTGTGTATTCAGTTCCTTCAGTCTTTTACTGTATAGATCTAGTTTTCAGTTCAGTAACACGATGACAGGTATGTGTTCTGATATGTTTTGGCAGGAAGTGTTCAAAATGCTTAGTGGCTGCATTACAGCTAATAAAAACTAATTATCCATTTCAGTAGCCGACTGAGCAAACACAGCATCTTCAGAACTCTGTAGTCCATGTTCATTAAGCATGCATAAGAGAAACATCGTCTTCCCTGCATGGGCAGTTGATTCACTGGCTGAGGTAGTGTAGCATTGCTGGTTTTAGTTTCTGTTTCATGCCCCATGGACTGAACAATATACATAGTTTTGTATTTGTTTTTGTTGGAGGGGTAGAAAAGGTCCATATAGTTCACTCACCCCCGTCTTCAGTCTGCAAGGAGGTTACTGACAGGAGTTTTTGATTCTGCTCTCTCCTTACCCTGGCTGCCTGCAAGGTACATATGTAGTTAGCAGAGCAATATAATCCTCATAACTATCTGTCAACCCAGCAAACCAAATCTGAGTTTGACAAGCAATTTAAATTGCATGTCAGTTATTTTGCTGAGTTTTTTTCTGAGTTGGACAACAAGAAGATGACAGGGTATGGGTAACAGTTTGCCTGCTGGTGATAGTCAACTTTCTTCATCTAGTCAGCAGTACATCTGAGTGCAGCCTAACTAGAGCAGAACAGATGATTCAGTGATTGAAGGTATGTTGTAAAGGGCCAGAGCTGTGACATCTTTTTCCTGTCAGGTTTTTTTTCATCTGTGTTATCACAGCATTTAAGAACTTTAATTATGGGCTAGGTTCCTGCTGTTCTCAGTGTTGCATCACAGAGGCTTTTCTTTTTTCTGTAGGCTTTGCAGGGGGTGTCCTTAGATCCAGGCTAAGGATGGAGGAAAATGACAGAACACTATTATTAGCTAGTTATGTGGGAATCTGCATCTGGAGAAGAGGGTGGTTGCCGCTTTTCATGTCTCTAAACATTTTTAAGGGAAGATTTAAACTTACTATCATCATTCTAGAACTAAACATTAGTGAAAGGAAAGAAAAAGTGTTTGAGTCATAAAATTGTCATCTCCTCCAGCCTTCAGCACTACATCAGCTATTTTTTGGGATCCTGTGCAATTTATGAGACAGAATTATTTCCCTATTGGGAAAAAGGACTACCCCATATAGTTCCTACTCTGTCTTCTGCTAAAAATGATGTCAGAATACATGATTTAATTTCTACCTGTAAGTCAACTTGAGTCAAATTGTAGGCTAGCTGCTTTTAAGAGTGGATGTTTCTCAAATTAGTATCTGACCTGCTGTAATTGACCAGAAACTTCTATACGTAATACTGACTGACAAAAAAAAGCAGTGTCATTGTGACATAATTATTTTTCCAATCTCTCTAGACATACTTTGTTAAATTACTCTTTATTTTAAAATGAAAAGTCCATGTAGTCTCTAGAGTAAGCTATTGTTTTGGCAAATATAATGAGCTAAACTCTTTGTGTATGACTCCTTTTGAAATCTTCAGAATACCCAGGCCAAATGATAGGCATTTGGCTGAAACATTCCTGAGAAATACACTGATTACATACTCAGAAAGGGCTTTAGTTTGCATAAATATAACTTTATCTGGAAACTAGTAGAGTATTTATTGACCTCGATACTTGATGTAATTTGTCTTGTGCTAAAGAAGATAAAAGTATGTAATTGTCACACATAATTCTACGAGTTTAGTGCATAAAATATTTTGAGGCTCATTCTAAAGAATGAGAAATGGAAGTAATCGAAGTGAATGAGAAGGAGCCAAAAATAATGTGAATTTTCCCTTCATTTGGTTTTGGAGTTCTCCCTGCAGCATCTTCCCCACATCTGAAAGTTTGTAGACCCCCCGAGAGGTTAATTGTTGTAGTTGCTTTTTGTTTGTTTAATAAAACTTATGACTATAAATGCTTCATGAGCTTAAAATAACTCACAGATCCCAAAATGTAGCTGTTGCTTGTGTGGAAACATTGATCTTCAGTGTTTAAGGAAGCTGGGCAGTGGGTTTAGCCTGTAGGGACGCTGTAGAGAAGTTTCTGAGACCTTCTTGTGGGAAGGGAGGAGGGAGGCATTGTGCGTGCGGGTACATTTCTAAATCACCTCGTGTTGTGTTAAGCATGCATTAGGCAGATTCAATTGAATCGCAATGCAAAGCCTCTGAATAGGCAGACAGGCATGTTTCTACAAGCCTTACTGTCTCCTGCTCTTTCTGACCTGAATTTCTACTTGTGTTGGTAAGCTGTGTCTCAAATTCCAAGCACTTCTTTGTAGGGCTGGGGAGGCAGGCTTTGCTACTCCTCCCTGATAAGGACAATCAATGTTCTTTTGTGCCTAAGAGAAATGTTACTTTAAAAGTAGCCTTTACTTTTCTCCCTCAGCAGTGTTTCAGTGTTTTCAGGAAATAGTTTTCACCAAATCATTCCAAGGTGACTGTAATTTTATCTGTTTCACTTTCTCCAGTCTATTCAATAAAAATTTACACTTGTTCTACTGTACTACGTACGGACTCATAGTTAAATGGTTTTCAGTGTCTTAAAGCAGCTTTAGTTTTGTCAGGGAGCTGGTAGTATGAGCTAAGTGACTTTAAATTTGGAATTCCTACAGTTATCTAGAAAAGCCAAACCAGAGAAGACTTCAGTGATGCAGTTAGTTAGAAGGCTTAAGATCAGGTAAGGGGAGTATCATTGAAGACTTGTTAAATAATGGAGAATCTTCAAACAACTGCCTCACTTGTACTTTCTCCTTTGTGGTATTAATTTATTGAGGTTTCGTCTCTTGAGCTGAACAGATAATATAGGGGAATTAGTGAAATAATGGCACAGTAGGTACAATCTACTCTGACTAATGATATGTGTGAAGCACTTTCCCATTGTAATTTTTGTATGTTCACAAGATGAGAAAAACAGGTCACTAAAATGAATTCCTTTTACTGCACAAAGATAAGTGCTGCTCAGCCACATTCTTCAGGAGAACATGTTTGGGAGGACAGGAGAGTTTGGGGAGGAACAGCAAACAACCTGAAAAGAATAGACTTTTTTAAATGACCAAAACTTGGACTTTGACTCTTGCAGCTGAAGAGGATTATGGATTTTTTACTAGGAAGCTTGATAAGATAGGTGCAGTTACAGTTAAATTGTTTCTACAGCAAATACTGGTTTTATGAGACTAAAGCTCTCCTTTTGATTAAGCGTATTATGGAAGTCAAATGAGTCGGATTTTTTGTTTCCTGGAATGACTTTAAATCACATTATAAAACATTGGAATGTCAGAATAATTATAGTCATGTTTGTTTGGTACACGTGTTGTTGGGTAATCTAATGGAGACAAATACAGTGCTAGCATTCTTACGGCTAAGCTGGTTTCCAATGGATGATGAATTTCAACTCCACCCTTGTTTGTAAAAAGTAACTCAACATTTCTCATAGCACTTCTCAGAAAGATTGTGCTGTTGGATTTGTGGAATAAGTTAACTTATTAACTTAGGGAATATCCACCATCTTAACTTTTTTGTTGCTTTGTTTGCCTCTCTGCACCCCAAAAGCACAAGGGTCAAAACCGAAAGTGATTTGGTTGAGTGATACAAGTGCCTTTTGAGAAAACAGTGTTAGTTATGGTGGTCATTTGGAGGGATTGACAACTTGTTGCATGTGATTTATGCAAGTTCAACTAAAAAAAAAAAGCTTTGTAAAATATAAATATTATGACTTTTTTAATATTTGAATTTTGTAAAATCAGATCAGAGCAGCAGGTAAGCTAGCTTTTCAGAAATGAGACAATAATCTTTACAGTTGGAAGTGATCCTGCAATATTTCCATGGGAAGTAGCAGTATTTTGAGTGCTTAACCACAGTATTGTCTACATCTGTCAGTGTTCTGAGGATATACCTGTTGGATTGGATCCTCAAAGCCTGATTCATGAATCCCACATGAACATCATACTGTGTCACTTCACCTGTTCAAGGTGGTGGTGCTTTTGGCTGTGCATCTACAGAGCACTGGATACTGGAGGAAAAAAGCTGGATCCTTGCTCAGTCACCCGACACATCATGTGTATCCACATCTTGGACATTAGCAATTATATTTGGTGCATAGGAGAGATCTGGGGACTTTCTGGATCTAGTCCCTTTGATGAACAAAATTAGTTCCTTCATTCTTCCTCAAGTTTCTTATTATCAGGTCGGGTGACTCACATTCATCTTTGCTGGCTTCTGTCAGTCCTATTTTGATTATGGCAGAGAGAGCCTGAGAGCTTCACTCATGACTGTGAATTCTGTGAGGCAAGGGAGGTCAATGTTGAAGGCTTTAGCTGGTTTTCACCTTAAGGTCTGTGCATCTAGGTT
This sequence comes from Cyanoderma ruficeps, assembly GCA_008694505.1. Classification (NCBI taxonomy): domain Eukaryota; kingdom Metazoa; phylum Chordata; class Aves; order Passeriformes; family Timaliidae; genus Cyanoderma; species Cyanoderma ruficeps. Next base: position 25,881 of record VZDJ01000141.1, read on the forward strand.
TCAGGTCTGTGTTCTAAATAAGTGTAAGCTCTAGGTTCATTTTCCTGCCTTGTGATGGAGACAACTGTGAGCCTGTGAACAGCAGTTCAGATCGCTCAGGAATGAATGTGTTCAGGAGGGAGCTGAGTGTGAGCTCTAGTCACAAGGATGCAGGTTGAATTTGTGTATGCTATTTAGTATCTGGCTGTTGCACCATTCTTGTATGCTCTAGTGCTTTCCAAATATTTACATTTCTTCTTGGCAGATAGATCATGTCAGAAATAATGCTACTTTAAAGAGCGTACTTGGACTACACAGTGTCATGTGCAAAAGGTTGGTTACCAACCTTTGATTACAATTAGCTGTAATAAAACTTCAAAGGAGGTATTGTTCTGACTGAGGTTATGAAGACTTTTCGCTTTTGTTTTTCTATAGAGAGTACAGCAGTATCAATGTGCAAGTCCCCAAATGGACATACTTCACTGATGGTGATCCGTTCTCCTTAATCTTCCACCCATATTGTTAAAGTCTAGAAATTCTTTTTCCTAACTCTGGTCATAGTGCCAGGGATTGCTGGATGTTGCATATAACTGAACTTGATTATAATAAATGAAAAAGAATATTGAAGTAAAAGCTAACTTGCATGCAATTTATTAGTACAAATTACTTAGGAATGTTCAGAAATTGGGAGTTGTGGAAAAATTGCATTTAAGGAAGTTCTTCATTGTGTAAAATCAGTACCACTTTTGTGTTTATCAATCTGAGTGCAACTTGGAGATAGAGAATTGTCACTGTCTGGTAACCCAAAGTGTATCTCTTTAATAGCAACTACTCTAAGGGCAACAGCTTCCTCACCTGCAGCCTCAAGTGTTGGTCCCCTCAGGGAGTCTGTCCAAAAGAAAATGCTGCAATCTTTGTTTTCCTTACAGTGTGGAAACTTGCTAGGAAGAGTAATGGACACAGAAATGCACTACTCTATGGAATCAATTTCTAGCTGAAATCTACTGTATCCAAGAAAGCATGACTGTGTTCAAGTATGTCAGTGTTTTTTAACAGCTTAATTTTTTAATAAGTTTTGCAGAAGATAGTTAACATTTCATGAGTCCCTTAAGTTGGCAAATTTTTTGCCTTGGCAAGATGAGGGGAAATATAGAGGCAGTGGTGGTGTTTTTTACCTGTGACTGTCAATGAAATTGGTCTGCAGATAGCTGCCAAAGCTCAGAAGAGCTTCTCAATTCCTTAGTAGGCACGATAATGTTTCCATAATCTTCTCTCCTGGGGTTGGTGTGTTGTTTAGTTGGCACCCATTGGATGGGCAGATGGATTCAATTCAGAGACCTAAGTCACTGTTGTCTGTCATTTCTGAAAACATCAGATTTCAGTGTGTCTCATGTAGATGAGCAAAGGGTGACCTGATCTTTCAAGGAATGACTCAAAGTCGTTGGTGACCAAGCAGAAGCAGTGACTGAGATACAAACGCTGTACAGGCAATTCATTTGACATAATTTGTCTTATTGCAAGAGAACATGGACACAAAACTTCCTTTTTGTCTTATGTGGGCTGTAGACTTCCATCTGTGAAGTATTCTGGGGTGAAATCTTGTAATTCTTCAGTTCAAAGCTGTGGCAGTCCTTCCATTCAGGTGTGCTACTTGAATGTAAGATATTTATCACCATTCTGACGGGGCTGACTCTAAAACATGTGGATCCTTTTGTGGTCATAAGAGCTACAGTCATGAGGAACCTACTCAAAACAAGTAATTTCTATCTCATTAGTGGGGGAAGGGAAAATCAATTTGATTTACATCAGTAAACAAGCTTACTTAGTCTAGATTTAATATTGTACTTCACTGTAATTGAATTTGGTACAAAGAAAAGGGGGTAACTGTCTTGCTGGCTGATTTCTGAAGAGAGGTTCTTAGGAGATGCAGGTTGTTCAGGGAGTCAAGTGAATCATCAGTGACAGTATGCCCTTCTGTTGCTGCCCATCTGCCTTGGGTAGGGCAGACCTTGTCTTCACAGTAAAGAGTTCCAGGATTTGTTATTGTTGGTTTTGCTGTTTTGTCCTTGGATAACTAATCCACATCATTCCTACTAAGACAGAATGGGAAAACACAAGGTGTTGATCATTTTACTGCAAGGAATAAACTTGCAAAAGTTAATGCCTGGGAGAGATATTTGCATATGCATCAACTTGCATTTTATTTGAATATGCATATATAGATACGTACTTTTGCATGCACATATATATATATGGAGAGATACAAATATCCATATATTTATGTGGATAAGGAAATATATATAAATATGTTTATGTATACATACTTGAACCTTTGAATCACTGATAGATGCTAATTATCCCTCAGTAAAAATAAACCACTGATTTTAGCATTCTCAGAAGAGAAACAAAGTCCTGGTGCCTTTAGGATGCTCAAGATATGCTAGCACCTGTTGGGGCCATGTCAAAAATGCCTGCTCCTTTATTGCAGCTGTGGATGCCTATCTTCAGTGCAAGCTAGAGTGCTGAAATCATGGTGCTTGCTCACCTATCTCTATTATTCTGTGTTATTCCATGTGTCTGGCCTGTACTTAGCTTTATTTATGTACCTTACTTCAGCTAATGAGTTGTTTTGCAGAATATCAGAATACTTATACCAACGTAAGATACTCCCCAATATGATTGTGCTGGCTAATGGGGACATACAGTGGAATAAAATAATTCCTGTCCTATCTGGGAAAAAGGTAACATTAGTGTAAACAATGTTACAAAGATTTTTATCTGACAGGAATGGCAGGGGGATTTGAGGACCTTAGCGCTGATGACTTCAAAGTTGCTCTTCTGCCTGTTTCAGAGCTCCAGGACTGAACACCTGGCTGTATTCTGGCCTCTTCCATCACAGCTGTGAGCGTTTGCCTTGGTGGGTACTCAGGTGGGTGGGTGATACACTGGCCCATGGAACCAAGTGTCTGCAGCACCAGGCTTGTCTAGTGTGCCCCTGTCACAGGGGTAATGATAACTTATGGCAAGCTTCTGCCTGTGGCAAAGCCCTGAACAGCCACACTTCCTGGCTTTCTGAATGTCCCATTTCATGGGATTGTTCTGTTGCAAACTCTGCCAGCAGGGTTACCCTCAGAGATTTTGTTTGTGAGAAGAGGCCTGAAACCATGAACTTGTATGTCATATTCAATGCAAATCAAAACATGATTGGTATGTTCCATTCACACATGCTAACGTGCTTTTGCATTGGCTTTTGGATTTTTATGCTGTTACAAAAGGGCAGAATATTGTTTACCTTCATATGTTGGGAGATATGGCTTTGTGATTCTTTTCACCAGTCTGTGCAGGACAGGTCCTCTGAATTCACTGGATAGGTCCCACTTGAAGCAAGAGAAAGTGACTCATAAAAAATTCATCAGAATTTAAGTGGAAATTCCATTAAAGCTTTCACAAGTTTATTTTGTTTCCTGGCATTTTCGTATGCTGCAGAGGATGATATTGGGTATTAGCAGTGGTATTAAAACCTTTATGAGTGATTATTTGGAACAATTTAATAGTAACATTACGAATCAATTAAAGACTGGTTTCTTAATCTGTGTTTTTCAGAGAAAATCAAATGAATTTTTGTGTGCCTTCATTTGAAAGGAGGCTTCCTTTGATCTGATGAACAATAGACCATCAGCAACTGAAACCTGTCATTAAATTGCTGCAGGGTTAGTGAAATTATCATCCCTGTCCAATCTAAAGAAATGCGATTCAAGTATGCATTAAACCTTTGATCTGGATCTGCATCTCCTAAGGTCAGATAGTCTTTCTGAAACATCTCTAATTGAGTGATCTGATAGGTTTATGTAGAAACAGAGACAGGAGTGGCATTTGAAGGATGTAGATAGCATCACATTCTTCAGTAGGAACCAGCTAGGAAGCTAAAATTAGTTAGAAAAGAGATACAAAACTAGTCTTTGATCAAAGAAGACAGCTGCTATGAAGGCCCTGATGTGCAAGCAGTCCCTTCCTGCTCAGTCAAACTGGCTTGCCTGCAGCAAGGTCTGTTTTCTAGTAAAGGTTCCCAGCGTGAGGCCCCAGGGAGGTCTGAAATTCAGTGTGTTTATGCAGCGTGGTATTCAGCAATACCTTTGGCTATGTGGAGGTGACTCCTGTTAACCTTACAGGAGATGTGTCTGCAGTTTATGGGATAATAATCAGATGGCTGCTGTGCTTGGGGATGCACCTTGTCACTAAGAAATGGGACTGTAGAAGTATAAAAGCAAAAAGAATTTACAGATACAGAGCTGCAAAAACACACAAGCTACACAGATATAGTTGCATTTGTTGAAAGAAAAATAATGTTGACATTTATTAATAAGGTTAGAAACCTTGTTCTGCTCAGTTGAGTCGAAGATAATTTTGTTACTGATCTGAATAATAGCAGTGGCAGTCAGCCCTGGTTTAGAAAATCCATCCTCTGAGCCTTACAAAAACATGAGAAAATGTTGCAGTAACATAGTCCAGTTTTATCTGAAATATGAAATTTGTCTCGAGCCACAAGTGCATTTTTTCTGTTGCAGTTTCATGTACTGCTGAGAAAACCTGTAAATATCTGCAAAAAACTTAGCACAATGAATTCTGGAAAACTTGCACTGCTGTTATTTTAAAGTGCATTGTCAGGGGTGTGTATATCTGTAGTTGGCAGAATGACACATCTGTGCTGTGTGGATAGTAACTGTCAGTAGAAAATAGTGAAAGCATTGACAGCTTTATTTCACAAACTCATGTTTGAAACTCCGGGGGCATGTTGGAATCATAGTGTCTCTGCTCCTTTAAGATGAGAAAACAAGCAAATGCAAGCATAGTCCTTCTTAAGGAAAGACTAGATGCTTTTTCTAAGTGGTCAAGGGGACTTATTCCACCAATTTCTTGCAGGAGGATTAGTACCTGTGTGGGAATAATATGGCTGTGACCTTGTGTTTTTTGTAGGAACAGGATTCTGCATTAAACCCATCATGCCACTGCTGGCCTAGACAGTACTGCAGTCCTCAAAGCTTGCCTTAAACCCTCTGCCTTGCTGTCAGGAGACTGCTGCACGTGGCATCCTATGGATCCACCTTCTGCCTCCACTGGCTCTTGTTTCGGAAGTAGCTGGGGCCGCAGTTGGGTGTACCTGGGTGTTGGGCTATAGGCCCTGAGTGACAAAATATAGAGGGTGCAGCTCGTGGTTATGGCAGGAGATGGCCAGAAGAACTTGTATCTTGAGCTGACAGAACTAAGACCCCACCAAGATGAAACAAGGCTAATTGCTTGTTAAGTCTGCTGGACTGGTAGATGTTTTTATCCATTCTGATAGATAAATACGCCTATGCCACTGGGTTTTGCTGCTTAAAGCTAATGAGAAGGAAGAAACATGACCTACTTTTTTTAGTGCTAAAAATTTTCTTTTATATCTCATTTGCAATAAATACAGAAAATACAGCTGGGAATGCTTCATTCATTGTGACAAAACAATGTGACTGATAAATACAGAAAACTAGTTCAAACACTTTGTGTTCTGCTGACTCACCTCATCACAAAAAAAAAGTCAGTTCTGTGTTTTCATCTTAAAAGTTCAGGTGGTAAATATGTTACATTATAGGAAATGTGTGTGAATCTCTTGTTAGGGGGATTTTTTTGTTTTTAAACTTTTATTTTCTTCACAGAATTTAGAGTAGAATGGAATATTTTAGTTTGAAGTAGCCTACAATGATCATCTAATCCAGCTGCTTGACCACATCAGGGCTTACCAGAAGTTAATTAAAGCATGTTATTGATGGCATTGTCTAAATGTGTCTTAAACAATGACAAGCTAGGAAGCCTGTTCCAATGTTTGATTTCCTGTGAGTAAAGGCTTCCTTATGACAAGTTTGAAGCTCCCCTGACAAAGGTATTACACATCCCATCACTGGATACCACAGAGAAGAGATCAGCACCTCTCATTCTACTTCCCCTCCTCAGCAAACTGTAGGGAGTCATGAAGTCACCCCTCAGCCTCCTTTTCTCCAGATTAGACAAGCCCAGAGCCCTCAAGTGCTCCTTACAGGACATTCCTTCCAGCTCCACCACCAGCTTTGTCGCCTTCCTCTGGATGCATTCAAAGACCTTCACATCCTTCCGAAACTGCGGGGCCCAGAACTGCTCATGCAGTGGGATAATCACCCCTCTGGATTGGCTGGTGATGCTGTGCTTGGTGAACCCAAGGATGAGGGTTGCCCTCTTGGCTGCCAGAGCACACTGCTGGATATCAGAGCATTTGCTTACTTTCCAGAACCTGCTTATAAGGCTGGTCTCTTTGGTGCTATTTCAGTGAAATTTAATTGATTACCAAATATTTAGGAAAATAAAGAAACAAAATGGATTAATTATGTTTTATTTCCAAAAATCATAATTCTACCAAACAAGCTGATGCACACAACAAAGCAACATCTCTAAATCCCTGTAGATTTCTAGCTGTAGCAGTTTTGGACTCCCATGTGCAAACTATTCCCCACTCTGCTTACTCTGCACAACTGTGAGACTGAAAGATCAACTTTCTGTTCATCTATGCAGGACTCAATTTCCAATAGTTTAGACTTGACAGTTCTCATCTACCTTGCTGAACTGGAACTTTGCTGGGAAACAAAAAAATGTTCCTCAGAATCAAATAACTTGGAGAAATTGGAAAAAATAAACATGAATAAATGTAATATAGGATGGAGATTAGAGAAAAACTTCCATTTAGTTAGTAAGTGCTGAAAAGTAGTTGAAATTATAAGGATGGCAGTTATCATATTTGTATTTATGTGTATGTCTTTTGAAGAGGAAGATATATGCTGCTTGTTGAAAGGGTTTCTTTCGTGATGCAAAATACTTGCTATAAATATGCCACTTTGACAAATGGGAGTATTATGAGAAGGAGTTAAATGCAGAATGCCAAGCAGGAGATTTAAATTATTCTCTGGCATCTTTAAAAGGTTTCTGCTGGAAAAATGCATGAAAACAACACTTTATTTTAACCACTCTCTTGAACTACTGAAACATATGGTAAATTGCAAACAAAAACATCTATCTATTGAAAGAAGGTAGCTGCCAGCTAAGATTTGAATTGTTAGCCTTTTGAAGCAATAGTCTAGCCCTGCAGGATCATTCCGTCAGGAGAATTCTTGATAGCTGAGGATAAGTTTTACAAATCCCTGAGCTCTTCCAAGCTGGTCAAAGTTTCTCCTGTCTCTTGTGCTAGCCACCAAGACCCTCAACTTCATTTAAAAGAAAAAAAAAAAGGTCCTAACACATAATTCTAATAATTTTGACTTTTTGGCTCAGTTGGTCGAGGCATTTTTAAAATCAGATGAACTTATGGGCAAGGTCTGGTAATCTGCTCTCTGTTTTAGTTAGAGGTGAAGAACTGTTGAAGAACCAGCATGCTTTCCCAGCATCCTCACAAGAAAATACCTATGACTAGGAAACATCCTGTATCTGTAGCAAAAATACAATTTCAAGCATGCATTTTGTGAAATAGAAATGTTTTCAAGATAGTGTAATTCCACCGATTGTTTCTGTAGGTTATAATCAAAACTGGCAGCAGGCTTTGCAAGCTCCCCTACTAGAACAACCAGCTTTGCATCCTGACCTTTAATCTGGCAGTCACCTGCTGCTCGCCTGGCTGAGCAGGGAATCTTCTGGCTATGTTACCTGGTCTGCATGGAGTCCTTTGGCTCTTAGTCTGACTCACTAATTTGGAGCTGCCTGTACCCTCAGTGAGACTTCCAAGTTCTGGTTCAATTCCTGCTGTGCAGTCTACGAGTTTCACTTTGTTTTAGCCATTTTTTATTTCCATAGCAATGCTGTATTTTTTAATTTCACATTAATGCAATAGAAAAAAAAAATCACACCATCAATTAGAAGGTAGATCCAGCGTGAATGGCATTCTTATTCTTTTGATTAGGAAGCAATGAGCCAAAATTTGGGATTCATAGCATCTGCTTTCCTACAGTCCATCAGACACTCCTGTGTAAATGGATTTTCAGCAGTGTAAGAACACATTGTTTCTACTGCAAGAAGAAAATTATAGAATCACTTACTTTATTTGTGTACATCAGTGGCAGGTCTTGTTTCCCAAAATACAGAAGAATTCAAAAGAAGTAGACTCAGGGATGGCTTCAGAGGCTTTTTCAGCTGCACACATCTCAAGGGCATCCTGTGTGGCACTGTCTCTAGGTGATTTTTCTGTAGAACGTTGTCTTTTTCCTTTCTTGGTCTGCTCCCTTTTTCTGGTTCTTCCATTTTTGTCTCTTCTTTTTCCTTTGTGCTTATTCAGACCATACCCTAGTAAACTCGTGAGCAAACTCCCATCATCTCTTGTTTTTAGCAGTGGTAGTTGTATTTATACTTGCTAAAGAATCCTTTGTATTTTAGAATGTTACTCTGTTACTGGCACAGACAGCAATGATTTCAGACAAACTGCCTTAAATAATAAACTTTTCCCCTCACCTTGTGATAAACAGATGTGCACACAGAAATCAATTTGAATGTGCTTATCAGAGTGCAACATCTGGCTAGGAAAATATGAGGCTCGCAGGCATTGGGCATGGAGAAGTTTAACTCTCTTTGTAGCTTTATAAAAAATGTTTTCCTTTGCTGAGTGCTTGTGATTAAGAAGCTCTTAAAAACCAGACCTGTCTCAAATTTTAATTGCATTTCTTAAATACTGGATTCTTGTCAAAGTTACCACACAAACATTGCCAGGAGGCAAAGGTGTGCAGAGTCCTTGGCTAAGCAGTATCTCAGCAGCTCCCAGAGACCTGCAGACTGATTTTGCATAAAGCTGAACAGATTGCCCTCTCAGTTTAATAGTGTTTCATATTGTGTGTCCTTAATTATGTCTCTGTGTGCAAGCGGAAGGTTGCTGCTGGCAGGAGACCAGGGCTGCATGTGGCCGCTGTTCACACACTGTTCTGTTTCTCTTCAGGTTGAAAAGTTCTGTGGTTAATTTTTAGAATATTGAAACATTTCTTTGTTTGAGGATGAAGCATTCAGGTGCTTTTAGCTATTTGGAGGCCTGTTATGAGAAGACAGGGTTTTCCTTCTGTCAGATGCAATGAAGTATTTGCTACAGCAGAGGGCCGCTCATTTTATTTTCAGAAATAGTTATGAAATGCTGATTTTTGTTTATTTTTATTTTAAAATTTCCTTCTCTGTTAACCTTCTTCTCTTCATCACAGCTTCTCATCCTTTTTTCATATGTACATAGCTGAGTTGTATTTTCCTGTCCCAAGAACAATGAAGTAATCATATGAACCTTTGTAAAATTCTGTCTCAGTGCTGCTATTTCACTGCAATAAAAATTGCCAGGGGTCAGTTATGCTCTCTTTTCCTAAGTCAGGCAAAGAAAAGAGAAATTTGGCAGAAAATCTCTGTCAGTACTGCTCTCAAGTGTAACAGGACAATGAGGATTTGCATTTCAAGCTTGCGAATTCACGGGATAGTTTTTTGTTGCTTTTGAGAGCAGAAACATAGTGGAAACATAAGAAGAGAATGTGTTAACACAGTTTAAAATTCTGTTCCTTTAATGTGTTCAGGGCTTGTATCTGTTTGTTAGAGCATAGTATCTCCTTATTATCTGGGAGTATATGTTAAGCCACAACTGTGTGAGAAGTGAAGATAAGCAATCCCCTGCAGTAGCTATATTACGTCTGCATTTTACACTGCAACAGTCTCTTTGGTTATGTTTGCATGACTTGTAAAGGCAGAGGCTTACATATAATATTTTCAGTCGTGGGAGTGAGTTGAGCTTGTGTTTATGTAACACAAATGCTGCTTATGCAGTTCATATTTCAGATACCTGTAGCTGGTCATGCTTTAGCCACTGCTGAGCCATTTTCTTAGGATGCAGTTTTGTTCCTGATATAAACTGATGAGATTGTGGTGCTGACGTTATTGATGCTCCTTCTCTTGTTCCCCTGGTTCCTGCATTATGCTTATGTGAGGGAAGCTGCAGGAGCTACTTGGCAGGAGGGAGGAACATTGTGTCATCTCAGTGACAGCCAGCAGTGGGATCTGCTGAGTTGTATCATCGAACTGCACCATAAAGGTGCCCCTGCCAAATGCAATACATTCAGTTTTTGGCTGAGTCAGTGGGTGGATAATGTGGCTGATGCATTTCTGGAGTGAGGGCAGGTGTGTGGAAAGAGTAACCAAATTAAAAAAAGAAGGAAGAAAATTAGCAGGACCATCTCCATCTTTAGAGGCACAGGTGTGCCAGGCTGTGAAACAAGTATTTGAGGTGAACTTAGACATTAATTCACTTTTTGTTTTTTAAATGTCTGGCTTCTAAAATGTGCTGGTGGTCTGACAAACCAGCTTAGAAGATAACTTCATAAGGCTTTGTTCTCACTCACCATGTGTGGTCAGAATATTTTTTGGGGTGGGATTTTGTGTTCGAAAGATGGCTGTTTGTTCTTGGGATCTGTCTGGAATGAGTGGACAGTTCAGGCTAGGCTTTCAGTTCCTTCAGTTCCAGGAGGATGAGACTGTAAAACAGTCAGTGCTGCACATCTGAGTCACCGGCCAATGCATGGAGTGGTACCTGCTGTCAATCCCTCCACTTTCAGGCAGGAGGACAGAAACCCAGGGAGTGCCTTGTCTCCAGAAAGTGGGGGGTAGAGTCTACAGCAGAGGACCAACCTTCCGCATCCACTTTGTGAGCACCAGATACTCAGCAACATTCCTCCTATTGACACAGTGAAGAAATTTAAAACTGAGAATGTGTGTGCTTTGCCACATTTATATTAACTGGGCTAATGAGAAAAGGCAGAGAAGTTCTCTTTAATCATGGCACAGTTCCTATTAACATTGTGACTTGAGTCATCTTGCATATAGCAGAGTAGAAGTAATATTTCTTTATCCTATCTGAGTTAGATAAGTCCTGGACTACTGAGATTTTTGCAAGGTATTGAATATCTTGGTTAAAATAGTATAGAAATAGTATGAAATTCAGCTGACTTTCAGTAATGAAGAGACCACGGGCTATTCTCCTCTGGTTCAGTAGGGAAGCCTTTCTAGAACAGGAGAATTTCTGAAGACAGGTTCAGGAAGCATAGACAGACCAAAAAAAGAAGGAAACTGTCACTTGTTGGAAGTGATGAGAAGCTTCCAGGGAACTTTGGATAGAGGATGTTATCTGATTTTTCTAAACTTCTGCTCCAACCTGGACATGATTTATAGTGGTAACATCCTCATTTTCTAATTCTGCTCCTAAATGAGCAATAAGATTTCTCTTGCTACTGGAGATCACTGTTCAGCTTAGCTGGGAGATCTGATATTAGTTGTGTGGGAAACAGAAGTCTTAGAACAGAATAGTTTTTGTTCCGGGCAAAGATGTGGAAAGTGAGGTGGCTGAAGTGAGGTAGATTCTGAATGGAAGCAAGCAAATATTTCAAGTAAAGATGGTCAATTAATTGTGGCAACAATTTGCAAAGAACAGCTCTCTGTTATAATCAGTTCAGGAATGGAGCTTAGGGGGGAAAAGAAGTCTGAAGAAACCCTTTTACTCCTAAGATGAATTAATTCAGGGATACTGAAAGTCAGAACAGATAATCCCGGTGGTTCCACCTGGGCTGGCCTGAGCATGTCTTTGAAATACTTCTCCAAAGCAGTCTGAAAATGTATCGTCCTGTTACTTGTTGCAAATCAGTATGAAGAAATGAAAACTAGGACAGAAAGACAGAATACTTTAGCTACAATAGACTTCCTTTATAAATCGGGTTACTGATTAAGTGATTAGCTCATTTTAGCAGTTTTATGTATCACAATGGACATCCTATTTTTGCTGCTTTTTAATCCTAATAAAGATACCAGCTCTGAATACAGAGATAAAATTGAGTTGCCTCTGGGGATTTTTTCCTGTCTTAGTTTTGTGAATAGAAATATATTAACAATAAAACCAAACCCAGATAAATGATGTTCAGAAAAGAATTACCCTGCTAAAAATAGGGGATGCAATCGTTGGACTATAATAGCAGACCATTAACTCCATCAGAGTTTTCTCACTGCATTTAAAGATAGATTAGGATCATCTTGCATAAAGATTTTTCCTCTGAAACTTCACAGTGGATATATGTTTTGAAGGTGTATTTTACAGTGTCTATTTTTACCCAAAATATTTTGATGCTGAAGCAGTCTGTCATGTAAGACTACAAATGCTTTCTCAAAGCAGTGTATGAAACCAAGAAAGAAACCAAGTTTTTCTGAACATGGTACCTCTGACAATGGGATTATTTTTTTTGGGTTCCTTTCAGTTGCATCAGACTCAAGAAACCTTGGAAGCAGCAAGATACTTTACAAAGAGTATTATCCACCTCTGCAGTTTGTTGAATGAGGATGCATTTTTCTCCACTGGGCTCTTGACAGGACAGGCTAAGGAGGAAGTGAGGACTGACACTGCCCTTTGTGCTGTGTTGCCTTTGCTCCGTGTTCCCTGTGGCCAAACTGGGAGCTTTTAGGGCTCCGAGTGAGCACAGATGAGAGTTGCAGGCAGGATTGTGAGGCTGACGCACTTCTGCGGCACGGATCCAGTTGTAGACAGAGACAAAGGTCCTGTGGTTTTCTTGGGGAATAATCAGCTGGCTGCTGTTGTGACAGATGCTCTGAGCATCCATCTTAAACAACAAGGCGTAATTTAATAGGATTTTAAATACAACTAATGCTCTTGTTTCAATTTATAGGCCTGAATAGAATAAATTGGGGAGGAGAAAATGCTAGTTTTTTGGCTTGAAATTTTCAGGCTGTTTTGTTTAGGTTTATGCAGCTGGTACATCCACAGCTGATAACTCATACAGATGTCATGTGGAGAATTGTAAGGCTTATGGCTAAAAAACCCGGAAACCCCAGTTTACTTCACTTCAACATCTTAATTAGTTTTATAAAAATAAAATGAGGCATTAGGAAATTCGTGCTTGTGGGAGAATTCCAATGGTGTGAACTGTAAAATAAAAGGGATCTGACTAGATCTAAGTTGTTCAGTCAGGCTGCTGGGAGAAAGCAGATGAAAATGGATCCATGAAGATACACCTGTACTGGTGCGTGTCCTGGCTCTGAGAATGGAGTGCTCTGGTACTCTGGAACTGTTTGAAGAATGGTTGCTGGCACAGTCAGCTTTGGCCAAGGCTAGCTTAGAGTCTCACCAGCAGCCCCTGGCCATGATTTAGGTGTTACAACCTGCCAGGGATCATTCCCAATGTGCAGTTTGCAAGCAGCAGCTTTGAGAGGCTGCAGGTGTAATTGCTTTGGCCAGAGGATGCCAGTTGGCCTTGGGGCCAGAGGGCTGGCCCAGCCACTCTGGAGTTTGCGCATTGCTCTGACCAGTGCAGGAGGGCATTTCATGTGAGTTTTGGCAGCACTTCACTACAAGGAAATGACCTCTCCCACATAAATTTTAGACATCTCCTTTCTGTTTAATCAGATATTTAATACTTGCATTAAGACCATCTCAATCTGTCTCTTCTGTGTTCTTTTGCAGCTTCTTTTTTTGTTGAAAGACAGAGGAAAATGCTTTCGTCTTTCACTTCTAGACTTTGAATTTTTAGGGATGTAGTAAAAGGTAAAAGGCCTTTGGTACCACCAGCGACGATGATGCAGTAATTTTGCTGTTGTTGATAATGCATTACTTGCATGCAAGTTTAGGAGCTGCCTTCTCTATGAAAAAGTGATTCTTTCACATATGCCTAAAAAACTGTACCAGTGTGTGCAAATAAAGGAAAAAGAATAAGACACCGTGACACAAATTTACCATGCAGTCCACTTCTTAAGAAAGACAGTAATTGTTTGAAAGTTTTGGATTTGTAGTTTCTTGGGATGGCTGCCTTATTTCAAGGAAATAAGAATTCCATCAGTATTGCTTTCAAAATTATGTATTTTTGCGATGCATTTAGATAGATAGACTTGGTTGTGTGACAGGAGCAACTAGCACATGCATTTTGAAAATCCTCTGATTTCCAAATAGTATCTAGGTCATATGATACCCACAGGCATGATTCATCCACCTGGGCTTTATGCCAGCCAGCAACTGCATGGATATGACACTCCAGGAATACTGTAAAATTATTAAAGCTGAAGTTTTTTTTCACGTAACACTGTGATGATAGCTGTAAAAAATACGGCACATAATTTATAGTTCCTTTCTGAAAGTATTAATTTTATTAGGTTGATGCAAAAAGTACACAGACTTCCATTTCCAAGGTTGCTGTCTTGATGTCAAGTCCTATTTTAGGCAGAGGTTGTCTTTACCTGAGTGTATCTTCTTGAAGCCCAGCTAGCTCTTAAGGGCTGATCTTAATATCATAGAATTGTTGAGGTTGAAAAAATCCTCTGAGATCATTAAGTCCAACCAACCTTAACTACAGTGAAATAAAACCTGCCAGTGTTCTGCCTCTGTATAAAGATGATACTCTCTTTGAGGGGCAGAAACCCCATACATTTAATACAAACCTCATGCTTTTTCTTTTTTTGCAAAAAAGCTCATTTTCAAGAGATGACATCATGCTTACTTTCAGGCATGTGTATTATGCTGACAGATACTCTTAGCTAAATATTCAACAAGCCTTGCTTGGCAAACTGTTGAACTACATTTTAAAAAATGTGTGGGTGTCTAGAAAAACAAATATGTGTGTAGCTGGGGTGGGTTTTTTTCAGATGTACTGGCATGTTCATCTCAATGAACACTTTTAGGAGTAAATTCTTCTGGGACTTGCCAGGTTATTTACCTTGCATTTTTAGGTGCCTGTGTACTTAAAAATTTGGCCCCTAATGTCTTTGAAAACCAACTGCCTCTTTTAACTTCCACTTCTGAAGAGACCCTTGCAGTTTGCTTTTTAAAAATATCTTTAGAGGGAAAATGCTGAAATTACCAAGGCTGAATTAAACAGATAGCCTTATACAATTGAAGTGAAGAAGTATAACCGTTGCCAACATGTAAAGAAACAGCAGTGCTTAACTTTTACGAACTTAAAACAGAAAAAAATATTTTCTCCTTTGTCTTTCTGAGTTTGTGACTCCCCATCCTATGAAAGTGGGATGGGAGAGGAGGAATGTTCTCAGATTTGTAAGCATGTCTGTGTTATGAAGACTTCATCTGACTCCACGGTTTTTAATTTTCCTTCTTCCATCTAGATAAAGAAGAGGCAACAGGATGTGGTGAGGTTTCTAGAGGCCAATCGCATAGAGTTTGAAGAAGTGGATATCACCATGTCAGAGGAGAAGAGACAGTGGATGTATAAAAATATTCCTGAGGACAGGCAGCCTGCGCAAGGCAATCCACTGCCACCACAGATATTCAGTGATGATCGGTACTGTGGGGTAAGTAGCTGTTGTGGCTCTCAGTGGACAAGATATTAGTACACTCAGCTGGCCATTTAAACATGGGGCCTGCTGTTGAGCTTTCTCTACTAGAATCTGAATTGTTGGGGCAATAGGATCAAATAATGATCATACAGGGAAAATTCAGGTCATTCTTCTGTAAATCCTAGGGCTGTCTAGGAGATTCCCTCCAGGAATGTAAGAATCAGAAATGTCGCAAGCTTCATATACAACCTGTTGATGGTAAAGTGCCTGGTGAGACCACTGTAAGCTGGGAATTTGTGGTATTCTTGCTGCTTGGGTCTAGTCCAAGCACAAAAATTCAGTAGGAAGTACATCTTTGGCACAGCAAATGAGAGCACTGGCTAGATTGTTTTATTGTTATTGTAATTAAGCTCCTTCTCTGCTGCTGTCACGGTGTAAATTTCATTTATGCTCAGAGTGTCTTTATACAATCAGAGTGTTTAGGATAAATGAGCACTGTTTGCTGTAAATCTGACAACAGGTTGATGGGTGGCTGGTTTTTTTTGGTGTAAGCTTCTCCATCCACTGATGCAAGCTGAAGCAGTAGCTTTTGATATGTACATCCAAAGTGGTTCTGGCTTAGTCACTAGCCAGATTCAACTGTGCTGCTCAGGTCTGATGAGAGCCTGTTGACTGCAGTGCAATTGCTAGCTTAATGCAGGAAGCATATAAAAAGTGATTTAGGATCCTCTGCAACAGAGAGAGTGGGTATGATGCAGCAGCTAACTGGTTTCTCGAAGCAAAGTGTTTAATATCTTTCCCATGTGCTTTGTATTGGCCTTACTTGTTTACCTCAGCAGTATAACTCTTATCTTCTTACTTCCAGGTAAGGTAAGTCAATCAAAGAAATGTATCTGGGACATGGAAGGGATTATTACCCTCACTTATGGATCAGCCCCTCACTTACAAATAACAGCCTTTACGTTGTTCTGTGCAATTTTAGTTGCCTGGGAAATGCAACATTTTAAGCTGTTGTTTCTTACTCTTTCAGATTGTGTTTATAGAGTGTTTTAACCTAGTTGTAGAAGTTGCTCTTTGGAATTAGCAAGGCAGAAGATGTCATGCAACATGTGAGATGATCTCATTAATCTGTCTGCTGAGCTGATAGCCATTTTGGTTGAGCAGACTTAATTCTATTACTAGACTTCACTGTCTGCATGAACATCTTTAAAGAGCAAACATGCTTTGAAGGAAAGCATGTTTTCTAGGATGAAGGAGAAAGGATGTGCAGGATCTCCAACAGTCATGAGTTAACCTGCTGCATTAGCTAAAGAAGTTCTTAGGTGATAGAGTGGAGATGAAACATTATGCAGAAGGCAAAGGAGGTCAGTGCTGGAAAGGGGGGTAAAATATTACAATTAGATAAAAGTCAGCAAACCTTGCACATCTTGTCTGTCTTTGTCATTTCCACAATGAGTGTTTTCATGTGTTTATCTTGACATAAATAACTAAAGCATAATCTCTATTAAGTATCTTAACCTGAAAAAAATACTGTGTTTTCTGTTAGTTGAGATAATGAAATCTGTAGTTTATCATTTTCTCATTTGTGTCCGGGCAATTTTTAATCTAGTTTTCTCTATTAAAAAACTCTGTATGTTTTTCTGCATTCTACAGTCTTATCAGGAAACTTTCTATATACTTATTCTGGCTTCATGCATTGTTGCTGACAATTCACACTTCCTTGTGATACAATCTGGTCAGGTCCATTGCTGTTCTTCTAAAGGTGTGAGAGCTAGACATAGTGCCAGACAAAATAGATACACTTTTTATTTTGGTCATATTATTTCAATAGAAGTTCACAAGCATATGATGCCCATGACTCAATGTTATATTCATAGATATAGTAGTTTTTCTGTGTTAGTATTAACATTAACAGTTTTGGGATTTTTTTTCTTACTATTTTCTCTTAGTAAAAAAACCTCAGCAATGTGCACAAGGGGTTTATCTAAGACTAGATTTTCCTGGCTAGGACATCACCATTTGAAATAATCACTTTTCAGGATGTAACTGCAGACTAGAGGAAGTTTGTCTTTAATGGTTTTAGTAAGTACCCAAAATGAATTTGTATCAACCACTTGAACATTTGACAGCTCATGCAGGAGGGGAGAAAGGTACAAAAAAATGATCAATGTTTACTCATTCACAGAGTGTCTTGTACAACAGAGGGAGGGATTCCTCTGGTACTATGAGACAAACTCCATGTTTTGAAGTGTGAGCAAGACCTTGTGGTTTTTCTGAGTTGATGTAATTGCAGATACAATCATTAATCATTAATCTATCTTCTCCTTTTCTCAGTCTTCTGAGATGGATTCCCCATTTTTCAGTAACAAGTTATGCTAAGAGATTTTGAAATAAAGCACTTGGCAAGAACAGTTTTTATTTCCAGTGAACAAGATAAGAGCTGTAAGCACACGAGAACACAAATAATTTGACTGATAATCAAGTACTATGTTACAGCACCAACCAAATATGCTAATTTACATATTTTCATGACTTTACAGTCTGTTGTTTCATCTTAGTGACATTGCTATAAAATTGCGTGTGAGAACAGAGTCTACCTTTCAGACAAACCAGACACATGATCCTGCTTTTCAAATTTGCTGTAGTGTAAATCTGAAATTAGTACAGTTGTCTTAATCTAGTTAGTGCTCTGTAAGAATGACGAGATGTTAGTGTCTAATGCTTGTTTCTGGAAAAAACTCATGCACTTTGTATAAAGAAGAGTAAAGTGAGGTTAATTTGGAGTAGAGCCTTAATAGGATCTGGTAGGTTGTGTTGTGTTGTTGGGCACTGGAATCTGTTTTGTCTTGCCCAGTTCCTTACAGAGCTCATCTTCAGTTAGATTTAGTGGCTCCTGCTATAGCACTTTGACCTACAGCTATGAAATGCAACTCAAATGGTGGATTACGTTCCCTCAAGAAAATAATCCCATACTGTCACTTTCCCAGCCACCGTTCTCTGCAGCAGAGGGGCTTTGCCCACCTGCTTTCTTGATTGTGGTACATGTTTCATATCCATGGATAACCTGTTCAGTGACTTCAGTGGTCAGGTCCACCCCTTGATCATAAGCCTGTCTCTACGTTGCATCTCCTCCTAGGTGTCCTGATGTATCATGGGCCCACTGAGCTATGGTCGTCTTGTCCTTACATTCCCAATCCAGGTCCACTGCAGCCATTTCGGTTCTGGCAGCCTGGCCTGCCTGTTCCTTGTTTCCATGTTCTTCAGTGACATGGCTCTGGGGTATGTGAGTATCTATATAACATCCTTTTATAAGGTTCTCTGCCCAGGCAGCAGTGCCCTGCAGCAGCCCAGATATTTAAGCAGAAAGCCAGAAATGCTGGAAAACTGAACGTCTGAAATTAGGCATGTGCCTCACACCTCCCTCTTCTTGAATTCTCCACAGCTGAGTACACAACTCTTCTTAGACTAGAAGTGATTCCTGGATCTTTCAGAAGCTTGGAAATATCCACTTCCCAGTGAAACTGAACTCTTGTGAAGCTGCAAGTTAGCACTTTGAGAATAGTGACAGTTTTATATGCAGAAATCTGCCATTGAAGGGGAATTGCCTGAAATCTAGGCCAACCAAAATTAAAAGGAAATCTGTCTCTAGGTGGGAATTTGAGCCAAAGGGAAAATATTTACATAGCAGACTGAGTCTTTCCTCTTTTTTTTTTTTTTTTTTTTTTTTCTTTGAAGCTGTTTGTGTGGTTTATGGTGTTGTGGTAAGTCCTGATAGTGCCTAGTGGGCAGCAGTAGAGACAGAGATATGTGATATTTATTGTCCTTTCCTGAAATGTAATGTATGAGTGTCAACTCCAGCAAAACAGCAAAGGCATATAGACAAGAAAGAAATAAAATAGGCTGCTGAAAGAGGTGCAGTGTTCTTGGGAAATGATTCAGTGCACAGACAATTATTGTAGGCCTGATTTCTTTGCACTGTTACATATTGTTCTGTTCTGGGTTTTTTTAAAGATCATGAAAAGATGAATACATGTTTCTTTTTCTTCCTTTTTTATAGGTGTCACATTAAAAATAAGTAACTGCTGACTGATAAAAGAAAGAAGAGAATTTAACGAAACTGGCTAGAGGCCACCTCAGCTTTTCTGCCCTGGTCTATTTTGGGGAGTTTGTTATAATTCTTATGCCTACAGGTACAGAGAGCTTCAACTCTGTCTCAAGATCCTCAAACAATGTGGCAGAATTCACCTTAGCATGCCTGCTGTAGTGTGTTCACTTCAGGAGCTAGGGGAGTTGTGAGGCTAATTTGGTTTCCAGCAAGTCTACATTTGATTCTTTACACCCTTGGAGATACTTTATTTGATGCACTTAGTATTTTTTTGGTCCAGGTCTGCTTTCAGAAGAGGGATAATTTTGCTAGATAAAAGTTAATGTGAATTGCTCAGAGGTCATGTAACAATTGTTAATTGTTAATGATGCTAAAACTTTCTTGACTAATTATTTCTGCCATCAGAAGTAGAGTTTCCTGTACAGCAAATTTTAGCTTTTGCAGTTGTATTGGAGCAGTTTTTGGCTCACAGCCATCCACAAACCCTAGGCTGAATGTGACTTGAGGCCAGTGAATGCACTATCTTCCTGATTAAGGCCTTGTCTCAAGAAAGGAGTATAGAAGGCAGAGCTGGTGTTGGAAACCAACCCCTGCGCAAGAGTTCTTCTCCATGTTGGGAGGATTCTGTTCAGATCATTCAAAGGGCTAGTTATAACTTTCAGACTGTGCCTATGCTTTTGCCATCCACTTCTCCATTGCTTTTCTGCGTCCTGAGGAAAAGTTCTTTAGTTCTGTGTAATACGTACTTTTTAAAGGGAAGTGTGGTTCCAGAGGCAGAGTGTAGAGTAGCCAGCTTACCCAGTGTCTAGGCTTGAAAAACAGAAGCTCAGCGACTAAGTAAAAACAAAATTGTCCAATGAATTTTATCTTCTTCAGGGAAGTCAGGACTCATTTCAGTAATGTATTATAGGTCACCCTGCTGTTTACCCTGTAGTGGAGCACCACAGTTTTTATTTGGAGTAAATAAACTTCATTAATAGTAATTTCAAAGTGAAGTAGCAGGTAAACCATCCCTTCACATAATGTTGCTAGGTATCAAAGACATCTCTGGAGATGCTTTACTCTGTTTGCAGACTTTTTATTTCCTAAATATAGTAAGGTAGGATGTTAATGTGTTTTAGAACACTTATAAGGGACTGGTGTAAAATTAGAATTGTTACTTTTACAGGATACAGTAGAAAATACTGCACATATCTTTTTCATTTTTATATTTATTACACTGATATTCTGCAAAACTTATGAGCAAATATGATATAATTATTAAAAATTTTGTTTGGGATCCTAATTCTCCTTTCTATGGAACAGAAACTTCCTATTGTGCCATGCTTTCTTGAAAAAACTGGTTTTACTATTGAACTACTTCAAGTTGGACTACTTTAACTAAAGTATTTTTAAAAGGTCAGTTCTAAAATAGAGGATAAACTATATATGAGGAAAGGCTAAGAAATCTTAATAAGTGGCAGTTATACTTGGAAGTCACATAGGATTGCCCAGAATACAGATGTAGCAGTACTTTGGAACAATATCTAGAAGAGGCCATGGCCTGTTGTCAGAGAACAGCCAGGATGAAATAAGTAATTCAGTCCAGTACTGTTCCACTTGTGTGCAAATTAAAATACGTGCATGCAGAGCTTCTGTGCAATGTGCTCACTTCATGTCTTTTAGTCATTACCTCATGTAATAGGCTGACTTCCATAGTTAACTCCCTGATATTTCCATCTCTCCCTTTCTTAAATTCCTGTCATGGTCTGATTTGATAATATTCTTATCCAAACAATTTGTAAAATGACACAATGGGCTGGAAGGTGCACAAACGATAGAGGTGACAGCTCTTACCATCCATAGTACTTACAGATTCTGCCACTAACTCCCCTGAATATTCCCCCACCCGAGCTGGGCACTAGGTTTGAAGTCTTCAGTTCTTGTCTAAGGGAAGTCCTGCTGCAATTGGACTCCCTGCCTTGGGGGTGAGGGATATCGGTTCTTAGATAGTGGATTTCTGTGTACCCTGGCACCATTGCTGCATGAATGGCAAACATCACATCAGCCTGAGTTTGTCCTGTACTGTCCAAACAATAGAGCTGTGGCTGACATCTGCCCCCTTTTATTAAAGCCTTTGTTTCTGGAAGGCTGCAGCTAAACAGATTACCAAAATAAACATCTGGCCTTTAGTAGAGGAGTAACAAGTTGCTTTGTAGAGTCAATTCTATAAGCTCTTTAAAAATCCTGTGCAGAGATCTTATCAGAAGGTTAGGTAATGAAAACTGTCATGTTTAGCTTGCCCTGTGTTGTACAGACAAGATCTTCCTATATTTGTGTATTTATATAATATTAGAAGAGGCTCACACATGCACACACATTCTCCAAGGAGAGCTGTGCTGAGTAAGAGTTTTCCATTGTAATCCTAATCAGATCAGTAAATGAATGTCATCTGTTCTGGAGAACTGAACTGCCCTTTTCAGGGAGGATGTAAACAGCTCATTCTCAATGGCATACAGTATTAACTCAGTCAGTAGCAAAGTGCTGATTCAATGTGTTTAGGTTATGAGTTCCTCACTATTACTTGAAGGAACAATTATGTTGCCTCTTTTAGAAGAACAGAGAGATCATAGTCTTATATTAAAGATATTGACAAATAGATTTGAACAGCATGCCATTGGAGTAATCTGTAAGTGTTGTCCAGTAATCACTGCACTTTAAAAATCTTTAGGAGAAGTTACATTTGGGAGGGTTTCTTGTTTTTCTGCTTCTTGGTGTGGTAAGCAATAAAGATTTGTCTGAGACATTTAACAAGCTCTTGTTGCCAACTAAAAGTGAGCAGCAACAAAACCAACTTGCTTGTTTAAAGAAACTTACTGGAAAGAATTTTATTCACAGTTGCTGTCTTTGAAAGTTCATTAGATGTAATGTTCTCCTAATCTCAGTGCAGTAATGAAGGTAAAATTGGTAACTGTAAATCTGCTTTGTGTTAATGTTTTATTTTGACCCAATGCCTTCATGCTTCTGTTATGCTCCTTGAAACCGAAATAATAATTTATGCTGATTGGCAGTACTGCCAATTTTAATTTGGTGTGCAGTAAATAGTTTCTCCCAGCAGTGACAGTGTTTATTTAAACGATCCTGAGTATACCTGCTTAACAAAATCCTGAGCCAAATTAATTATGGCAGTGTCTGTGATCACATCACTGCAGTGATCTGGTTTCCCAGCACCAGGAATACATCACACTTAAGGTCTAGTGATCATCACAGCTGGGATACAGCTAATGCTGTAGCCAGCTTGAGCTTTGTGAACTTGGCCATTGCAGTTGAGAGGAGAACCTACTCTGGAAGTGGGATTTCTAAAGAGGAGAGAATTCCCAAGGACCAATGGTTTTCCTGCTGGAGTAAATCAGCATAAAACCCACGTGAAGGCCAGAAGAACCTAAGATATTTGTGTCAGATTTCCTGAATGCTTGGCCAGTGTCTCAAATACTAAGACTGATGTTAGTTTTCTGTAGCATTTGGGCAATATGGTCTTTGGGATTACTGAATAATGTAGATGTTAAAGAAGTTCCTCTGTCTTTGATTAATCTGGTTTTAAAGAAGTGCAAAGCAGCAAGAGCACCTTTTATTTCCAGGATAAGCTGCAAAGATTCAAATTTTAAAAACAAAGCCATGGAAGTGTGAGGCTTGGAGGCTTGGGTTGTTTTGTGTTTTGGTTTCCTTTTTTTTCCTTTTACCATCATACTTAATGGGCAACATCACATGGCTTTGCTGATTATTGGGGGTTGGAACTGGATGATCTTTGAGGTCCCTTCCAGCCCAAGTCATTCTATGATTCTGTGATCATTTTGAGACTTAGTGTATGATACACCTTAATATTAGCATAAATGGCCTTACATTTGTGAGACTGAAGGTCCCTCAAGCCAAGTTTTGTTTCAGCAGTGGCCATAAGCCTAGGAAAGACCACAAACAAGTCAAAATGTAAAATGGTTGAGTATTTTCCCTGTCTCTAGTTATTTTTCTAAAATAAACGTCACTTTAACATATTTAGTAATTCTTACTACATTTATCTTTCATGAACTTGAGCCTTCTGGTGGAAGCCTTTAGCATCCTCAGTATGATCTTGAAATGCATTCCATGTGTGCACTAACACATCTAGTACCAAGCATCCTGCCACCACAGTGAGCTTCACAGCCTTCCTAGCTTCCTACCCCTTTGGGGTAACATTGGTTTAACTTTGGTCCTGAAGACCTTTGCAGCCACAGCTTGTCTCTACATCCCAGTTTAGAGTCACTCAGGAGGAGCTGGGAAAGCAAAGCAGAGCTTTAGGCCACACAAGGCCGACAAGATTCTGCTAGTTTATAGGTGAGCTACAGGCAAGTAGCTCACCTTCGGTGGCTTCAGTTTATTTTCAACGAGGCAAGAGCTTATTAGGTCAGCTAATCCACTCCCTAGCAGCTCATTGAGCTTATTGAGTGCTGTAACTGTTGTGGTGTTAAAACAGAAAGGTTGTATCCTGCTCAGGTTACGTGGTGGGTGATGGACCTGCCACCAACTTTAAGGGTGAGGAACCATGCCTAAACCAGTCAGCTAGTTGCTATCCTGTTAAAAAGCCTTTTCTGCCTTGAAATAGGTTTTTACTTACCTTGTTTATCCCACTGTCCCTTCTTTATCCCTTTAAACCACTCTGAGGTATATTTTTTCCTCCTAACTGGCATTTGTTTTTCTTGGTAACATTTCATACCCTCAGTTATGACATTTATCATTTGTATTTTTGGCTTTTCTACTTCTCTAGAGGGATTGAGCATCTCTGCATTGCTGATGATTCATGTTCACTGTTTCCATTTCCTACTAGTTTTAGGACTCAGTTTTTAGTCAGTTTTTATCAGCTAGTGATGTTGCCAGAATTCTATACATTAATGAAGTGTGATTAGCAGCTCTGAAAAGCACCAAGTTTCATAATTTAAAGTGCTACAGTCAAAATTATATTTGTACATGTAGTTGCCTTTTGAAGTGGGGCAGTGGGTAGCAGTTTGATGTACTGGTACATTTTTAGGTTAACAGCTGCTCTCTGAGTGCCTCCCATTGACATTGAGAGCCACTTCCTTGCACAGGGGCAGGGCAGCACTGCTCCACTGATCCCAGAAGCCACAGCACTCCCTGGCTAGAGCTGCCTGGGACAATGACAAGGGGGTTGTAGTAACTTGGTGTTGGTGGTGAAGCGTGGTGCAGCAAGAGGGAGCCACTGCCTTGCCAAAACCAGTGAATGGTGGTGTCCTTCCTCTGTGGGAGGCAGAATGCCCCACAGAGTTTTTCCAAATGAGGCCTGTTGGGTCACCAGTGAGTTGGGCTCTTGCCTGGCTATGAAATTCTCATTTTCACTGAACTTGTGCTGTTTTCCTTCTTCAGCCTCTGCATCTACTGCTGGTAGCAGTGTGATGTTCTTTATTGAGATAAGAAGTTTTGTGTCCTCACCCATAGATTAAGTGTCTTTACATGTGGCCCAAATCTGCACAGATTTCCTCTCCTTCTAATTGTATGATCAAAGGCAGGGTGTTTTTGGAGCATCTAATATTTTGCCCGTGTTACAGGAAAAGCCAGGGATGCCCACAATTAACTCCTACCACTCATGACACAGCCATTGAGTCATTGAGATCATACTTTTCAATAATCTTTTAACAAACTACCGTGCTAAAGTGATTTCTTAAAATTTATATAGGACTATTATGCATTTTTGTAACATTTTTTTGTTTCACATTTGAAAATTTTGAGATCATATGTTGTAATTGCAGACATTGCTAGAAAAATTCTCCTATTTGAAATTTACTTCTACTTTATCTAAAAGTGTGATGCTTTTTCTCCCCCACCGCCCATGAAAGTACGTGTCAATAGCATTTAAATACATCTTGCAATGCAGATATTTCAAAACATCAGGGAGATTGCTTCTGGTGGATAATCTCCTGTGGTTCTTAAATATTCAGGTCCCTTTCAAATGAATCAATCCCCTGGGTTTTGTACTCTTTCAAACATAGATTTAGTTTAGCTTACTGTTTAACCTTCACAGTTTTTTTAGTAAGTGAATCCAGCTTTGTTAATCAGTAAAAATGTGGAAAAAACGGACCAAGTCAGGACTTGATAATTCTGAAAGTAAAATGATAACTAGTACCTGAAGACAGCTTTTTACTATTAAGTATTAAATTACTTTACAGAAGTTAGGTTAAACAGTTGTTAACAGATGTTCACAGATGTTGGTGGATTAGCTGAGTGTCATTGACAAAGCCTGACATGCAGCCTTTTTTCTTATGACATAATTTTCAGTCTCTTAATCCTTCCCTTCTTTCTTTTATTAACAAAGAGTGAAAAAACCATGGTCTTAGAGTAGTGATACTTCTATAGCTAATTGAAGTACTGCGATTAAGAGACTTCAGGAGAACCCTGGAACTTGGGAATGGTGCTGAGAGATGATGACTCACCCAAACAAACACAGAACCTTCTTTGGACAAACTGTTGAGACAAAGAAGTGTCATGGGGTTAGTGAAGCCTGCCCCTGGTGCTTAAGAGGGAGAGTATTCCTGGCAGGGACCCAAGAAGGTGTCTGCCAAAATGGCTGCACACCTGCAGGTTGGCTACTAGTAGTTTAGAGGGCTGTAATGGGCATCTTCAGACAATTTAGGCCAGCCCTGATATTAAAGAAAGGGTCTGTCTCACTGTAGGCTGTACTCATCCACTGCTGCCCTACCTTCAGCTCCAGAGACAGTGTGACTCACTTGTCTGTGAGCCCCGTGGAGCAAATGAAGGTTATTTCTCAGGTAGATCACGCGCTGTCTTCTTGTGTGTTGCTTATATAGCCTGTGTCCCTCATGGGTTTTCATCTGCTTTACAAGAGTCAGAACAGACCTTTTAAAGGTTTAATAGTGTCCATGCAGCTTTCGAAGTCTCATTCTTAGAGGTCAAGGGCTTAATCAAACATCCTTCTGCAGAGCTTCAGTATTACTTATTACTCCTCTAGGTATTCAATGATTACATTGCCCATTTTAATCCATGGCACTGTTGGGAATCCTTTCAGTAATCTTTCCGTTTACACCATGGCTTAGTTGATTTGTCTGTTTTACTTGGATTTACTTTCTGGCAATTAATTGTAAATTCTTGTTAATTCCTAAGTTAGCATATGTCATGTTTTAAGAAGAAAACAACAAAGTCACCTTTAGAAGGTTTACTCTTTCTACTTATGTCAGCTAATATATCTGAGGCCTGAGGACCATTATACACTCCTGCTGGCCTCTTGGTGTCTTTTAGTATAAAGGGTCAGGCTGAGAAACTGCCCTTGTACAACTATGGGTTGTCTTTTTGGGAGGGCTGAGACTGTTTAAATAATTATGCAACTGCAAAGTATTGTCAAGTGACACTGACATAGCAGTGTATCATTATTGAAATGCTGGTAAAGCACCTTCATCTAGTGCACCATTAAGGTTTGAGGAGAAATTCTGCACTTAAATACCTTTAAAATATACCTACAATACAGTTTATTTTGATGCAAGTACATGCTTGTACTTTCCTGTCAAAGTAGTGAGAGATGTTCAAGTTAAAGAATTGATGTGTTTTTCTTCTCCACTATAGTTTGTAGTTTGTGATCTCATTCCAGTTTAGGTAGTAGGTTTGGGTAGCAGAATAGAGGTAAGTATCAATATTTTTCTGAACATTATTACTTGCCACTCTTTAGTCTAATACAAGGTGTGGTAATATCAATCAGGAAAATAGGAATACAAATGTTGACTCATCTTTTCTTCTTTTAATTCTCCAGGATTATGATGGCTTTTTTGAATCAAAGGAGAGCAACACTGTATTCTCCTTTCTTGGACTGAAACCTACTTTGGCATCAAAGGTTAGTGTAGTATTGCAAACTTTTTGTGGAATTCTTGAGATTTTGAGATTGAATTTTCTTTGATCCCTGTGTGGGATGGAACTCTGTGTTTGGATGCATCTCTGCTGTGATCCATACCTTGTCTATACCACCTTAATGCTAATGAAGTAATTGAGATGGTTGTAAGGAAAAGTAAAGCTTTTTAAATTAAAGCAGGCATATACAAGGGAGTAATTTGGGACAGTAGATAAATTAAGTTTAAAGATTACTTTTTCTTTCACATTATCAATCTAAATTGTAAGCAACTGGCTTAATTATAACAGGAGACACAACTAGGATCTTAATCACTGGACTTTCTTGAAGCCTGGGGTAATGGCTCAGCATCTATTCATTAGGCCTTTTTTTTTTTATTAAAATGCTGAAATGCTGGAGCAGTCAGAGTTTATATTAACCTTTTTGGATTCAGTCTTAACAAACACATATCTAGAGGTCAAAACACAAAGCCAGGTAACATCTTTCTGTTGAGGGCAGTATAACAGGAAATTTTATTGCCATGTGGAAGTCTGGACACTTGTTCAAACAGACTGGGTGCACCTTTTGGCAGTAGATCAGACACAGAGGGGAGAATTTTTCTTTCCTTGGATACTGTAGATGTAGATATAGATATATTTGGTACTAGTACTGTTTCAGGCCTGGGTGGTAGCTCTTTGGTATCTATAGAGCTTTTCTTTTGCCAGGAATTCATTTATTTCTGGACCCCTTGAGGCTCAGGAGTAGGAAGGAACCTCATCAGAGAACCACAGAAGCAGGTTATTTTGGCAGCCTGCCTCACTCTGTAGCTTGGAGAACTTGTCCTAGGAAAAAGATGATGTTCTGACCCAATCTAAAATAGCAGCTTCTGTGCAGCTTTGTTCCTAGAAAATATGATGTTGGATGCCTGGAGGGGTGTCTGTAACCTTCCTGCTTCAGTCTGGTGGTACTTCAGACAGATGCATCCTCAGCTCCTAAGTGGTCCAGGGTTAGGATCACCTTATGTACAAAGGTCACAGATATGGGAGTTGAAAATGTATTTGTAACATTAATGTTATGTTAATAATAATTAATAATACTCTATTTTTTCTCTTTGCAGTAGGAGTCAGAACCATAGAAAGCCCATGTGAAGTATCAACAAGCACATTCCTGGATGAGTGACTCTATTCTTCAGCACATAACAGCTTCCCTAATGGATCACTGTGATAGAGCAAACGTGTCATTAGTAGTAGTCTGCTTGCCATGAGATGGTGCTCTCCAATAATGGGGAGCTAATAACACGCATATGAAATAGGATTAAGGCTGGGCTACTCATCTTCCGTTGTAAAAATGCTCACTGTTGATGTTTCACTTTTGTCTTTGGATTTTGCAACTGGCCCTGATATTCTAACAGGCATGTATGTTTCAGAATAAGGAGTGGAAGTGTAGGGCTTGAATCATTCATGGGTATACTTATGTAGTCATATTCCTTCCCTTTTTTAATTCTTCCCACTGCTGTAGTTCAGATTAGCTCATCATGATAGTTGAAGTGCTGGCGGTTATTACGATGTTCGTGCTGGCTGTGATCCAGAAGGTAAAAAGAATCAATCTTGAGATCTCGGTCTAAGCCAATAACTGCCATATTTTTGCTCTACATTTATTTATTGTCATGTTTATTCTAGATCATGGTTATTTTAAGAGACATGGGATGCTAATCTTGTTAATGAAGACTTGTTTTGTCTAATGATGCACATTGCAACTGACTGTTTAAAACAAGTCGCTATCATGAAGGAGGTGCCAAAGTGAAATATTTTGACATGTTTCCAAATGCAGGTGGAATGTTCAGTTAAACACTTGGTGGCAATACTGGGGAGTTGAGAAGAGCTAAAAGGACTCTAAATGCTAGTGATGATATGAAGTTCTCTCTTAACTGAGAAAGTCTTAACCCCCAAGATTGGACCTCTATAGTTGGACTGTCTTAAAATGAAATTTTGCCAAAACTTCAGTTTACCTTCAGTAACACACAGCTCCACCACAAGCCACATGAAAGTCAGGGGGATACTTTAAGAGCCAGATTTCAGTCCCATGATGGTTAAACACTCCACCAGGAGTGAGAGTGTCCAAGCACATGCCTAACTTGCCTAGCTGTTGTCCTGGTTATATCCCCAGATGTGATCATGTGGAGGTGCCTCAAAGACAGTGAGAAAGCTGAATGGGTGCTTTACCAAATGAGGCCAGAGAGGTTGTTCAGCTGAGGAACAGGGGGCAAGTAAAGGAAGTGGAGATTATTCCAGTGAGACTGCATTGATGCATGACTTGCCAATAACCATTACAAAATGCATTCTAGACAGAAGTAAATTTGCATCATGCATTCTGAATCAAATCTGGATACATAAATAACAGCTATGCTGTAATGTAGCTTTTACTCAAGTGATTTCATACTGGCAAGGTAGTGCTCTCACAGTGAGTGTCCTTATGTCTTTGGGTAAGTGAAAGACAGCCACTATGTAGAAAAGCTACTTTGCAATCACAGCATCACTCAGACTGTGGTTTGAAGGAAGCCAGACTTGCAAAAAGTGTCAGAAAGCAACACTATCAACAACAACTAACAACACTGTGGAACAAATTACTTCTTCTGTTGACATCAGTAATCGTGGCATACCAAACACATCAGCTGGAATGGACAACTGAGGGGCATCTGCTCCAGCACTGTCAAAATCAGGCCAAAGGACCACACTAGCTTGGATGAGATATGGGTTTGTCCAGCAGAGCGTTAAGAATATGCAGCAATGAAGCTCTCATAACTCTCTAGGTGACCTGTGACATTGCTGTGGTGCTTTCCTAGTGAAAACTTAATCTTTTAAAGTCCATCTTTGACTTCTAGGCTTTAATTTGAGGCTACTGCCTTTGCTGGGGTTTTTTTGGCACTCACAAGAAGAGATTGGCACCATTCTTTTTTTAATGGCCCTCGAGATAGTTGTAGGTTACCATTGGGTCACCTCTTAGCCTTCTTCTTACCAGACTGAACAAAGGTGACTGCTCAGCTGAGCTGAAGAGCTAGCTGGAGCAAGAGCACACACAGATTTGAAGTCTGTGGTTGTATTTACTGGTCAAAATCTTTGCCAGAGCACCTTCTTTAGAAGAATCCTGAATGGGCATTGATGTTTGTACATGTGTTTTTAAGAATTATGTTGTCTGTGTTACTGTGACATTCTTGTAACCAATCCCATATTTTCATGAGACTTGAACCTCACTATAGGAAGGGAATATGACATGAGGTGAAGGTGTACGCTGTTAACCTCACCACGTTCAATATAACTGTTCCTAAAAAGAAGTTAAATATTTAACTTTGTAAATGAATAGAGATATAAATTTATGTAATTTTGCAGTTGATTACTTGCAGTTGAGAAGCCATCCTGGATTTATCATGTACTTGATATGTTGTAAACTTTGAGAACTGCCTGAAGTCCCAGGTTTGAAAAATTTACCTAAGTGTGTAAGCATATACACATGAGTAATCCTGGGTGAAATCCCAGGCTTACTCATGTGAATGGAAAAAACCACACTGATTTCTCCAGGGGTGAAATTAGTTTCACAGAGCTCCTTTTGAATTTTGATAATTGTAGAATAGAAGGCTCTCGTTAAGTGGAGAGTTAGTCTTGTTTCAGCAGTTAAGTAAACCTGGTTTATTTCAGAGTATGTGTGTGGGCATAGTCAATTGTATGAAGGACAACACTAGCTCCAAAGGTATCCTGCTTGTCTGCATGGATTGGCAGTGTAAGTCCCTTAGAATGTGTGCTTTTGAATTACAAATAGCTAGTTAAAAAAAAAGGCATATATATATATGTTTGGATGTGAATTTTGTCTGTTGTACAACAGCCTTATTTTTGTAATTAAAGCAAGTAGACTTCTAGTTTGTTACACAAGATGATCTGGAATATTTTTAATCAGTTTTGTAGTAATGAAATGTAGCAATGATGTAACTGAAAAGGTCTGGGGAAACTAGAGACATTTATTGAAAGAAATAGGAAATTAATTCTGTTTAAAATAATGGCATATAAAGTAATGCTTAAGAACCAAATGATCCCAATTTCTAGCTAATACTTATAACTACCCCACTTTTAGAAATGGAGAGCAGTGTGAGTGAAACTTAGTCTTTTTACCTAGCTAAAGTTGCTGTGTGGGCTGACGTGCACATGCACATTCACTGTATCAGTGGCTTTGATAGGGGTGTTTTTGTTTGTGCCACACACTACTGGATAGTGCCTTGCCAGAAAGAGGACTGTTTCTGTGGGGTCTTCTTAGATATGCTTAAACTTTGAACTGAGAACGGCATAGTTTCTATATTGCTATTTTTTTAATAATGCAGTAGATTTATTTTGAGGCCTGAGTCAAAAGGCACATGCTTTGTAAGACTGAAACAGTTTTTGATTAGTCTTCTGAACTCTTGATTTTTGCCAGGTGACTTTGTTTTTTTTAATTTTCTTTTCCTTTTTGTTGACTGTCTAGAATCAAACCTTCCAAGGGAAGTGAACCTGGAGTAAAACCCATAAATTCATGTTTACACTTTCTTTAATGTAGTGTCTGATTCTAATATTGAGCAGCCCAAGTGCTATCACTGAAATGAAGAGTAACTGCCAAGCTCTCAGTGGATTTTTTGGTTGTCCCTCCCTGTCCTTCTCCACCATCAGGCCATTTATTTGAGGTGTCCTATTCAGGCAATACCATGGTTCAGAAGTAAGACCCTGAAATTGCCTTGTGGCCCTTCACAAGAGTGCGAGAGAGGGGTGATCACCAGGAAAATGCCAAATCTCATTAGTTTTCTGTTACTTATTTACTGATTTCACTACACCTTGGCATGAACAGAGGGAAGAGAATGGAGCCCCATATATTCACCATTCACAGAGAGCCCGAGTGGAAGACCCAGTGCAGAATGGCCCACAGCTTGCTCTGGCACCCTGAGCAGTGGTTCTCACAGGGACCCTCGGCTGGCAGTGACACGTGTGACACCACACACCACTCTCTCCTGCTCCCTAAGGAATTTGGGAGGGAAAACAGAGAACATCTTCTTGAGGGCAGTCCTTCAGCCAGGGCAGATGCATCTTACTCCCTTCTTCCTAATCTTTCCCTCTTCCTCATGTGTGTCATCCTGTCCTGTGTAGACCTACCTGTGTGCAAAGCTTCCACTCCCAGCCATCTGTAACATCCCTGTGGGGTCCCAAATGCAGAGCTGGCGTTCCCCTTCACAGCATCAGTGTCCTGTAACTCAGTAGGGGAGGGAGCATGTTGCATCCTAGGTTGTGTACACGTTATGTATTCAACTGTGTTCATCTAATAAAAAACTGTAATTCAAAAAAAGAAATTTGCACTGTGTGGTATGTGCTAAAAGAAACAATGAAAATATAGGAGTTTATTCTTGCTGCGGCATGCTCTAGTGGCAACCTTGGTGCTTTGGTTTGGGCAGCCTCTGCAGAACTTTTCACCTGGGATGGGTGAGCCTGATTCTGAAATGTTAATTGCCTTTGAACCCTGGTGACTGAATGGGAGTTCCAGTGTATCCAGAATACCTGTTGGTTTGAGGTCTCCCCAGGTAAATAGTAGTAAAGAAAAAAAAGAAAAAAAGGGATGATGTATTGTCTTCCATTTTTTATACATGGGTTACCTGGAAATAAAGGGAGATCCTTTGGGATGGCTTGGACACTGGGGACAGGAAGTTTTCACACAACCAAGTTTTGTTCCTAGGGCTAAAATCTTCACTGCTTTTTATGTCTGAAAGGAATGTGACTTCCTGGTTTGCCTATCCACTTTCCCAATCCATAGAAGTTAATTAAATACATTTTATCAGTTAAGTGGCTAACCAAATATACAGGTTGCATAATTGTATAAAAATATACAGTCTTCCTTTGATTCTCAGTTTAGTAAATGTGTTTTAATACCTTATCATTCCTGTCTAAAACTTGCCCACTATCTTTCGTAGTTGCTGCCATGAAAACTCCATTTGTGACTTTTGCTGCGCCCTGGAGCAAGGTTTTGTGGCATCTGCTTTGGGCAGGATGCATAAAAGAGGTAGAGATTGAATAGGCAAGCCTGAAATGCCTGCAGTGGGATCCTCAGCTGATCCAGGATCAGTAGCACTGCTCTGAAGTGAGTGGAGCTGTAGTAGCTCAGCTCTTACATCATGGTGGGTAGAAGCAGACAGATTTTGCCACACAGGTGAGCAGGGTCTTCTTGATTTGCAGAGGAAGCAATGTTCTGTGTCACTTTGCTCCTGTAGTGTCACGGCTTGCTACACTCTCATCACACTGTGTGTGAAAACCAGTGGCACTGCCATTCCTCCTGCCTGGCTGCCAGAGACCACACTGGGAGCAGAAAGCAGGCAAAGGTCACATGGTGTGGCATACCTTGCCACTGGCTGTCATCCTTCGTGCATCCCAGCTCTGTGTCTGCTACCTGTGCCAGGGCAGCAGCAGTGCAAAAAAATGCTTTAAAATCATCACTGTGTTTCTACACATGCAAGCAGGTGTGTGCCAGTCTGCCTGCATCTCATTTCTACATAAGAGCAGTTAGTCTGGGCTGTGGCAAGGTCCTACTGAACTCTGATTTGCTTTTCAGGTGCCAGAAGGACTTGCCTAGTTCATTCCCTAGACTTCAATCAAGCTATCACTGAAGCTGCCTTGATGGTCTCATCCTCAGGCTGCATGGTGCAGCATAAGCAAACATTTTGGGTGCAAGTCCTCTATATGATTTAAAGGTGACCATTGCATGTGATTCAATCCCCTGGTAAATTTGGGAAACAGGAAATTACAGATTTAAGAAATTAGCCCACTAAAGAAAAGGTCAGCTGGAGCCTTGAAAAATTGTGTTCAGAAGACAAGAAAGAAATTGTTTTGTTCTGATTTGGAAACGGAGTTGGGAAGCAGAGACCTTGAGAAATGTGTGCCAATATCTAGCTGCTTGGTTGCTCCACCCAGTTTAGTTGTCCACAATACATACATCTAGTTCAGGAGAGGAACCTCACCCTCCAGGGAAAGCACACACTTCCAGGTCCAGGGATTCTATCCCCTTCAACCACACCACACAGCAACTTGTGCTTATCTTTCCTTTGTACCTCTTTGGAGATCAAGATCAATTCCACTGCAATCCATGAACATCAAGATGTGAAAAATAAGAGCTGAGACAATGTCTCTCTGCATTACAGCAGCTTCCACAAATAAACCTGGCAGATGGAGTTACTCTGATGGGAACCCAAAGGAAAAAAATTAGGGGCCTGTTTTCTTGTCTTGTTTCTTTGGGTGAGGCACTTCTGGTATTAGCAAGATTTTGCAAACATGTCACTGTGGAATGCCGGAGTTGAGGGTGTAGAGGACTTCTAGCCCTAGATCCCAAGCAAATGCCATCACTGCTTTTCTGACTCCCAAAGGAACCAGACCACAGCTGCACCTAGGCATGAGGGATTTGTTTCACCAATATGTGACCAAAGCACTGAGGAGCAGATCAGTGCTGGCATAGAGATAAACCTGCAGAAGGTGATCAGGAGCCCAGGGGCAAGGCCAGGCAAATAATACAGAGCTGTAGCAGGTGAGGTTTGCTGAAGAACAGCTCAGGTTTGTCCCACTCTGCTTCTCCAGCTGCTGCTACCTCATTACTCCTCTTCATTTAATAGTTCCAGTTCACACCTTCCCAATAGGAAAAGGGTAATTATTGGGTTTAATGGTTTCTGCATGCATTTCCAAGATAGCCTCAGCCAATTTTCCTTCTTTCCTGCCAATTTCTGTGTCAACTTCTCTTTCACAAGGCAAAGCTGTAGGGAA
Source organism: Cyanoderma ruficeps (assembly GCA_008694505.1). Taxonomy (NCBI): domain Eukaryota; kingdom Metazoa; phylum Chordata; class Aves; order Passeriformes; family Timaliidae; genus Cyanoderma; species Cyanoderma ruficeps. The sequence continues at coordinate 60,970 of VZDJ01000141.1, forward strand.
AGCACACACAGTGTGTTGTGTATGGTGTGGGTGCTGCTGCTCTGGGGCTCCAGTCTGCAGCACATAAGCACCAGTCCATCCTTCATTTCCAAAATCCACCCCATGGAGCCTGATGTTAAGGCTAACAGCCCATCCTTTCCTTTTTCTTTGGATTCTCTGAATTCCACAGTTTTATACTCTTAATGGAGGGAGGTGGGAAGAATGTGGGTGTGAAGAGGTCAGCCTTTCAGGTGTGAGAATTGAGAAAGCTAAATAACTCTTGAGCATGATAGGGGCAGCACACCAATGTGTTCAGATACATAACATTTATCATTTAATTGTGGATCTTCTAATTAAAGCTGTATCTGGATAGAGCTCCAGCTTTTCTGCTTCGGTTTTCTTTGCCCACACACCCATATTGTCCTCTTTCAGCTGCTGCCTAATGGCTGCCTGCTGGGAATAGCCCTTGCAGAGTCCTTTAGTGACATCACCTGCCTGGAGCAGTGACACAGCCATGTGCCCTTTCCAAAAGACAGGAACCCTGCTTGCTGAGATGGCTGTGGTCCCACAAGCACTGCCTCTGACTGGTGCTGCAGAATCTGGTCATCCTGCTGCTGCCCCACCATGCTGCACCTGGTAATGTCTGTTTAATGGCTTCCACTGCTGACCCTCGAGGTAATGGGCTTCCTACTGTGAGACTTCTATAATCATTGGCACTCTTGGTATAATTTTCCTTCAGCATGTTTAATCTCTGGGTTTTCATAGCTTCAAATCCTCTGTTTTTCTTCCTAGTTTTGATGGATATGCTTTTTTTTTCTTTTAGATATATTCCGTGAGTGGCATAAATTTGAGTTTAAGCCATGAAAGAGCTTTTAGGTCAGAAGAGCTATATAGCATTGCTGTGAAATACGCTCTTGAGTCATTAAGGTAAATTGCTGTAGCATCAGTGCTGCTCCAGCTGGACTATAATACTTAAATCCTAAGTGGCCATTTCATGTCCTTTGGAACATTCTTGCTCTGAGCAAAGTGTGAGTATCCATCAAACTCACTTATACCTACTGAAACCTGCAGAGGGGATGGCATTTCAATGCAACAAATTTCATGGTCTGCATTAAATAATCAGCCTAGAAAAGATTCTTGGGTTACAGAGACAAGTCATCTGCTGTTTCTGTTGCCACAGAGTCTATGTCATAAAACTACACAACTCCGGCTAAAAGCACAACCTTGGGTCTGTGTTGATATTTTTTTTTCCTGTGTTTTTTTGGCTCTGCTGTGCTAGTTGGAAGGTTCTCTCAAAATCCTGCTTCTCTTACAGCAAAAAAGAAACTTTCTTCCAAATTCCAGCTGAACTTTATTTGTGACCAGCTTGTCTTCACCGTCCTCGTTGTTCTTTCATTTGAATAAGTCTCCCTTGCAAGAATTACCTGTTATGTGAGTTGGTTTCTTCTGCCTTAGCTATGCTTTTGTCAGGTAGAAGAAGTGGCTGAGCCAGTGCAAAGTCTGGTTGTCCTGATGGCACCACTGACATCCAGGGCCAATTGAAATCCCCAGGATGAGGAGACTCCCACTAGTCAATAGCATGGAGTAGCTTCATGAAGCAAGTCCAGAATGAGCTCTTTAATTACTTCAGCTAGCAGAATTTGTAATTAGAGATGATCTTGATACTTGCTCTCAGTGTCTTGGCAGAAGTGTTGCTGTTTAACAGTTTCTCATTTTAGCTCTGATTGAGCTATTGCTCCAATTTAGCATATTTTCTGGCATATTGTGTGGGCAGATGAAAGAACTGTGCTTGCTAAATACATGAATTAAACATTCTCTTGACAGATTTTAACCTTCAGTTAATTCAAAGGTGTCAGAAAAATCAATAGCCAGGGATGCACTCCTTGAACTTAGAACACTGCAGGACTGAAATACAGATCTGGAAAAGACTGTGGGTAGCCAGCCACCTTTTAAAATTTTATTTCAGTTTAATAGATAGACATACATATTAAAAAAATGTTTGTAAAGGCAGATCCCAATTCTCCACTAGTTTGAGCAAGGAACATGACTATCCTTGGCAAACAGCAGCAACTCCAGCATAAAATCATGTATGAGGGCCCTGAGATCTGCTGTGGTCATGGCTCTGTTTGTGGGCTGTGATGAACAAGACAAGGGCAGTGGCCACTTTTCCCCAAGCATGTACACAGTCTGTCTCCTTCCTTTCAGCTGCTGCATGCTGCCTGCTGTTCCTGCACAGCCTCAGGCTCTCCCCCTTTCCCCTTCTCTGGCAGTTCTTGCTGCTGCTTCTCATTCACTCTCAGCACAGTGCTGCTGCCTGGATTTCCTAAAGCAAAGCCACTGCATTTGTTTCAACAAAATCACTCTTGTGGTGTTTGCTCCAGCCTGCTTCCTGCATGCATCTCTCAGCAGGCTCCTACAACTGAATCCCCCATCCCTTGTTGTACCATTCTACCTAGACTCCCAACACATTTATCAGAGTAATTTCCAGTATTCTCTCCCTGCTTTACACCTTTTTCTGCCTTCAAATGTAATCTCTGTGCTGTTATGTCTTCTCTTTGCCACCACCCCCAGCTTCACATCAGTCTCCCTGCCTTGTGTCACCAGCTGAGAGGTTATGAAGATGAATGAGAAGTTTTGGGATATTTTATCAGGGGAAATGTAACAAACATACTGATTATCTTCCTCCCAGGGTAATCAATTGCCATTGCAATCTACAACTGACCAGAAAACACATCTCACTGTAGCAGTCAAAAGTCCCCAGAGTAGGTGCATGAAGATGGTACCGTGGAGTTCATGCTCTCCAAACCCCAATGGGACATATGTTTTTATGTTTAATAATAATAATAGGAAGAAAAAGACTGTTGCATATGTCCTAAAACCATGGAGAATGAAACATGAAATGGTGACTGCTTCAGCAGCTTTTCCCAGCTAAAGACTGGAGAGAGTTTTGATCACTGTAACTTTACAGGATCTTCATAGTAAAGAAGACCTGCTCAACATCATCTCAGGATTAGGATGACCTAAAACTTATGTTAAACTGTCTTCAGGGATGGTAATAGTTGAAACTAGAAAAACATTTCAGGTTTTCTTAGCTGTCTCTATCCCACCCAACTACATTACTGTATCTTAGCAATATCTTCAACCAATCAGCAGCAGTCCTTATAAAAGATGGTCTTAGAGACTTAGCACTATAGGGGATCAATAAAGACAAACTATATAGTTGTTTTACCTTCCTGAAGACCTTTTTTCCATCCTGGGGAATAAAAAGGGAGGTGAGGGGCTGAAAAAAAGTGAAGTTACAGAACGCAGTCTCTAGTGAATATGGTCTTCACAATGTGCTGACTGAAGACCTTTACATTAGGGATGTTTGGAAAAACATCACTCATTTTCCTGGTAGAATAAAGAGACAGAAAATCGGCCAATGCAATAATTATTTTTTGCATTTTTCTTGAAAGATAGTAGCCCAAAGAGAGCAGATACATTGACTTTTTTTAATGTGCACTTTCAATCACCTCATTTTTCATCCAGAAAGGCTTTGTGGAAAATTATTTTACAGCAGTTCCATTAATAATAAGTTCACTTCATATAAATTAGCATAGGAAGTTATTGAATAACCATCTCTTTCTCCTGCCCCTCCTTAGCTATCCATTGTTGGAAGGTCCTGCTGTAACACCACCAGCACACCCTGGTGTGGTGTTCCCCATCTCGACCAGGGATCACCTGATCACCTCTGAGGAGAGCACACCTGCTTTGGGAAAGCACAGCCATGCTTTCATGGACATCCAGATGGTCCAGCATTGCATAGTGAGACCCCATGGTACCAGAGAGCCATGTTCCAGTTTACCCATGGGAAAACTGGAAACCGGCCTTTTCAGAAAATGGAAATTATGAATTTGCATCTTGGCTTGCTTTGGAGGGTGAGTCCTTTGGTGCTGCCACAAAGTGTCAGTGCTGTATCAGAGACGATGAAGCCAGGGAAAGGGAAGGAGGGAAGAGCCTGGCCCAGCCATGGCGGGGTGTGGATGGAAGCCGGGAGCTGGGATGTGCTGTCTATCACTGACATCTAGAGGACAGCACAGACAGTCTGTATATTGTGAAACAGGAGATAACCAAACCCTCAGAGTGGTGAGCCTTCTCTGACGACTCACAGGTACAGAGGTCCTTGCAGCTGAAACTCGCTGGCTTTCCGTGCTTATGCCACCTTTGAGTATTTACCCAATTTGAACACTGACATGGCATCTTCTGTTCTCTGTGAGGCACCAGTTCTCTTCTGTGGGTGCCATGTTCTTCCTCTCCCCAGCAAACACAAAATTCTTGACTGACCAAACCACAGAAGTTTCATGATGGGGAACATGCCGGCAGAGCCATCACCCACTGTGGCTGAGAAGCCCCTGGGCTTTACTCAGCCAGGCGAGGGAGGTCAGGGGCTGGCAGGGCCCTCTGTCTCTGATGCCAGGGTCCATGGGCCCCTGGCTGGCACCCTGTGCTGACTGCAGTGTCAGGAGGGGGCTATGGGGTGCTGCTGGGTGCTGTAGGGTACAAACCCTACTACAAAGTGTGTTTCCTGCCTCACTGGACTCTGGCTGGGGGCTGGATGGGATCCATCTGCTTGGAGGAACATCCAGGAGCTTTGTGTGATCCTGTTGTCACCCATTTGCATTATGAGCACTTTATGTCTGCCTATAAAGAATGTGTTGCTCAAGCCTCTGTTAATGAAACATAAGGCGGCTTTTAAAATTAAAGAAAATAAGTAGGGGTGCTCCTGATAAATTAGCTTTAGAGGCATATTTTAGAGGCATATTTTCACAGTAGGCTCCTCTTCTTGGCACAGCTGAAGAGGAAGAAAATAAAAGTTATTATAGACAGACCACCTTCTCTGCCTTCTCTGTGTCTTTCTGCCAACACCAAGCTTTTGCAGATGTAGAAAACAACAGAAAAGGCTCAAGCAGCAATTCCTACCATTCCCAGGAAGCTTTAGAAGGATTATTTTTAACTGTTTGCTGCTCTTTGGGCTAGGCTTGATTCTTTCACCCCAGAAGGTGGTGAGCAATTGCTTCAAGCCAAGGAGCTGCTTCTGCATCGACAAGGGCAGCATCAACAATGATAAAGGAGTCATAATCCCACTTGAGAGGCCACACTTGGAATGCTGTGTTCCGTTTTGGTCACCACTAGGCAAAAAGAGATGTGGACAGGCTGGAGAAGGTCCAGAGAAGGGCCACAAAGTTAATTTAAGAACTAGAAAGACTCCACATGGCAAAAAGTATTTGTTCAACCTTGAGAAGGAAAGGGAGACACTATTACCATGCTCCAGTATTTATAGGGTGACTATAAAGAAGATGGAGATTCCCTTTTTACAAGGAGTCACATTGAAAATACTAGGGGTAAGGAGTAAAAGTTACTCCTGGGGAGATTCTGACCAGAGAAGTGAGGAAAATTTTTCACAATGACAACAATCAGCCATTGAAATAATCTCCTCAGGGTAATGGTGGATTGCCCAGCATTAGACAGTTTAGAGATTTGGCTGGACAGTGACCTGGACCATCTTGCCTAGACCATGTTTTTGTCAAGAAAGGTTGAACCAGATTGTCCATGAGGTCCCTTCCAACCCAATATTCTATGGTTGTATGATTCCTCTCAGGGTAGCTGAGCATGCAGGCAGCAGCTCAGCACTCTGTTTAGACCACCTCAAATTGGCACATAAAGGGTTAATTTCCCAGGCTCACAGATTACTCTACACTGTGGGTTTTCAGCTCCCTTGGACAGGCTTTCCTCATAAAGAAACTGAGAAGAATAGTAATAGGATGAGTAAACTGTTTTGCAAAAAACTAATAAAAATTTTTAGAGGGATTTTAATTGAGTGCTGCATTTAATTAGCTTTTCCCATGCTTTCAGCTTTGCTTTTGGATTTACAAGGCTGAGTTCAGTGAGGGCAGGTAAGGCAGTATGTGTAACCTGTGCCACTGTTTCCCAGCAGCTCTGCACATTGGCTCTAGTCAGCCACCCCCATTGCTGCCTACTTTCCTGCTGGGGAGGCTCCTGCACGTTTGCTTTTGCCAGCATTGGATCCCAGTGGTTGACATTTGCAGGTTCTTATTTTATTTCATTAGATTGATGAAAGATCTTCAGTAAAAAGAAGTCAACAGTGAGCATGGTCCTGATGCCTGTGGTGATGGAAATGGCATTTCTGCTTCTCTTGCACATCATGTCAGGAAAAGCAGACAAACACAACAACAGTAAAATAGGAAAACCTGCTCATCTGCAGTGAAAGCGTGTTATGTGTGGAAAATAAAATGGGCAGTGGACACCTGATGGTGCTTCAGTAGAGCTGAATGACATGGGGACTGACTTCTTCACCAAGCTTTGAAATTGCAAAGTTGTTCCAGTTATGCCCTGCATCAAAACTTGCAAATATTTATTGTTTCATGTTATAAACCAGTCAGTAGTCACTATCCTTAAACCAAGGAAATTTCTTCAATAGATGGAGACAGGTTACTTTATTCCTCCTCCCTGTTCCCTCAAACAGTGGGGCGGTATGTTTCAGCATAGACCCTAGTGAGGTAGGTGTATGGATGAGGTAGAAATGGCCCTAGCTTAGGTGACATCACCCCCCTGGGACAGGAGCCACCTCTTCGGAGCTGTCCTGCATGAGAACGATGGCTTTGGGGGCAGGTTTGCACACCACAGCTGGTGTGGAGGACAGTGTCTCCATGGCAGGGAAGACTGATAGAGGCAGGTCCAGGGGCTCAGCTCAGTGCCACACAGGGGTGCCCCAGCAATCAAGTCAGTTGCTAAAGGAAATCAATTTTAAAAGCAGATGGTTTAATTAGAGCACTAAGCTCCCTCGTTTTAATGCTACATCTCCAAATAGTTTCACTGTTTTATTAACAAGTCTCTTGTATTTATTTCTTTCCTGTTCTTTGACAGATGCTTTCATCAGGGTTGTATAATGCCCTGTTTTCATCCCTCCTTTACCTAGGAATAGATTAAAGAAAAGCTGAAATACAGATTAATAATTATATGCAGAATGAAATATTAACCACATACATTTTTCAAGTAAAAAAATGCAATTTTAAGCCAATTGCCTCATTGCTTCATAGCAGTATGTGCTTCCCCAGGAGTGGTTTCTCCAGAGAAGCAGATGTTTTGCTGAGGCCGACAGGAGCTCTGCACCGCTGGGGGAGAGGTGAAATGCCTCTCTTTGCATGTACACAGAATTGGGAAAAAACCTTGAGAGAATTTCAGTGATGCTGCTGTCAAGCCAGAAAATTAGGCTGCAATTGGACAGGCCCTTGTGAATTTCTGTTGCTTCTTCTACTCACATTACTGAGCAGCCAGACTGAAATTATGTGGGAAGACACAAGTTCACCAAAACTCCTAGGGTAAAGTTAGCCCCCCTCATTGCTGGGTTCAAAGATGCACTTGTAGGAAGCACAAGCTTGCCATCAATGGTTCTCCTGCACATTTGCTTGGCTGTGTAGGCAGAAGGACCAAGAGATGGACAAGTACATCTTGGAAACAGCATTGTGCTTTCTCACAGCCCAAACCACCTGAAGCACAAGCTCTGTTAAAGCAAACCATGCTCAGCCACAGGATATAAACAGCACTGTTCTCAATTGTTTAAATATTGGTTACATTAAGGATTCCATCATGATTGTAACAACCCTACCTCCTCAGTTGGTGTTACAAAAACTAAATTCATCCCTTAGCCTTTTATTCAGTTTAGTAAACATACTAATGATGGGATGTAGCTCAGCTCAATTTAAGATAGGTAAATGAATGTTCTTATGTGAACAAGGCATCAAAGTTCTCATTACTGCAAATGGATGTCTACAGAAGGCTACTTGAATGCAGGCATTTGGCTATCTAATCCTGGACCCAAATCCCGTCTTCTGTGGAAAAAGTAAGAGATCTCCATATTTTATCCCATATCCATCTGCAATGCACCGGTGTCACAGCTCCCAGACCTCCAGGGATACACTTTCTTCCTGCTTTTTCTGCTACAATTGCTCAAATCTTTGCTATAGTCACTGTGAGGCAAGGTTTTGGGGATGGAGGGAAATTAGAAAAAGTCTGCTTAGAGTAATTTTAGAAGTTCCATCTTTTTTAGAAAAAAACAAATTTCAGCATAAAATGAAAGGCCAGTCGAAGCAATTTGGTCTTACAAGAACTTTGAAGGTCTCAGCTGTGCTTAAGATTTTCTCCAAGCCTGTATGTTTGCATTACCTTTTTTTTCGACTGCAAATTCGCTTAGTGCTAATAAGGTGCTAACCTGGTTGTGCTTGATTTTACATAACAAAGAAGAGCAGAACATCCTTCAATTGTTCTTCAGGGAAAGACAAGACAAGTCAGGTAATGAGACAATCTAAGCATTTCCTAATAGGTTCCTTTTCACGAACTGCATTAAATAAACCATAAGCACTATATGTTGTAGGCTCTACGGTTTAACTAAAAGAGGCCATAAGCCTCTGGAGTTTACAAGTGCTTTGTATGAACTAAAACAATTTGGCTGGAATCTGCTTTTGCAGCAGATTTCCCATAGCATCCAGCTATTTCAGTTTATTCATAAGTAAATCACAACAGAGACATCTGTTTTAAAAGCAAAAGTAAATGTTCCAAAGCAGTTACAGCTGCATGGTCTTGGTACCTATTTTAAAGGAATGGGGCCATCTTGCTTTCAAAATGGCCTTTAATTAATCTCCTTCCTCTAACTACCTCTATAAATATTACCATTGTCCATGGTTTGTTACCACAGTAGATTACTGAACTAGAAACAACACAGAAGGACCTTTTAGATAAGATTACAGGGAATGCAGCTGTGGCAGCAAAGGAAGGAGCAGGAATGGCATAGATCTTAGCAGAAATGTCACTGACAAGAACAATGATAACCTTTAAAAATGTTTCCTATGAAGTAGAGATCAGGAAAGAATATAATCAGATCTTTACTGATATCAGGTAAGAACACAATCAGGTCTTTATTGATACCAGATAATACAAAAAACTCTCTTACACAGAAAATGCTTACTCAGGCTTTTCTGCTCAACTGGAATTTCATCTAGTTTAGGTGTTGGGAAGGAAGATCAATCAATAGTGCAAGTGACTCCTTTCACACTGGTCAGCTGTCTTCACAAAATGTTTTATAAACTATAGGGATAAAAATAAAGTCCTGTTCATCTGTGCTTTTGTAATAAAACATCACCCCCTGTTTTCAATTGTTGCACTTCTGTTTCAAAGGAATCCCAGATTTCTTCTGTGTTTTTCTTTACCCTTTCATCAGGTGTCCTGATTATAACATACAATTCTTGTGTTCACAAAATTACTTGTCTTGAATTTGCAGCCAGTGCCTGAGAGGGGAACTGACCGGCTGCAGGGATAAGAGAGGTCTCCCAAAACTTCTATTCCTACTAAAATTACTACAATAATTTATTTATCACCTCTCAGCAGAATATCTGCCAATAGAAAATACTTTTCCCAGATACTTAGAAAGGAAACTTGCATTTTCCCCATCAGGTGTCAAGTAGTGGGGCAAAATGCTTTGGCTTTCTTCCTCCTCTTTTTAGCCAATCTCAGGTTTGGTCAATTCCAGCAAAGCTGTATCACCCAGAAAATTTGTTTCCCCCTGAAACAAAGCAGCAGCAGCGTGCATGTCTGTTCAAGCACAAACTTTGACATAGATAAACCCACCCCCAGCAGTGACAGATCCAGACAGACCTGAGCCCAGAGACATTTTGTGCAGCCTTCAGTCAGTAGGAGGTTGTATCTGTCCCTTGTCCTGCCCCTGCTGCAGTGCCAGATTGGCGGTGTGCTCAGACGGGGTGTCCCTCCAACACCCGGAAAGCCTTGTTGGTTGCAGAGATTAAGGATGGTGTTGAGATGGGGTCTTTGCAGGAAGCAGAATAGTGTCCCAAGGACATGTTCATGCTAATGACTTGTGACTGGAACGGGAGATCAGGATGTGCTGTGAAGCCAAAAAAAACCCAGGGTGAGAAAAAACATGTCACAGGAGAAGCTCTATACTGGACAAGACAGTGCTTGAGCCTACTTGAAGCTGAATAAGGGAATCAAGACATAGGCAAGACATTGTGTGTCAGAAAGCATACAAGACAAGCCAACTGAAACTAGTACGAACCATGTAATTCAAGGGGAATTCAAGATCTTGTGGGGAATTGAGCCTTGTAAGGGCAGCTGTGCCCAGGAAACCATACATTAATGATATTTAATGCTGAGATTGCATGTGTAGTGGTGTCAGGCCTTTGGAAATAAATGTAGCACAACAGGGATAACCAGGTGGTTTGTCTGGGAGGAGACTGGGTGGAGAAAGGTTGGCAGGAGTGGTGAAAACAAGAGCAGAAATGGGGGTGGGGGGGGGAAGGAGAAGGCAGCAATAAACCATTCTGTGAACATCAGGAGGTGGGATATTTGCTGGCAGGAGCATGGACACTACAGGCAGTGCTGAAGCTGATGGGCACATCTGAAGCCCACCAGGATGCTGAAGGAAACACCTTGGATGATCCACTGGAATCCCCATCAGTCAAAAGGATTTGCGAGGGAGGTTAGAGCCGGGTGGAAGTGTACTACAGTGACACATGGAGTGGGAGGGCACAGGGAGGAGTAGCAGAGCTGGAACACATTGGAAATTGCCCAGGTGTGATCTGTCAATCTGTTGGAGCTTTCCATTACATTTGTCAGCCTCATAAACAGGTAGATATAACTGCAGTCATCCAGTGGAAAAAAATCACAGTGTTATCACCCATCCTAAATATAAATATAATAAAATTCATATTTCTTACTCTAAAAGTAAAGAAAATAAGTATTGCATAAGGCTTTGAACATTGTTTTCGTTTGTGAAAATGAATCTTTGTATTTAATAGGTGTTTCTTAATGCAGGGGCAGGTAAGGTAAAACGTTGACAGATACATTGTTAACTTGGCTTTTCCTCTTTACAATGAATGATGACAAAATGTATGGATTTAGAAAGTATCAGAGTAGTGCTCATCATTTATGAGCTGGTTTATGAAGAAATAACGCTGGACTGTTCCCTATTAACCAGCTGTTCTGGCAGATAATAGTTCAGCCATATCAAGAATGGAACAGCCTCTGCAGTCTTGCACATCTTCACGGGCCTGGGAGTGCAAAACACGGAAGGGCTCTCATTGGGTTAAGCACTCAGAAACTCTCTGAGTGCACCCATAATCTGCTTACTGGCTAAGCTGGTTGGGGAGCAAGTGGCTGAGATTCTGCTGACCTTGCCCAAGAGGTCATCTCAGTCCACACAGATTTCAGAGGGTCTTAGACTGCAAAGGCAGCGTGCTGGTCCTGCTCAAAATTCTTGTTGCTGCATCAGAGATGTGTGGTTGCCTTGTCTACATGAGCATTTAGAAGAAATAAGGGTGTGATACTGATGATAATCTGCTCTGTTTTGGAGAGTTTGACAAAATTGACAAAAGACAATATATGGTTGCAGGAGAAAATCAAGTGTCCATTTTTCAGCAGAACTAATAACACTGGATTCAGGTAAAGGCCAGGGTTTTCTTTTTCAATGAGCAATGGTGCTCACTGAATACCCTAAAGCACAAAGTTTCCTGTACATCATATTATATTTATATTTAATAAATAAATAAACACATAAACAAATATATAAAATATGTAAATTCTAAGGGATGGACTGGGTAGACTGGAGTAGAACTATGCCTCTATCTTGAAAATTCAGTGTGATATGATGCATTTTCATACTTGTTCAAGTTATCTTTAAAAATATTCATTTTACAACCTTTTGTTTCCTCAATTTAAATATTTTTCTATACTTTGGACAAGGACACCAATAGTGACCATTTACTTGGTGTAATATTACGTTTTTTATAATTCCTTTTCCCTTCAAGGAGGAAGCCAGATCCAATCCCAGGTATTTCTAAGATCTGGTCTTACTGGAAAAGATCAAGGCAAAGAAGGTATTAAGGGCACTTGCTTTTTTCATCACCTTTCAGAGATGAAGGTGTGTCTGACCAGCCTGTAATTCTCTGAATCCTCCTTCTTACCCTGCTTGAAGACAGGACTCACATTTGTTTTCTTCTAGTCCTCAGGATCCTCTCCCAATTGCCATGACCTTTCAAAGATGATCAGGATTGACCTTACAATGACACTGGCCAGTGCCCTCAGCGCTGATGAGTGCATCATCAGGTTCCATGGACCTGTGTGTGCCCAGTTACTTGAAATGATACCTAACCTGCTCTTCCTTGCTTTAGACTTTCCCACTGGCCCTGGGAACCTGGGATTCCTGAAGAATCCATAAAGACCAAGGAAAGAAGGCATCAAGGTCGTTTCTTTTCCATTTCCTCTGTCACCAGCTCTCCTGTACAATTCCTCAGCAGGCCCATATATCTCCTGTACAATTCCTCAGCAGGCCCATATATCTCCTGCCTTTCTTTTTCTGGTGATACAGTTGAAGAAGCCTGTTGCATCATATCCCTCACTGGATTCAGTTTTGGAGAGTTTTAACTGTCCACGTCTCTTTCCACCTGTGCTGTGACTTTTTTCCCCTGGTTTTGAAGTGGTATTGTCCCTGCAAGTAAAGTAAAAAGTAAAATAAAATTAAACACTCTAGCATTTATATTTCTTACAATTTTCTGCAGGGAACAACCAATATTACAGAGTAATGAATTTCACACTTGTAGGAGATCAGCAGAATGACACCATCAGCTATGTCTGTGTTGCAATGACAAGGCATGGACGACCACCACACTTCTGTGTCTTGAAAGACCCTCTGGAGTTTTTGCCATCTCATAGAGTTTCCTACACAAAGCCTTGCTGTTCACTGTGATGCTAGCTCGACAAACTCCCCTCACACAAATGCCATGGGTAGAGACCACTTGTTCCCCTCCATGGCTTTCCCATCCCCAGGCACTGCAGTTTGTTGACATTGCAGGAGTATTGCTGTTCCTCATCTGCCCAGTCCTTTGTGCAGTGTGGTCCTTGTGAACAACAGCAGAATGGAAGTCAGAAAATTAACTGGAGAAAAGGAATAATGGAACAGAGTAGTAGCTCCTGATTTGAGCAGGACTAATTGATCCAGCTTTGCATGAAGCCAGTCAATGCCATGCAATTCTGATTTTGGATGTCAACTACTTCTTCAAAGAGTGGACAACTTGCCACAATTCTAAGATGTTTTGAAGGAATGTTGTTTTTATCCTATTTGGTTTTTTTATGTGTCTCAGTTTTTCCTAAGAAAAAATAATGCTCTTGTGAAATTAAATCATACTCTATTTCTCATTTTACACTAAAATGTGAAACCAGTATGTGTGTGTAGTGGAGACAAGGACAAATTTCCCTGTGCTGGAAGCCAGGAACGCCTCAGTTTGTTCAGGTACAAATGATTCACATTTGTACAAACCCATATGGATTAGTTCTGTTAATCCATTTATTTTGAACTGTCTCCAGAGGTTGATATTCTGGTTTCTAAGTCCTACCATGATAAGTGGGCCTTTGCTTGCAGGCATCTCACAGTTCTTATTTAGTGATACTCTTCTTAAATATCCATTGGAAAGATAGCTTTGTACATCTGTGATTCTGGTTCATTTGAATTCTGATAATAGCTTCATTTCAATCATTTGCTATTTCTAATCCAGAATTTAATGACCAAAACTACACACATATATCTATTTTTATACCATATATAATTTATATCATTTACATAATGTTATATATGTTATATACAACATTATTTATATGTTTGTGTTTTTACTTCTTTTCTAGATTCCATCAGACTATTTACTAGATTTGTATTTCTGGCATGATTTTAGTATCTTGTATTTCTATATTTCACTTTCCTGGCATCAAAAGGAAAAGCAACAGGAAAAAAAATCAGATAGTTAGAAACACACAATCATTTTGGTTGGAGAAGACCTACATGATCATCCAGTCCATTTATCCATTTATCCAGCACTGCCAAGTCTACCATTAAGCCATATCCCAGGCTGCCACAGATGGACATCTTCTAAATGCCTTCTGGGATGGTGACTCCAACACTTCCCTGCGCAACCTGTTCCAATGCTGGACAACCCTTTCAAATAATTTTTTCCTAATATTCGATCTAAACCTCCACTGGCACAACTTGAGTCCATTTCATCTTGTCCTATTCCTTGTTACTTGGAGTAGAGACTTTTCCCCAGCTGGCTACAACCTCCTTTCAGGGAGCTGTAGGGAGTGATGAGGTGACCCCTGGGCCTCCTTTTCTCCAGGCTAAACAACCCCAGCTCCCTCAGCTGCTCCCCACAGTGCTTGTGCTCCAGACGCTTCCCCAGCTCCATTGCCCTTCTCTGGGCTCACTCCAGCACCTCAATGTCCTTCCTGAACTGAAGGGCTCAGAAATGGACACAGGATTTGAGGCTTGGCCGCACCAGTGCCAGGGGGAACAATTCCTGCTCTGGTCCTGCTGGACACTATTGCTGAGACAGGCCAGGATGCCACTGGCCTTCTTGGTCACCTGCGCACACTGGCCAGGAAAGGAAACAGCCCATCAAGCAAGTCAATGTAAAAAGGCAATTAGATGGGAGAAACAAGGTCAAATGAGAAAGAGTAATTCCCTTTCTCTTTGTCAGTGTCTTTTAGATAATTGTATTTGCATCCTCTTACACTTATTTTCATTTTTGGGTAACTCACTGAGACCTGTGCTCTTGCTGGTTCACTCCTCTCTTCCTCCTCTGAGAGATTATTCCTTCGAAGTATTTTCCATTTTCCAAGTGCACTCATAAATGATAATTACAACTCTGAAATATTAATTTCAGTTATCTTTACAGTCCTACCTTCCATTTCTTGTCAAATAGCTCGAAAAGTCACTTCTCAGGCTGGATCTATGTTACTCTATTCTTCTAATCCATTTGGCATGCTTTTCTATTGACTGCCATGGCCAAAGCAGCATGAAAGTAAGCTGTGTGATTGAAAGGTATCTTTCATAAAAGCCAGGGATACAACCTGCTCTCAGCATTTCACTGAGGGCACCATCCCATTAGCATGTGTTATCTCTGCTGGAAAACAGTCAGATTGCTTCGCCCAGTGCTCCTGTGAGGGTTTATTCTGCTAACTCACAAAGAAATGGCAATGCTGGAACCTGATTTTCCTTGAAAGGGAACAACCACCTTGTAAAGTATCTTATCTCTGAGGTAGTTAGGAAAAAAGGGAAAGTTTACTCCATAGTGCCTATTTCAATACTTATTTTTATTCTAGATACTGTTATTTCAACTTATTTTCCAGCAATCAGCTTTAAGTGAGGCAATTCTGAATTTCATTTCACTCTGAATTTAGATGCACTTTTTGAATTCTCATGTTTTCTTTTGCTTTTCTGATTAGAGAAACAAAAGAAAGATGCAAGAATTTTAGAGGAGCATTGGCCTTCTTTTGCCTGGAAGACTTGTAGCTAAATCTGTCTGTCCTTACCAACCCAACGAAAACAAATTTTTCATCTTCAGTTACAATAATACAATATCCGCAGTGCAGATCTTAGAGGTTTTTTTTCCTTTTTTTGGGGGGGGGGCATAAATTTCACAACTCAACTCTAGTTTTTCAAATTACAGATAAATTGATTAAATCACAGTACATAGAGGACCATCTTTGGAAAGCAGGGCAGTATCACATACAATTTTGTTTGCATGATAAATATTCTTTGCTGCTTATGTGAAGAGTGGCAGATCAAGTGACTGCCACCCATCTAGCTAAAGAGGAGAAAGAGGATATGATACATTAGATGTGCAGCTGAGACATTGAGGATGTGTGTTTCACCTCCCCCCCAAACAACCACTGGAGGTAAGATGTGTACTGCCATGCAATTTTGACCCAGAGAGATAATTTGGGACATGTTCTGGTTCAGGCAGGGTTTTACCAAAGAGTGAATACACCTATGGGTTTTCAGGGCCTTTTAATTCATAAGGGGAACTAAGCATGGAAAAAAGTGGTTTCCTCTGCAACCCTTCTGCAGTGGGGTTTTGCAGAGGCTCAAAGCATCTGGTGTTCTGCAAAATGCCTCTGGGCCAGGCCTAGCAGGTAAAATAGCAAGTGAATTCCCCATCTGCCAAGGCAGTGGGTGTCTGGGAGTTTCTCCAGCCTCAGCCAGGAACACACTTGAAGTGTTGCTAAGAGTTATTAGCAGAGACAAAGTACAGACATCAGAGTGTCTCAAATCAGGTGGCAGAGCCACGTGCACAAGTGTCTCAGGAGCAAAATATTTACAGAAAAGCTGTATCTGTTGGAAGTCAGGCAGTGTTTATGAGAGTCCTTACAAACAGCAAACTCAGCCAAACTGAAAGTTATATTTTTTTTTGCACCATCCTTATTAATGCTCTCTCAAAAATTATATCCCTTATATCTGTAGTTGTGGGGGTGTGGGTGATAGTGGTCACAGTCTGACTTTCTCCCTCCTTTCTCTCTCTCATTTGTAAAATTTATTCTGTCAAACTATAGCGATAAGAAAGGCCTTATATTCCTATCCAGGAATTGTTTTATCTGAGCCTCCTAATATTCAAACCCTTCTTTTTTCCTCCCCCATCCCTGCAGTAGGCATTACTGGCACAAATGTCTATGAAGTGTGGAGGAATCCCTGGGCAGCAGAGGGTGATCCTTCTAGTGTCTCCACAAGTCACATCAGCAACACAGTTAATTTTTTCTAGGCTACATAATAGGTTAGAGGGAACAGTCTGTTTCAGAGAGATTGTTGAAGAGTAAGGCTTTGCCTATGCATTTGCATACTCCTGAAAAGTGCTGGCAGTGGCAGTTCTGTCCTTTGTAACTCTGTAATCTCCTTTTATTGCCTACTGTCAGCAGCTTTGTCAAACGTGGCGAGGTAGAGTCCTTTGCATATGGACATTGCACAAAAAGCTCTTAATTAAGAACATTTTTGATACAAAAATTATAATGTAAACTGAGAATGAAAACAAATAAAACCCAGCCAACATTCTTGTAGAAAATCTGAAGTGTTGGATGACATGGTTGCATGAAAAAAACAACTAGTCTGAAATTACTTTTTGTTTCCATAATGGTGAGCCTCATGATAAAATAGATGTTTGGATTGGAAATTGCAGCAGATCCATAACAAACTCCACTTCAGTGTTGGCAATGGTTCTCTGGAAGATCTCTGGAGGGCTGATGCAGCAAAGGAAGGCTCAGGTGCTCCCAGGGTCGTGTTCTCTCTTCAAGTATGTGGCAGCATCACCAGGCACCTCCGTGTGCTGTCTGAAGGGGGCAGTGGGTCTGGGCTCTGCACAGCCCCGTTGGTTCAAGGGGGAATGTGACATGCTGCATTTTTAAAAAGTGTGCCTGGTAGTGGGTGGTTTTCAGCTTCCTCTGAGACCTGAGCAGGGGAACAAGAGTGTGCTCAAAATGAAGACAAGGCATCACTCACTGCTATTCTTACTTCCATCCTTTCCAGCCTGCCTTGCTTATCCTGCTGAGTTGTGTGGAGTCCTTTGAATTAGTGGGAGACTCAGTGGCACAGAAGGCAGAATTACAAGGCATGGTGGTTTGTAGAGAAAGTACCTCCAAGTGTCACTGTCTAGAGCAGTATAGTGGTGTTAAGGGCTATTTTATTCTGACATGAATTTCAGAACAATAGTCCACTGTTCCTGACCATTATTTGAAATCTAAATAATTCCAAGTAATTTGTGTGAGGGATCTGGTTTTGTGTGATAGTCATGGTATCTGTCAAACTTTGTTCCCTAGTTATGAGAATAATGAGTCAGAATGGGAGAGAAAGAATCCTTGATGGGACACTCATCTCTCTTGGGACTTCCTGAATGGAGTTATTTAAGCACAGACTACATGGCACAAGAATAAGAGATGCAAACTGGCCATGAGTAAACTTACACTGCTTTCTAACCATGTGTGATATAAATTCTGGCATAACTTCCAGCTGAATGCAGAAAGCCATCTGCTTTCAAAAAGGAATCTTAAAAATGTAGGGATGGGATGAGATAAGGTGAGCAGGTACATCAGCTGCCCTACTTGCAATGACATAATGTGTTGAAATTGATTTTTCTTGCAATAATCTGAGTCATGAGGTAAAGAACACGTCACACAGTTTCCTGGTGGATACATTCTGTGTCAGCGACCCCTAAAGCAGCATGTGCTCTGGTGGGGAGGTTCACCCTCATCAACAACCAGGGAATAAGGTATTTTTTAAGGATGTGTGTTTTAGGTTGAACTGAGGAAGCCAGCGTTTTAAAATCATACTTCTATATGTTGGGTGAACACCTGTGTCTTCTGTTTGGCTCAGCAGAGAGGTTCTGAGACAGTTTCTTGGGTTTGTAGCATCTTGAAGACAAGGCAGGTGGGGAAATAGCTGGTTTGAAAATCCTCCCATTGGTGGGATGGGACATAAATCTCTGAGTAGCATAGTGGCATCAGGCACTTTCTAGCTGTGCATGAGATCCCCAGAGGAAACACCCTCACTGTGGGGATAGTGGTGACTGGGAGACTGCCTGTGCCAAATGTGGTGGGGACAGGAGGTGGGGCACCTCTTCAGTGGGGGTTACATCTGCTGCACAGCCCTACATTCAAACAGCCTTTGGGAAGGCGATATTTTTATTATTTCACATGATTGTTCCAGGAAAAGGTCTTTCTTTCACCTTCTGGCTGGTTTTCTGCTGACTACATTGAAAGAGCATCATCTGAATAATAAAAGCATCTGAATATCCCAAATCAAAACAATGTCAGTATTTGAGGACTGGAGTTAGTGGTCAGGCTTTATGCTTGGACCAGTGTGTATTTCAAGCCCCTGGGGTTGTTTGCTGCAACAGTGTGAAAACATAAGTGCAAGTATGGCTTTTGTAGTATGTTTCAAAGGTCAAATAAATCAGATATAATCATATTTCCTTTATGTACTTTTAAAGGCCCTAATTCCTGAAGGAATAAAAGATGGATTAATGTAAACACTTCTTTATACACTCAGAGTTTTTATGTTTGGGCCAAAATATTTATGTTTTCCATCAGCAGAAAAACACATAACAGATATCTGCCCAATATTAATCATCTTTATGTTAAGAACTTCGTTCACTTACAGTTACTGGGTACATATTGTGTGATTAGGCTATTTTAAAATGTGATGAATGGGAATTTTACCTCTGTTCCACCAATGAGGCAATTTTTATACTCAGATGATATTTACATTATAAATAGCACAAGCTGACTGCATTAATGCTAATAGAATCATTTGTTATTGCCCTCTCAGCACTCCTCCTGAAAGCTGGTTTCATTGGATTTAAATCCAGCCGGCACTTTTACCAAAAAGATATTTATGTGCCTTTAACATCCACTCCATGCTGGCATTGAGGTGCCAGTGGGAAGCTGTGTCCCCCTGCATGTGAGATTCACAAAGAAACAAATCAGTGTTCTTTCATTACTTAAATTAGAGTACTTCTCCCTTCCTCCCCTCTCTGATTTGAAATGTGCTTTTCCCATTAAACTTCTAAATAAATCTTGGAGGCACCTGTGTGATATTTTCCTGACCATTTTAAATATCCGAATTTCTATGAGACGTAAACCAGGACATCTGGCTTACTGCAGTCACAACATTTTTCTTTTCCCCTCGTTCTTCATACCAACGTTATTTCCAAGGAAGAACTCCTAGTCAAATAAAATGCTGTGGTAGTTAGACAAAGGCTGCTGGGTATTAGTGCAAAGTATGCTGCCGGCATGATTAACTCACTGTGAGCTCTCGTCATCACCGAAATACATTTCTATGCTGGAATTCATTTCCCCACTCAGCCCCTTCAGCAAACAAAACATTACTTACAGCATGAAGGCTGAAATTACCCTCTCTTTTATAAGTTTCCAACAGTGCTTAAGGCCGTGTGACAGCCCTGGTGTGAATGGGAATACAGAGAATCCCAGTGCCAGATCTTGCTGTGGACCTCCAGCACCATCTGGCACTGTCCCCTGGCTCCTGGGGAGTGGGAGGTTGCAACTTCATCTCAGCATGCTTTGCTTTACTTCTCCTTGGGTAATTCCATCACACACACACTCACACAGAGCCACGCGCAGGCTGAGCTGCACTAAAAGCACTCCAAGGAGATGCAGTGGCCCCTCTGGGGCAGCGCTGCCGCCTGTTCCTACACGGTTTTCCCACTAGGCTGCTGCTTGGTTGTGAACCAAGGAAGCACCAGCCCTGCTTTGGGACCAAGTTGCTCAGTATTTTGTTTTTTCATGCTGTTGAATTTGTGGCTCCAGGCCTTATTTACTGCATGCCAGCCAAGCCCTGCTCTCAAATGCTAATTTCCTAATACTTTTTTTCCTGTGGCATTCCTTACCTCGTAATGTGCTTCCTTCACAAACATTAATTATCTTGTCTTCACAACGTGCCTGCAGCAGCAGAGAGGCACTGATGGCCTTGCTTCCAGCTGTTCTGAGGCACAGAGTGTTCGAGCATCCTACCGAGGGCTGGCTTGAGGCAAGCTTGCTGCAAGGGTAGGGGAGAGCAGGAATCTTGCTCAAGTGTGTATTTAAGAGTCCCCCTGAACCCCTCAGGTAGTGACAAAGTCCAGCCCTACCTGAAGTCAGAAGGAGATGCTCTAGCTGGGTATATTTCCCTGTCCTTTCTGACATCCAGGGCATTGGACTGGGACCACAGCTTCTGGTACCTTGGGTCCCATATCCCAGTGAAACCAAGGGGGATATCGCTATCCTCCTGCATTGCATTGTAAATCCTGCAGCCTGCTCAAAAGTATGACCACAGTGAACTAGATTTTTGGTGGCAGAAGATGGCTTCTCCATTGCCTGCCATGAGACTCCAAACAAGAGAGCAAAAGCAAAACTACAGAGAGCTGGGATCCTAACCTTCTGTTTTCAAGTATCCTGCTTTATTAATTAGAAGAGAAATAAATATGAAGCAGCCAGTAGTCACAAAGGGGCATGTACACACCACAGAAGGACAGCAATGGGTGATGTAGACTCTATTGCCATATGCTACCCTACAGAGGGAGCAGGGCAAGTTGGGTTAGACACCCAGGCAAGAGCTGTGTGATATGATCCTTTTGTTCCTGAACTGCAGAGATCAAGGCCTGTCCACCGTGGGTTTTTGCAGGTTGAATGCACTCAGTGATTTCAGGTGTGGGAGATATGAAAGCTTGACCTTTGTGGCATAGCAGACAGCTTGACTATGGCATGATATTATCGGAGACATGGTGCAAACCACCATCTCTCTGTAAAGGGAATATATGTGAGGAAAATGGCAAGGACACTACAAAGGGAAAACAACAACCCTGAAATCTGCAAAAGTGTGGCAGTGTGTTCCTGCTCTGTAATGCTGTGCTAACCAGAACCCCAACCTTGGTTCATAGGTCCTCTCACATTTGGACTCCAGACACTTCACTGTTTTCAATATTTATTTCTATGCACACAGCTGCATAGTGACAGTCAGACTCTAATTATACATCCCTATTTAGAAACATAGTATTTCCCAAAAGATGGCACTTGAAGTGTCTTGCTACAGTAATTGGTGGTTTTGGTCATTTTGAGATTACAGATGTTACAATTATCACATATCATTTTTCTGCTAGTTGGAAAAAATAACTTTACCCTTTTTTGGAGGAGAGGAAGATTTTTTGGCCACTTTTTTATATATTTTGGCTTGTTATGCTGAGAAAAAGGGACATACAATAACACAAAATGTCCCATTTCACTTTTTCTGTCTTGTCTTAGAATACGTTTTAGCTGCCACTAACCAAAGGTCCCTTTCAGGTGTTTCAAAATTTTTCCCTCAATATAGTTTGCATAAAATCACCATACATTTCATAAACAATACCTTGATAAAATGTCTTTTAGGGTTATTTCTTTCTTAATTAAACTTGTCTTTTTTCTAACACCGAATCAAACTGGATGACTTTTGCAATTAAATCTCTAATCTCACTTGTACTGCAGGAAGAGTAAACTTGGAGGATTACTTTGTCATAGAATCATGGAATGGTCTGAGTTGGAAGGAACCTTAAAGATCACCTAGTTCTACCTCCCTGCTGTGGGCAGTGATGCCTTTCACTAGACCAGGTTGCTCAAAGCCCATCCAACCTGGCCTTGAACACTTCCGAGGATGGGGCATCCACAGCTTCTCTGAGCAGCCTATTCCAGTGCCTCACAACCCTCACAGAAAAGAATTTCTTCAGTATTTCAAATCTAAATCTACCGTCTTTGAGCCTAAAGCCATTTTATCAAGCAGCATCTCTAACCTCTCTAATGCAATTTTTTAGCTCTGTTAGAGCAGCAGCAGCAACAAAATAGCCTTTAAGATGTTGCCTTTGTTCTTTAAATCATAGTATACAACGGAGTTGAGATGAGTCTACCTGGACCATTATTCCATGCAATATTCGATTGCTCTGGGGGTAAGTTCTGAGCAATGAAATGTTCAAATAAATAAATTGCAGCCCACAAAATCCTCTTATCGTTCTACCATGTTATTCTCTTCTAAACCTCAGCTGATTTCATGGTCACAACTGCAGTATCAAGATGTCTCCAAAGCAGTAATTAAAATGGTTTTTGCAGCTGCAGAACATGGCTTTTACTTTTGTGCCACACTGTCACACTGTCTCACAATTACCTTCATCCCCTCTGTGCCCACAGTTCATACAAAATCTCTGGGAATTAATTTTTCTGTAGTATGTACAATGTGTCTCATGAATTTGGTGTCTCTAAATACTAAGGTGCCTGCAATCATCATGAAGAAAATACCTATGCATAAGCAGTCAGGCTATGACAGATTTTTGAAGAGGCTACTGGAGGTTTCAAATATTTTTCTTTTGACAAATCCTTGGGATTTAAGTAGAAATCTGGTACTTTATTTAAATATATTAATTTTAACCATATTGCCAACCTCCAAATTTGTCATTAAAGTGGTACATCATGGAGGCTCATCTGTCCAAACATTTCAGCTGTGGTTTTGTTGCCCATTTTATCACTGCCCAGCATGTACAGCAAATTTTAGAAGCTTAAAAATTAATGTTCTTAGAGATAGGTAGTATTAGCTCTTGTCATAAGACCCAATCAACTGTTTTGAAATAGTGCCATTCCTTGACACTAATTCCAGATTGCTCCTGGATGAGCTCCTTTCTGCAGCCTGCAGTGAAGGTGTGAAGGTGTTCAAAAGAAATAAACAGGTAAAATACATTAAAAAAGGTCTCCCAGTCTCCCTCCCTTAGCTGATGTGAACTTGCTGTTGTCATTGTGGACAAGCAGGTTTAAGTGAGCAGGTGTGAATATTCTCACACCACTCTTTTGGGAAACTGGGAGCATATTCCAGTGACTCCCAGATCCAGTGGCTCCTGGCTGTCAGCCTATGCTGTCATTGTCTCTGTGGGATGCAGACTACAGGGTCCCAGCTGGGACTCATGGTACTCTCCAGTTCATTATTGGAGGTGTTCTGGTTTTGGTGAGAAGAAACTGTCCCAAAGCTGCTCATTTCCATAAGCACATTCCAAAGAGCCTCTTTCAAGTTTCTCTAAATCATGTTGGAAATTACAGCTGAGAAAACCTCTAACATGGACTCCTGTGGGTTGTGACCGATGTCCAGGATCACTCAGGCAACATAGGGGAGGATGAAGTGATGAGGGCCAGCCCAAATCTTACAGCTAGTGGGAAAATCACAGCAGTATTTCTGCATCTGGGGCCATACAGTGAGCCACACTGAGGAATCGATCTGCCTAAGAGAATCCATTAAAGAAAGTCCACTTAAGGCCTGTATCAGCATCATTTTATGGTCCCACCAAAGCTGTGGAGGCAACACTGAGGAGGTAACATGGGGCTGGGATCTCTGAGAGATGAGACAGAGCAGAAGCCATCAAAGGGAACTTTTGTCAAATCACAGCCTGACACCCAATACAGCTGATGTCTTTAGTAAGTAAACCAGGTGATAAGTTATGATAATCACCGACCTCAAATGTGCTTTCAGTAACCCTACACATCTATCTAGTGTATGCTCAAGCAATTTGACTGTACCCACACATCAGCATCTGACTGGTGCCACCAGGCCTGCCAAGGTGCATTGCACTGGGAAAGGATTTGGGATTACAGGTTACCAAATTAAGAGGCAACACATGAAAGGGAAGCTAACACTTATTCAGAGCCAACCTTAATTTGTCCAAAAAAGCACAGGTTTTAAGATCTTAACACTCCTGAGTGTTTAATTTATTTAATACATTTTAAATGCTTGATGGTGAATTAAACATTCAAAGATTTTCCCTGCCTCATAGTGATGAGGGTTTGAGAGGAGATTAAAAGTTGGATTTGAGGCCATTGTTATGTAATTAGACTTCTTTGGCCTTTTGTTAGCCAGTGCAAATGCTCCCTTGCACCTGTCCATGCAGCATGATTTATAATTCAGCACAGAATACACAGGTTTTCTTGTCTCTACATAATTGCTCAAATTTTTATTTGTCAAGTGTTGTAGATCACAAGCATTTTCAGTTCTGCACAGGCAGGCAAATGCTGCTTAAAATAACCCTCATCCTGCAATTCTTCCCTCAGGAGCTTATCCATGAAGATTTTCAGTGTACCGATTAATGAGACCAAGCTTCCCCCTCACACTCATCTGATTAAAATATTTAAAGAAATACTAGACAAATTCAGATTGTCTGGTAAGTACTGAGCATGCTCTTCTCTGTACTCGCTAACTCTTGCTCATCTTGATAAAAGATGGTGATGAAATCTCAATAAATCAGGAGTCTGCTACCATCTAAGTCAGGAATGCTCTTCTCCAGTGAAGGGGACAAGCTTCACCAGGTAACAGATAGGTGTCAAATCAGACCAAATACTATGAAACAAACAATGAAATTGGCAGCAAAGCTATTACACAGTGCAAGCCAAAGAAGTATCAGTTGCTACAGGATTAAAAAAAAAAATCATAATTGTGTATGTCAAAATGGTCTAAAGGTCTGTAATTCAAATGGAGAATGGTAAGAGAATTCCAGGGTTTGACATGAAACCCTGTTAACCCCACTTTGTTTTGTGTGATAAGCATGGCAGACACTTGGTAATGGGATGTCAGAGCAGGCATCAGGAGCTCCCTATTGCAGCTGCTCATATGTGGATCACACAGATTCTTCTTGACAAAGTCAATGGCTTCTCTTCATCTGCTCATCACTTTTGATATCAGCTGCACTCTTAAACCCAGGACTAATCTATTTATTCCTAGGAGTGTTATAAAATTCATGAGGGTGCAGAGTGAACTGCATCCAAATGGGCCACTCAGGCTAATAGTTAATAAAGAAAAACATTTTCTCTACAACCATGATTTAGGAACCCTAATATTTATATATATATGAGTATGAAATCAGTAGGCAGATATGTCTGCTATGCTCAACACATGTAAGCAGGAAAGGGATGAATACAGTGACTTCTGTTGAAACTACAGCTCCCACAAATACACATCAATATACTGACTTTAAAATAAATGGATGTGCCTCCTCATCCTCTACAACATTTAGTCTCTTGAAACTCACTATCCCTTTGTGAGGCTTTGAAATGCTGACAGTGACCTTTTAGAAATGAGTAAGAGGAAGGCTGGTTTCTGAGTTTGCAGAGGCAAGCTGGAGCTGAAAGACAACTGCTGATCCTGCCAGCAGCACCCGTGTCATGTCCCAGGTTACAGAAACAATCAGGAGGTTCCTGAAGCCAGAAGCACCTCCTTGGCAGAAAGCAAACGGCTTGGCAAGCGTTCCTCTGCTGCATTTGCAAGCAGATTGTACAGCTTTGCCCCAGTCCTGGAAACCTTTCTGCGAGGATGAGCTGAGTCTGAGGGTGGGTTCCAGCTGCTTTGCACCAGCCAAGCCAAAAGAAGCGAGGCTGGAGAAACAAGTGGTACAAAGAGCAAGAAGTAGACTTTCTTATTGGAAAGCTCTTGTCTAATTTTTAATATGTATGTATATATTCAGCACCTCTCTCTAGTAAGAAAAGGTACTGTGAGGCCTAAGAAGAGCTTTCAATACCACAACTCTCCACTGATTTTCCTGCTAAGAGAGGAAAGTGGCATATGAGAAGAAATGCTGATAAGAGGTGTTTCTGATGGAGCCAGTGGTGATTGGAAGTAGGATGCAGCTGCTCGATCACTATGTAATTGCTTAATCTGTCTATCAAGAGAAAACCCTGGTACAAGATAATACTGACCAAGGAGCTAAAGTGTAGAGCTCTACTGATGAACGCTGAGTGAGAATGAGACAAGCTGCTTGGAGATCCCCATGGAAGGGGCCACATGCGATGACAGTGACATCCAGGTCTAGCTACATGCCTCTGGGGGCTTCCTATCTCCCTGTAGAGATGTCCCCTCGGCAGTGGGTTGTGACATCCGTTGGGCAGGATGACAACTGAAAATCTGGGGTTTGATCACAGCTATTTGAATATGAAAATGAAGGTATTAATGGTCCCATCAGGTTTGGGAGCTTGAGGTGTGAACCTCTACCCTGTTGCCATGGCTGACGGGACACCGAGCCTTTGCCATCCACAGGTTGCAGGAGCTCCCCTGCAGCACCTCAGGCTGCCCCAGGTGGGCACACAGGCTTCCCACACTGCCTATCCAACCAAAATGTGTGGGAGGAGGAGAAGTGAAGGGAGAAGGCCAGGAGAGATTCCTGGGGGAGGAAGTGCAGGGCATGCAATGGAGCAATTCAATCACAAACGAGCAGGGAACCGAGCCACATGCGTGCAAAGTGCCCGGAACAGCTCCTGTCCTTCCAGGTCAGGAGAGGCTGCTCTGAGTAATGATTTCACCAGCATGTGGGAGACATGCTAAATAAGTTTCTCTTTAATCCACAAGCAAGGCACAAATAGTTTCTGATGGAAAACAATATTAAAATTGTTGATTTTCACAGAAAAATAAAATAACATCCATTAATCAAACAAATGGCACTCTCAGGAATGGAGCAGTGTGGGGCTGCAGATTAATTGCAGGAGTTGTCTGTTCTCCCTATATCTTTCAGTATTTCAAAATGAACATAATACCCACTTTTATTATTTGCCAGCCCTTTAGTTTGGATTTGAAATGCAATCAAAATAGCACTTGGGAGAGCCATACATTTTAATAAATGGCCTGCATTGCTGAGAAGTTGGAAAACAAAGAGAGCATTGCCCACTAGGAATGAGTAAATCAAGACAGATGTGTTCCTGGGTGTCCATACATCAACATGATGACATAATCTAGTAGAGCAAGAAACCCATCTCTGCTGTAATATCACTCGTTTTGCTTCAAAAATTTAGTGCAATGGGTGCGCATGGTAAGATGAGTGCCAGTTTAACAGCCTCAGGTTTTAAAATCGAGACAAAATACACCTAAGGGAATGCTGTTCTGCTGCAGGATTCCAAAACCAAGAGGAGTCCCCATGAGATTCAGCCTGCCTAACTCCCCTCCCCACTCCGCTGCTTCCCCTTTTTGTTTCCAGATCCTGGAGCTCTGGCCCTGAACTGCCAAATTGGTGGCTAAGATGTAGCAATTCCAGGTGTGAGTGACACCTAAGAGTGGTGTGAAAAAAGTGTGAGCACCATGGTACAAAGTCTGTGGTTTGCTCCAACACGACACACTTGTTCTCCCCCCAAAACAAGGACATTGCCAGGAAATATTTTGGCTAATCTCTGCTGCTCCCAATGGCATTCTTCTGTGGACAGCTTGAATGCAGTGGTTTTCTTTCTGTACATATACAGTGTGTATGTGGAAATATATATGTATATAATTATGCCAAAGGCTGGTGCCAGGCATAGATCTGGACTTTCTTAAGTATTTTACATGATGATCATCTTGTATGTAACATTTACTGAGAAACACATTGAAACACTGAAAAACAAGCAATGCTATTAAATTTTGCTAAATAAAGAGTAAAATGGGAAGTGGTTCACATGACATAAATTACAGACACTGTCAAGAGTTTGTATATCCACCCACACATCACATACCATTTATGATTTTGGCTGAGGATCAGGGGCTACATAGAAGAGATTTCTTCAGCTTTTTACAGGGGGAAAACAAAACTGAAGCAAACAAAAAAAGGTGACACATGTATTAGTAAAAGCAGAAACAGAAATAAGAGACAGGAAAAATGCAAACCTGTTGACCATTTTAGAACACATTTAGAGACCTCAGAAGTACAGAGCGCAGAGTTAAAAATTTGAAGAGGGCAGCAATTTTTTAGGTAAATTTGTCTTTCCTGAACCAAGGAAACTCCAGGAAAGAGTAGCAAAAGAAAGGCATTTATGAAACAAGATAAAAGAGAAAATTTGCTGTTGTCAGTATGAGGTAATGAGCCTTCACAGAAATATGTTGAGCTGTCCTGTCTCCTTTTTCATCTCTTTGTGATCTGCCTTTTTTGCATAAAATGTGGGCAATCTTCGGGACTATAATCCAACAGCAGGCTCTGATCTAGGCGTCTGCAGCAAAACACAGAAAGGACTGGGATAGAGAAATGAGAAAATGCC
This sequence comes from Cyanoderma ruficeps, assembly GCA_008694505.1. Lineage (NCBI taxonomy): Eukaryota > Metazoa > Chordata > Aves > Passeriformes > Timaliidae > Cyanoderma > Cyanoderma ruficeps. Next base: position 89,368 of record VZDJ01000141.1, read on the forward strand.
ACTTCATGAGTCAGCAGTGCCCCTGTATTCAAATGCTTTAGACAGTTTTGGTCACCTAATCTTTAAACATGGGGTTGAGACTGATGGTCTTCAGAGAAGGGTCAGCAAACAAATGAACACAGGGAAAATCTCTTCTTACTTCTACCTTGAAGTAGAATTAGCTGGAGGCTTTGTATTCATCTTGAAAGAACAGTCCAACTTTCAACACTTGTCCTATGTCATGGACACCCTGAAGAGACACTGATCTTTCTTCCACCTTTGCAGAAGTGTGTCCTCCCCTGAGCAGCCTCCTGAGAGACACCAACACAGATCAGCCAGCTGCCTCAGCCAGGGACAAAAAGGGGTTTAAGTGGTTGTGCAGCCTTTGGTAAGATTGTGAACTAGTAGAAACCATCTCAAAGAAGAAACCACAATGCACTTGATATAAGGAAATATACAAAAGCTACCAAGAACACTCAAATATTCACAGAATCATGGAATGTGCTGAGTTTGAAGGGACCCACCAGGATCACTGAGTCCTATTCCTGGCCCTGCACCATCCCAAAGAGTCACACCATGTACCCGAGAGCATTGCCCGGGTGCTTTTTGAACTCTGTCAGGCTCAGTGCTGTGACCACTGCCCTGGGGATCCTTTTCCAGTGCCCAACCACCCTCTGTGGGAAGAACCTTATACAACCTAAACCTCCCCTGGCACAACTTCAGGACATTCCCTCAGGTCCCACCACTGGTGACCACAGAGAAGAGATCAGTGTCTGTCCTTATGTTATATCCATTTTTTGAGACGTATGGATTTCTTGGTGGGCAAATATCGACTATTTCTCTCCCTAACTCTGAAGCTAAAAAAATCAGGGTTTATTTTGCGTTTTGTTTGTTGTCTTCATTTATTCCCCTCTTGGAAGTACCCAGATAACAAGTTGCCAATGTTGGCTGATGGGACAATTGACTCTTCCAGCGGCCATTGCTTCTCCAACTGTCTCACACCACATTACTGGGCTATCCAGCACTGTCAGCCCATTTAGCACAAATGTCTACAACGACATGCCAGAGCAGCTGTGGGCAGGCATAAGCATGCCTCTGCCTGATCTACAGGTCTCAACTAGTCAGGAAATAGAGACCTGGCCCAAGGAAGTTGTTGGTACATACATTTGTGGGAGGGCAGTTATGTGTGCATCTGTTGGGGGCACTGGGGATAAAGTAAAAAGATGCTTTTGTAGCCTGCCTTCTATCCCCTCTGTCTTTTCATTAAACATGGTTGGAAAACATTTCCCAAGTGGAAAATACTTGTTTGTATATTTTTTCCCCTAAGCATTTAATAGCTCTTTAAAATTGCATCACTAAGTCTTTTTAGCAACTGGCAGTAAGATGTGTCCACTTCGTGAGCCATGATTTATGCCTGAGATCAGAAAAGGATGGGTGTCTGTTAATCCACACCTGTGTATTCACTGAGGAAGCAGCAAAGATTAAGTACTTTGTCTTCTGGGAAGTCTTCTTGATTGTGCAGATTTCCCCCTGCCAGAATCTCAGCAGAAACCGAAATATTGTATTGTCACTCAGACCTGTGCAACAAAGCCCAAACAGGCTCCTTACCAGCCCCATTTCATTTTTTGAGGCATCAAAAAGCCAGAAGGGGGGTGATGCACATGAAAGGTGACTAATGCTGAAGCAAAGGGACCCAATTAGAGTGAAGGCAGGGAATCTGCATGAAACAAAAAGACACCGTGTAATTGCTAAAATAACTAATATGTTGCTTTATAAACCATGACGAGCCACTCATTTAGGGTTATTCTGTATTCTGAACTTCAATTGAGTCACATAGTTGTGTCTTTATTGCCAATTTTTATAGCAAGACAAAGCAAATTCAGTCAATCTGAGCCTCCGAATCTATGCACAATCATTGATGCCAAAGAGAGAATACTCTTCTCTATTATCAAAGGCTGAAGGTGAACCTGAATTTCCCAAGAAGTTGAGACAGAGTCTGAATGAGAATTTCCAATGAAGATGGCATGAGCCTTTGGATCAAGTACCCAAGGTGACATACAGAAAATAAGGATACGTCCTTATTAGGTAGATTCTTTTGTTATCTGTCCATACTGTTGTGGGCATCAGAGCTGACGGTGTTCCACCTTAGAGCACCATCCCATTGACCACCTTCTGGATGTTCACTGGTTTTGCCCTGCCTGTTCAGCAGGTGGAAATCATCCAGAGGCATAACTGGTAAAGAAATAGCAGGTAAACACAGCTAGTGTTCTAGAGAAATGGGGACATTTCATTATCCTGAACTAAAAATAGATAAAATCTGTACACCCACAGTTACCCTTGACCATACCTTTGCTTTATCCTGAGTTTTGAATCTCACATGAAGGTGTATTTCAAAAGATTATTTGCAATGGGACATAATGGGGAGTAAGCTAAATACTGGACGAGGAAGGATTTCCTGTTTGCTTCGTGCTAAGAAGCATTTCAGGGGTGCAGGCAAGCCTCCTGCATCCCACCAGGACCTTTGGGCTTGGTCCCCATGACCCATGGCAGTGCATCAGCACTTCTTCAGCATTCTGCAGTCTAATGGTAAAGCAGCTAAGGCTTGAGCTGTCCCCAGAAGATCTGAACTTTTGGGAAAAGAAGAAAAAAAGGACGCCAGGATGATTTAAGTGATGCCCTGGAGGACTGACCCATTGCTAGGGCAGAGGATCCCTTTGCAGGAGCATGAACTATGTCGGTAAGACCTGAGGTTTCCCTGTGGGAAAGTTCTGGGCCTGAACAGGTTAACTCAGAAAGAACATGTCAGATCTTTCGAAATAACATTGGTGGGCAGCTCTGCTCTGTGAAACAGAAAGAATACCCTGCACATGGCTGGATAATCCTGTGATATTTTGAAGAAATTGTGCCCCCTGCTGATTTAATTAGGGTTTTTTTTTGCCTCAGCTCTAAACCTGATGAGAACATTCAAACACACTGATTAGCGTTCAAGGTCAATAACTCAGATGTCCTGCTGGATAGCAAAAATCTTCTCTTTCAACACTGAAATAAGATGCTTATTATTGATTTGTTGGAAGTAGAAGGTAAAAGATGAATGGCATATCCTAGCAGGGCCAGCATTCTGAGGCCATGCCTAGCATTTTACATGTCCTTTGTAGCATTTAATGGGGAAATACAAGCCTGGAATAAAACAAGCATAAATCTGTGACCAGCAGATTTGGTCAGTTTATAAAAGCTCTATCTGTGTCTTACTTTCATGGCAAAATTACCTCATTTTCTAGCAAAAAGGAACAGTCATAGGGTACCCATTTAAACTGATCATGGCTGATTAACCAAAAAAATAGATCATTGTGGAATAATAATCACTGCTGTTTTATGAGATGGGTGGTTATACCACAGTATCCCACATCAACTCTCTCAATGGTCAGCAGTATGAAAAAGTACACTTCCCCCCCCCAGGAAACCTCATCTGTGCCAAACCAACTTGCACACAGGTCACCCCAAATGCAGGTCAGACAGCAAAAGAAGGAAAGAAAGGAAGAAATCCCAGCAATGTACTGTCGCAGGTATGTGAATTGGGCTGCAGCCAACCCCACATCCAGCACAGTGGGGCTGGATACAGGCTCACACTTCCCAGGAAAGGGCAACAAACTCCCTTTCCCATTGCCCCATTTCCATCTGGCAGTTTGGGGTCACTGGAGCTGTGGTACAGGTATGGTCCTGAGGGATTTAAGCTCGTCCAACATTTCTTTCCTCTAAAATCCTAGTGTGCTTTCCGATGCTCTACTGTGCTCTGCTATTGTTAATGCAACGATCAGGGACATTTTCTTTTGGCTTCCGTCTCCCAGCCGCTAGACCGCAAACCTGTCTCTTCTAGGAGGTCATTGAGTACCCTCTAGTGGCTATTTTGGAAAACATATCTCAGCTCTTTATTGGTCCCTGGAGCCTTGGCAGCGGCTCTCTGGAAAGCCTTGTGTTTATAGTTAAGGTGCACAGGGGATGGATTACAGTAAGCACAGCACATGCAAACAGTTGCAAACCCTTACAAGAGCTCCCTCTCTTCAGTTAAATCAAACATGAAGGGCAAACAAGATTAAAAATCAATACTTTGAGACAAACAGCTTGGGTTTTTTTTAATCTAGCGGAGGTGTACGAGACCAAAAATGCCTGTAAGGAAAATCAATCTGCCAATAACATCCAATTTCAGTTTTTGGAATAGCCTGAGATGGCAATGGGCTCCCGACCTATGGCATCCAAGGGCAGGCTCCTGGGAGAAGCAGGAATGTATGCCTACGATTGGCCTCCTTACCCTTTATTTATTAGCTTTAATAATCATCTGAGATTTTTTTCTAAATTAGTTAATACGCTTGCTTTTTGCTTCCCATGATCTGTATGTGGTGGGTTAACTTTCCCAAACAGCCTAAATCCCCCCAGCTGCTCATTCACTCACAGCCCCACCGTCAGAAATGTGTGAGGAAGGTCTTGTGTCACAGGAAGGACAGGGAGCTTGGTAACCTGTCAGTCAGCATCGCAGGCAGACTAGACTCGATGGAGGCGGGAGGAAATACTTTAAGTTGTTGCCAATTAAAATAGATTCAGGTAGTGAGAAACAAAGATAAATATTAAATTAATACCTTTCTTCTCACACTTCTCACAGGCTCAGCTACATCCCCAACTCTTCTACTTCTTTTTACCCCCAGGCTTCACGGGGAGATGTGGGAATGGAAGGTTGAGGTCAGTCTATAACTGCTGCTCTTTCCTTCTTGTGCTTTTCACCTGCTCCAGCATGGGATCCTCCCTGGGCTGCCGTTCCTCAGGATAAACCTTCTCTTATGTGGATCCTCACAGTGCAGTGAATGTGTGCTTCAGTTCCTGGAGTAACTCCTCCCGTAACCCCTTTCTTCTCCTCTGCCCTTGGTGTCCCCTCGGCTGTTTCTCATTTTTTCCCTCCTCCCCTGCCCATCCAGAGTTATCTGCTTTCTGATACAACTTACCAATACCATTTTCACTGAAGTGTTGAGCAGCATTATTTTCTGTTCCTGTCATGTGTCAGCCCAATCTTGTCAGTCAGCAGTCTTGTCAGTTTGTCTTGAGTTGATGTCAGACTAAATGTTGTGTCATTAGCATGCACATCTTTATGCCTTTTATCAGTGGCTTAATGCTCATGCTCTGTAAGACTTCAGGAATTTCCCTGGTACACCAGGATGTTTTCAAAATGAAGATGAGTAGGTCAATTATATCGTTGGCAGATTTTCAAGGCCTTCTGAGTATGTAGCAAGACTTAAACCTGTTAACATCTAACACAGATTCTTAATGTCCTCACTTATAACTTAGCAGCTAAAAACATATCACTTCTTTCATCATGCTTGAAAATACCATCCTGCTTCTTTCTAAATGTGTAAGAGGAATCTCTGTTTATCTGTCTATCTTTTCTTACCCCTCTCCTTAGTAGCATGTCACTACTGCCTGCTGTTTTCCAGGTTTCTTTCAGGCTTTCCCCTTTGTATTTCCAATTTCCCTTCTGGAGCACAAGTTCTATGCTGGTCTGTTGGGTATTTCATAACAAATACAGACCTCAGTAGACACAGCTTAAAAGGCTTCAGGGCCTCTCCTGGTGGTATGTTGTAAGTCCACCTCTTTTTTTTACCATCTTTTCTTGTGCAGCTTTTTGCCATGGCTCCTGGAGTTGGGCCTCATATGCCCTGTTCTTGTGCCAAATTCTGAATTTTCAATTTCTGAACCATCCTGGTGGGTGAGGTGGGGGTTTTTTGTTTGTTTGTTTGTTTGTTTGTTTTTGTCCCTGAAAATTGCATTGTTTCTAGAAAGTAGCTGGCTCTCAGTTTGTCATGTTTTAAAAGAAAACCAGACTGTCTCTATGTGCAAGTAGGTAACAGATGGGCCAGTTAAGCCTCAAACCCTCTCTTATTTCAGATCCTCCATGGTTCATCCTCTCCACTAACAGCTGAGACACCTCAATCCCCCTTCTGCCCAGTCCCTGGGTTAGCCAAGGTGTCCAAAAAGTAAATGTTTGGAAAGGCAGTTATCTGAGGAGCTTCTTGGTCATTAGAAATTGGTCCTGACTTGAGCAGGAAATCGGGTCAGAAAGTTGCCAGAGAGACCTCCTAGGCTAAATTGTTCTATAATTCTATGCAAAAATATGGTATATCACTTAGCAAGCTGGCTGAAAGTATTGAAGAGGCAATACAGTACAGGATGAGACACATGACATAATTACATTGTTGAAAAAACTTTATTATTTTAATTTTTATTTCCTGAATAATAAAAAACTTTATTATTTTAATTTTTATTACACAGGAAGTGCGTAACCATTCTTTAAAAATTTAGTATTCCCTAATCCAATGATATTTTTAGTTGCCTTGAAGGTTTTCAATTGATGACAGTCTGCAGTGCTAGTTCCCAGGGATGCACCCAGGACAGGATGACATACATTTCTTTGTGAACTCCTCTGTTACACAGGACCTGTACTCTCTGGAAAGAGAGACAGTGGTAACAGTGCTGTTTTGAAAGCAGGGAGTTACTTACATTTGCTAATAATACATTGAAAATCTGTGCCATTTCTGGCTGTGTTTTAACTGGGCTCTGAAACACCTACCAGACAGTGGGGGGGCCACAGGAGGAAGTTATCCAGCACCAGCAGATGATAAAGGTGGTTTTCTAAGGAACTGGCCCCAAGGTGCACATAGCCTTGGCTTGTCAGAGAGCTCTGCAAGTGCACATCTACCACACAGGAGGCTTGTGCTTCCTCTCCAGAGTCAGGGAGTCCATGGGTTTGGCCTTGAGAGTGTAGTGGTGAATAAAGGAGGATTTTTTTTTTCCTCCCTTTCACTTACTCTGCACTCCTGTGGCATTGGAAAACAGGCTGTACAGTGTTTGCACCACAAGGTTTTGGTATCAGGGGTCTACAGCAGTGGCTTCTATGAGAAGTTGCTAGAAACTTTCCCCATGCCCAACAGAGCCAATGGCTGCCAGCTCCAAGATGGACCTGCTGCTGGCCAGACAGACCATTGGTGAGGGTGATAGCTCTGCTGAGATAACACATTTAAGGGGGTGGAAAATTTACTGCCCAGGAGCAAATTTTCGCCAGAGAGGAGCGAGAATATGGGAGAGGAACAATTTTGCAGACACCAAGGTCAGTGAAGAAGTGGGGGAGGAGATGCTGCAGGTGTCAGAGCAGAGATTTACCTGCAGCCTATAGTGCAGACTGGTGAGGTGGCTGTGCCCCTGCTGCTCATGGAGTTCCATGGCTGGAGAAAAGATCCAGGTGCAGCCCCTGGAAGATCCCACTCTGGAGCAGGGGAAGAGTGTAAGGAACCTCCTTTTGAGGAGGAAGGAGAGGCAAAATCCATGTGATAAATTGACTGCAGGCCTCATTTCCTGTGCCCTTGTGTCACTGGGAGGGAGGAGGTAGAGAAATCAAGAGTGAAGTTTAGCCTGGGAGAAAGGAAGGGGTGGGGAGAATGCTTTCAAATTTGTTTTTATTTTGCACTACCCTAGTCTGGTGTTAATTGGCAATAAACTAAACTAATTTCCCCAAGATGAGTCTGTTTTGCCCACGACAGCAATTAATGAGTGATCTCTCCCTGCCCTTATCTTGACCCATGAGCTGTCTGTTGTATTTTTTCTCTCCTGTCGCAGTGAAAGCAGGGAGTGATAGAGTGGCTTTGGTGGGCACTGTGCCTCCAGCTAGGGTGAACCCACCACACAGGGATGTGCCAGCTCAAGCACTAAGCAGACAGGCTATTTTACAGAGCAAGCAGAAGTGGGGTTTTTTTCTGTGTGATTTGAAGCACGAAAAACAAACATGTATAGCAAAAAATAAATTGGCTTAGCCAGCGCTTCACAGGGTGTGAGCTGCCACCCATGGTAATTTCAGTGTGGTACCTGACGACTTCCCCTTTGCAAAAGATCTCTTGAATGATTCATGCTCTCATCTATTGATGTTCCTGGCTTCTTAAACCACACCATTAACCCTTTGCCTTGGACCCAAAATTTTGAAATTGTTTTTAAAGGGTGCTTGTACGTGTGTGCGTGTGTGCGTGCGTGTGTGAGAGCCTTCTTTTGAAAGACAGGCAATCCCAGCCTGTGCCCCAAGAGACAGATCTGGCAGTGGAAAGTCACCATCCTCCCTGGCCTTACTCATCTTCTTCATGCTTGCTTTTCCACCTGAAGGGATGGAGTGTATCCTCCCTACCCACAGGTGCCAGTTGAGACACAGAGTTCCAGGAACTCTCCATCTCTCCTGGGAAGAGGTGCCTTGCCCTTTCCTGCTTAGACTGCATACTTATGATGCTGACCCAGACAGAAAGCCAGGATGAGCAGGCACTTCCTCCTCCTGCTTTATTACTGGGCAGAGGAGGGAAGCACCATGTTTCCGAACTCTCTTTCTTCTGGATCCCCCCATACCAGCTCAGATGCTCCCCATTTGAAGCAAAATCTCTTCTAAAATGCATCACCATTTTTTGTTTTAATTAGCACCGAGATCAATGACTACTTCTGGAAAGTGACACAGAGCTCTCCATCTCTCCAGGCCTGCAAGTGAAGCTGCAAGGCACTGGCATGATGGGTGGCAGTACTTCCCATGGCGGCAGCCCTGTGATGTCATGCTTTCCCAATGCCTCCCATGACTGATCCACTTAGGAAAGCAGCTCTTCTCATTATGTTTAGTTCTTTAATCCTTTTCTCTCCCTTTCCAGAAGTGACAACTTTTCTGTTTGCACCTCCATTGCATCACCACTCCCCTCTACATCTGCCCTGCATTTTTTTTTGCCTAACAGCATGTAATTAATCATCTCAGGTTTGTAATAAAATATGACGCCCATTTAATAGACTGAGTCACTGGTAGAGCCAAGCAGGATGAGCTGATGGGAAGGATGGCAGGGGAGATAATGCAGAGCTGTCAGCAGGTGAGGGGCAGGCCTGCCTTGCACAGCCAGTGCTCTTCAGAGGCAGCCTGAGTGACACCAAGACCAAACCTGCTCATGTTTCCCTGTTGCTTGGTGAGGTTTTGGCACGTTCTCCTGCCTGAGCCAGTGCTGCTGCAGCAGGAGCCAGATTGGTTGATCCTTTCTGTAAGCAATGGGCATGAGCTAAGGATTAGGTTTGGAATAAGGAAACAGAGAATGGGTGAAGTGGAGAGATGACTGCCAGCCCTGTGGGGACACTCATCCCCTGGACAAGGTGAAGGGGTTGGACCCCATGGGATGATGAGCCTTTTTGGGGAAGTCACCAGTCTCATCCCTGAGCTCTTGCTGGCTTTTCAAACACTTCCATATGCAGTATTTTTTGTTTCTGGCTGTGGTACTGTCACATCATTAATCTTCATTAGAAGGTGATAAAATACTTATATAAAAACGCCTCATAAAACCAGCTATCATTGGCACTGTACTACTCCAAGTGCTCTGGAGTTTCAGGACAGAGGAGTTCTGTGGCGTTATAAAAATCTTCCTCCCGTGGGTCAGAGACAAAGTTAAGTCAAAGATCTGTTGTGCAGCTGACAAAGGCTTTAGGGCTTGCACACAGGCAGGCAAACTGGTGTATCTGGGAATGCTCATGAATAACAACAGAAAGGTGCCGGGCATTTTGCAATTTACTTTCCAAGAGCCGCAGAAAAAGTAAAAAGTGCAGCACCATTATTGGGAAGATGGGTGTCCTTGAGTGTATATCAAGACATAAGTAGTAAAAATGGACACTTTTTTATTTTCTGGCTAACACAACTGTTGTTATAGTAGGAGCTTTTTAAGCAAAATGGTTTTAGTTCTATTTCCAGCAATTATGAATATTTCCATGTAACTGCTTTTCAGCTGTTTGTTAGAAAATGCTTATCTAGAGTTTTTTTATGATGTAAGCTAATTACATCCCAAATTAAAAAAAGACCTTATTAATGAATAAGATACTGGGATTTGGCATTTGATTTCAGCATTCAGCACAATTCCTGTTTAATGCTGTGCAAACTAATTCAGTCTCTTATCCCAGACCAGAAACTACAAAAGCTGTGACGGTACAAATCACGCGTTGCGGCACATTCATTGCACGAGAAGATTCAGGGTGCTCTGGGGATGGGCAGGAGAGCAAAAGCTCTGCCAGTTCTCGGTGTTTCTCCACACCACCATGTCCCAGGAGGCAGCAGTGGCTGCAGGAACTCATTGACAGCCCCACAGAGTGACAGGTCTTGCACTGAGCTTGCAGACGCAGCACCAGCCCTGTATTAGCCTGCCACGCTGCAGAAGGAACAGGATCAAAGGAGAGAGTCATCCTTACCCAAGTCCTTGCAGGTCTTGTTTCTGGTTGTTTACCAGGTATTCCAACCACTTTGTAAATGTCTCTTTTTTTTTTTTCTTGGAAAAAATACATTAACAAAGACCTAAGACTAACACAAATTACCTACTCTGCTTTCTACTGTTAAATTAAAATCTCCTTACTTTATAGCCCTGCCAGGAGGGATAACACTATTGTTAAGGCATGACACCACACTGCAGAAAGGGTGTCTACTCAAAACTTGTTTAGTCCTCTTGTCCTTACCTGTAAACCACTGGAAAACATACAAACCTCTCACAGTTTGCACAGTAGCCATTCAAGGTAAACTCCTTTCCCTGTTAAGGTAAGGAACACCCCAAAGCTAAACAACTGAGAGTGGTCTTTTACCAATGTTGAGGAGCTCTGGAAAGAGCACCTTTTGCTTTTGTGGTAGGTACATGCCAGAAAAGCCATTTTAAGATTGCCCATCAGTTAAAGCTCTAAAGCCGTGGAGGTGGGGCTGCAGAAACGCCCTTCCTATCGATGCCAGAACATTATTTAGCTCTTCCTTAAAAAACATCAGCAGTTAGGAAGGGCTCCAAGTTTTCCCAAGGAAACACTGTAATGAAATGCATCATCCAGCTGTCTGTGCCTTCACCACTACTCACCTGTATCAGTCCCTTTACCTGCAATCTGGTGACAGCTCTCAGGTTGTGCAAACCTGCTAAATTCAAATGCCATCCAAAAAATGTTTTGCAAGTGGATGCAGTTTCCAGCTGTGGGAATTTTCACTTTCTCCACTAAATCACCTGGAACAGATATTCTATTGCTGCTCAATCAATCCCATAAATCCTCAAAGGTAAACCAGTCCCAAGAAATAGGATTGACCACTGATGAGAATGTTGTAATTTTAAAAATGGGTCAGGGCTGAATGTTGCTATGCTTTCTTATTCTTTCAACTTTCATAGGGCAGCAGGGCTATCCCACTGGGCGTGGATAAATTCCTCCTTGCTAACATAAAATGCTCCTTTTGCTCTGGAAATTCCAGACCTGAAAGTCTGGCACAATCATTCAGATTGCATTATAGCAGCTGGAAAAAGAAATTAAGAAATATAGTTAATTAGCCCACCCCTACCTCTGATTGAGTGTATCATCAACCTCTTCTCTAAAGCATTCTTCTGAACTGTAATGGCTATTTTATCTAAGCATCAAAGAGAAACAGGCTCCAGCTGGGGATTTAAAACCTGATACTGATTTTCTTAAAATAAATAGCATTAATAAGCAAAATCTAGGGCATTTCTTGATTTGATTGCTTTAGCTACTGAAATAGAAGAGGGCACAAAAAGAACAGTAAGTAATAACCTCAATGAACACAGTTCAGGGATTTTTCTTTTCCTTACTTTATCCCTCAATGTTGAAGAAAGACAAGACAAATTTGTATTGTATGCAATGACTTTTAAAACTTATTTAAATCAAGAAAATAGAACACAAAAAAAAAATCTGTTGAGTTTTTTAATTTCTTTTTCTGAATTCCTAGTTGCTAAACATAGCTTTTGCAGCTAATAATCTTTATACCTTGGCCTAGTCACAGTGTTGGAAAAAAAAAGCTGTTGACCATATTGATTTTGTGGCAGATTATGGAATCCTTTTAAATTTGTAATTTAGATCCAGAATGCTCACCAGGTCACACTGACGTTGAGAACTAACCTTGGTGTCTGGCATATGCTTATAATGGGAAATTTGCTCAGTGAAGGAGGCACTGCACAGCATTCTTCTGCTATTTTAACAAAGAATTACATTGCCTAAAAGATGTCATGCTGCCAAAATTGCTACACCAAAAATTGAGAACAGAGTCTCAAATCCTTTGTCTGGCTAAAACATCATGTTATTTTCAGCATCTTTGCAATGTAAAAGCAAGCAAACCACTAATGCTTTGTGCATCTCTTTGTTCCTACAGCACATGTTCCTACTCCACATGAAAATGTGCATCAAGACATAATGTGAGGAAAATATCAAGAATATTTTGGTCAGATTAAAATGGTTATTCCCCAGTCAGTTAAAATTCCCAAGAAAACACATTACAAAGTAAATGGATTCCTTCTGCTCAGTGCATCTCCTACTGAGCTGAGCAGCCATCTTCTAATACTTGCCATGAATAGCAGAGAGCCCAGTGCTGCTCCCTGATAGCCAGTGGCTGGACCAGAGGCTGCAAAGTCAGACTCAAGGTGTTGAAAGAATGAAAAATTGTCTCACAGCCAAAAATATGCTGAAATATATTTTGAAAGGCACCTTGTGAGTCTGAGTACAAAAAAAAAATTACAGGCTTGATTAATTTGGAACTGAAATTCTTGTTCTAATGGTTCAGCTCAGGCATTTTAGTAAATCAATCCCTCTGTAGCTTTCAATAGGCTTCAGACAACACTTTCTGTATCCAAGAAATTTCACAGACCTGTGAGATAGGCAACTTATGCCAACTGCTTATCAAGATAGTACTACAGGTATATTCCATAATGCTGGTGCAACTAGAGGCATTAAGGAGAGCTTGAGTTACAAGCATTGCACATAAAAGTCTCATATCTCATCCCTTATTAAAAGCAGCTTTAATAAAGCGCCATAAAGCAAGAAAAAATCACCCATGCACTGGTCTGCAACACAAAACAGAGTTTTCTCAGTAAGAATTCTGCCACAGCCAACACTGTGTAAGTTCAAAATACATTGCCACTTCTGGTATTTTACTAAAGTAATTATACCTTCATTGTGAAGTCTTCAAAACAAACAAACAAACCCAAAACACAAGAACCCCACAAACCTCCCCACACAAAAAAAAAACCCCAGACCCAATCACCACAAACACCAAAAAAACCAAAGTGGAAAAAAATTAAAGGTTTTGGTCTTTACTTTTCTATTATAATCCAAGTTTCTTAATGTGCAATGTCTGGTCTAGATGGTAAGTAAACTTTTATAAATTCTGTTAGCATCATGGAATGTCCTTAGTGAAAATCCTCACTGAAATATGTGAAACTTTATCTAGAGAATACCAAAAAGCATCAAAAGTCACAATGAGGGATTTTACCTGTGCAAGAAAACTTACCTGACTTTAAAATAAAAATACTTGAAAGTCAGATTTATACAAATATCTGGTATTTATTAAGTTGTCATCACAGAAGAGCTCAGTATAAAATTTCTAACAAGGTGATTTTATAGTGCAGTCAACTCTCTGTTTCTCACAGCTCTGGTTATGAATGTACAGTGTGCCTCCATATCATAGAATACAAAACTGGAGTTTGTCCTTGTAGCCCATATTTGTTAAGCAGGAAGACAAAATTTAATAAAAGCTATCCCTTCTATTAGTTACTGCATCCAGAACACACCATTCTGAGATCATCAAATGAAAAATATTTTTACTACTCAACCTGCTCAGATTGTGCGGCCACTATTTGGCATTTCAGACTGCGAGAAAAGTCACTTCACATGCCCCAGTGATAAATCACAGCACTAAACTATTCCCTGAACACACATCACAGTCTTCATCCAAGGAGCCACTCTAGCAGAACAGAAAGGCATGCACAGTAATTGAAGAGGGTAAAGAGAGAAAAGGGGAATTTTTCTGTAAAGAACTAGCTATTACCTAAAATCTAATTTTCTGAGTAAATCCTAACAATGTGGTGGGGTTTTTTCTACTTAATTGGAGCATTTCCAGCATATTTGGTTTATGTCAAGCAACTAAGAACTAAAAAGCATGCTAGGCTCTCTACAAATACTGAATCCAGTGACACATTTTCTTCAAACTCTGTACCTCATGCTGTCAGCAGAAAATGTTTCCACACATCCTGCCAAGTCTGATGTGTTAAGAATAGGTAGAACTACAAAAAACCCCTATTCCTCCTTGGCCCAGGGACAACTTCTGTGCCATCTGCCAAATGTGTTGAAACCAGGTCAGACACCAATTTCCAGGTGAGAATCTGTTGTTCGGTAAGAAAAATTCCTATCAGGCTGGGTAGGCCCAGACTGCTGTACCCTGTGCCCAAGAGCAGCGATTGAAGTGAAGCCAGTGTACCAAATGATGCCATGGACCTGAAACCCTTGACTGTAAAACACCCCAAAGTTTATTTTAACATTTTACTCACTTCCAGCTACTACAAGATCTTTCTATGACATACACCCTACTCTGGAATAATTTTGTAAGCAAGCACCTGACCTGAAGATACATGTACAAAAACGAAACAAAGCAGTAAGAGATGCTCCACAATAATAGGTTTTTAGCAGTTATACAGCAATTTTCACCTTTGGAGGGCTTTGTGCTACTGCAAGAAGTTACTCAGAAACTCTGAAGACTATTAATGAGAAAATACAGAGTGAGTCCTGCCAATGCAGGAGTATGATGTTTCTAACTACTTTCACTCCAAGTATTTGTAGTTCGATAAATCACTTTCTTGATTGTCATTTAAGACAAAGCAAACTTTTATGTACTTCAGAATGTACTTATGCCCTACTTGTATACCATTACAGCATCTGTAATGGATACACAGCAGCAACAGTTATCCTGCAACATCTAGGGGCAACAGCAAAAACTAGAGAAACAATTACCTCATGTTCTCTAGCTTTTGGCCCAAGTTGTTTCTTGTATTTCTCTAGTTTTCTCTCATAAACACACTCCAAAAAATACTAGCATAATAGTGGTTTCCTCGTCAAACAAATTAAGGTTACACTACTGCAAGAACAATAGCTTTTTAGCTAAAGATAAGGACAGAAAACACTTTGAATCATTTCAAAAATACAAGATTTCTTTTTGTTTAGCAGACTAAAACCTACCTGATATTGATTTGACAGATAGCAGTCAGATTAGACAGATGTCATATGAGCTTGTATAAATTTCCACCTACTGAATCAAAATGCAAATAGCTTTTTCCCTCAAAGCAGCACTGACTGTGTGGTGCTCTGGCAGGAACTGCCAGCACCGTTTTATAGTGTGCACGAATCAGGGCCTGGACGATCAAGAGACATAAACTTACCCACCAATAAGTATCTCTGTAATTAAGTCAAATTCAATGTCACTGACATGTCAGGCAGTCAACAGAAAAGTGTGCTTGCATTCATGAGGTGACCAAGAAGGCCCAAGCATAAAAAGACACTGAAAGCCACTAGTCCATAGAAGGCACTGCCTTCACAGCTGTCTTTGAGTACATGCTTCATGTGTGTATCTGAGAGTAGCCCACGTTCACCCAGTGCTTTGAGCTGAGCAAGAAAATAGGTAACAAAACCCTTCCTCCGCTGAACCCCAATTTCCCAGACGTTAAGAAGCAAGTGGTATGAAAAAGAAAATCAAACATCAGAGGATCCAGTCTATTCTATCCAATCATCTGATGAATCAGATTTGATCATGTTCTTATTTTTAATTACTGGTGGAGAATGGTTATGAGAAAGATGCCTACAGAGAGCCTACCCCAGCAAATGTTAATCATCTCAGGGACAAACCTTGTTCTGAACACTTGCTGTATTTTCTGATTCCAGGGAGGATGTAAACAGTGGATTGAAGCAATAGCTGGAAATTGTGCAAGTCATAATTGAGCACACCATATTTTGTTATGATGGCAGACTTGATTCTCTACTGCTTGATATCCAGAGTAGCTATGTGCACTGAGGTTCTAGGAATGCAACATGGGTGGAACTTGATATTATAAGGTTGATTACAGAGATCCTACTTGGCAGACAACGGAGGAACTTACTGTACCCAGCACATGTAACTATGAATTGCACCTAATGCCAAAAGTGCTCCAGATTCTCTGGGATAAGAGACTTCATTAACACCACGCAGTGTCCAGCAAAAGCTAAACTTCATGGCTAATTGTATTTCTAATTGTTAACCGTTCCAAGACCAAATAAGGAAACTTAGGGAATTTTTGTTTTGTTTAAAGTGAGCATTCTATTTTCAGTCAGTTCCCTAAGGGTGATTTCAAAGCCTATTTCACTATTATCTGGGGACAATATTCAAAGTTAGGAAGTTCCTGTTACCTTAAAATGGGAGGATGTGTCACAAAAATGGTTTTCTCAAACGTTGGGCAACAAAACAGATTACATCACACAACCTGCACAACACTAAAATTAGCAGGCATCTTGAGGCAAGATGGGAGGGACACAGAAGAACATAGAATGTATAAAACCAAACTCAAACAGCATGAAAAAAGTAATGTTTATTTTTAATGTTTACAAAAGCATGAACACCTTATGCAAAAGCAGCACCCTGAACCATACATTTCCCTCAGTCCTCCTGGGATATTGGCAGAAAGCAAGTATTTTCTCTGCTCTTTAGTGCTCAACATACTCTGCTGAGGTAAATGGGAACCAACCTACTCATTTCCATGGAGCTCCCTCTGCTTACATTTGCAAAGGGGCTGGCGCATCAGACTGCAGTGCGATGAGATGTCATATGGGTGTCTTGCTTTAGGTATCAAATTAAATAATTCTGTGCTTCTAACCAAGATAAATACACTATCCAGATAGTCAATTAGCTCCCCATTCTCTTCAATTTTAACTGAAATAGATCTCACTTTAAATATGACTCTCAGCCCATACTAGCTTCATGCAAGGTTTAACTTTATGCACCATGAACGGTTTTATTCAAGTTTTCAAGAGACAGCTAGTGCGTGTAAACTTTTTTAGGACTGAGATTTCACATCACAAAAGCTATTTGTCCTTTCTTACCTCCCTTCCCAGCACATGCAGTTCAAGTGTTTACTCTGAAGAAACGTGCCCTTAGGTTAACCTGAAAAAAACATGCAGCATTTTCATTTTGCCTTCACCTTTTTCTCCTGATCTGGAGCTGGAAGTAATTGATGGTCCTGCAATCAAATAGGCCATGCTTTTGAATTTACAGAGAAACATTTGTTTAATAGTTGGACTCAATCACCTTAATGGTCTTCTCCAACCTAAATGGTTTTCTGACTCTATGATATATTTTTAGAGGTTTTCTGTTAAACAGAGAATATAATTGCAATGATTTCAAAGACTCACCTGGAGTAAGTTACTTACTCTAAAATGATCCCTACTATAATACAGCATAATTCCCCAGCTACCCTGAATTGAGATCCCTCCCCTCAGAATCTACAACTGATGCCTCAAAATATTTATTACACTGGTAGAAATGGCTCTGTCTTGTTTGCCACCCTATGTCTAAAATGACTGACAAATACTATTTATGTTTGCAAGACTGATATTGGATCTCTGGAATGAAAATTGCTTCATTTTACTGCTGGAGCTGTAGGAGTCATTCTATTAGCTCCTGCCAAATTCACATTCAAGAAATATAATTTACTTCACATATATTGAAAGAATCTGCTAAGAATCCATACATATATACACACACATACACTATGTATGTGTACACATATATATATACATACACATGTATAGATAATTTGTATTTAATTTTACACTGTGCTAATTTTAATTTTACAAGTGCTAAAATAATCCAACAACTGTCACTACTAGAGATGAGGCTAAATGAAAAGGTATTACTTATATGGCATCAAATATTTAGAGACTCTGGTCCAAGAGCTTCAGAACTCTTAGCAAAAAATTACCATTCGTTGGCAAAAAAAAGAAGTTTCAAATGGTTTGAATTTAATTTTTCAATAAATTGAAAGGATTTAGAAGAACAAAACCCCAATAACCCTGTAAAGAATAATTGTACTGCAAAAGATTGTAAAATTTGAATTTCAGTACTGTGTATAGAAAAGACACATATTTATACATACTTTCATGGTAAATTTTTAAGGTTCCTTAGACTCAAAGATGACTCTAATGAATGTGTCAATATTTCACATGTGCATTATTGCCTCATATTTTGAAAAAGAAAAAGCTGTACAAGTTCAGCCCTGTATTCTATGAGTCTGGCTGCATAGTCAGAAACAGAAATATTGCACTCAAGACCATGCCTACAAAAATGCACATTTAATAAGGCCATTATATTCAAGATTGTAATGGGACTTGAATTACATGAACAATCAAATATATCATAAATAGACCTAGGAAAGTCATCCTGGAAAAGATGTACTCAAAACAGCAGTGTTCCAGTAATTTAATAACTGGGGTTTTTTTTCCATGAAATGGCAATCTCTCAAACTGGTTTTATGCACAGGGCCAGACAACATGATGTGTATGTACACATGCATTCTCACAATGAGTTTTTTCACATTTTTTTAGAATTTAGCAATTACCCCAAAATTTGACAGTAGGCTTCTACTCAAATTCCGTCAACAAGGTTCAAATTGCAATAAACTTTAATCCACATCCATGCATGATGAGGGGGAAAAGAATTTTGACTTTCAGTTATTTAAATATTTCCCATCATGCAAGACATAATTCTTAACTCAGAAAGTGGAGCAAAGATACAACTGAACCTGTACTGGAAGACTCCCTGGGAAGCTGTTTCAGAGCTAGATCACATTAAGAGTATCAGTTTAGCTGATCTGGCTTATTGAATGAATGACAGAGCAAATTATCAATTTAACACAATTCAAGGAATTATACAGATTTAGAAGTTAGCTGCCCACATCCCATGGCAAATAGAAAGAAGCTCCCCTTTAATCAAAGTGGGGTAAACGACCTTGAAATTACAGCAGGGTAACTGTACTTATGCCAGTCACTACTTTGGAGTAGCAAGTGTGCTGTAAATCTGCTTTGTAGTTATTTATTCCTTTAGCCATTCCAAATTTACTGAGTCAGCCAGCATTTTGGATTGGTTAAGGGTAGTGGCATTTGTCCAAGAAGGAAGGGTAGATCACCATCCCTCTTCCCCATGCCACACTACATAAATACACAGTTATGCAAATGCAAAAAGCATCATTACAAAGGCTGGAAGAATCAGAAGACACAGAAGATAAGAAACTTAATGGTCACATGCATTTGAGTTCAGCAGAGACAGTTTTTCACAATTCTATATTCTGCTCAATAATCCACAGCGGTGGTGATTAGGGATGAACCACCTTCCAGCTGAACCAATTCCAGCATCAGGAATTATTTTTTAATACAACAGACCATATCCAAAACTTTTTTTCCTAGGACCTGTTTAGTGGGTTTAGATTTTTTTCTTTATAGAGACAAGACAAACCTGAGACACAGAATATGTGGCCTGCTTGAATATTATAAACAGTTAATGGATGATTGAGATGCAAAAATCTATTAAACATGTCACTCACTTTACACTCAGAGTTCCATGTACTCTTTCTGCACCAATGGTGCCACTTGCCAGATATATGTTTGTTGCTACCGCTGGATATGTTTTTGATCAGAGCTGGGGGGAATGCATTTGGACAGCAACAATGCAGCTCTTGCAGTGAGGGCCAAGGAACACAGTAATTCAGGATATAGTTTCTAATTCCACCCATCTTCTACTCATTGCATGCTAAGCAGCTCAAAAATGTATCTCTTAGTAATCACATTATTCAGAAGAAGTATAAATCTTTCCAAATTTTCTTCACAAAAGGAATGGTAAAAAGTCCTTTATGTAACATGTAAATGAAAATCCATCTAAAAGTTTCTACTTATTTTAGCAGTTTTGAGTTATAATGGTGGCCTGTCTATCAGCAATACTTTGTCTGCAAGTGTCTAACAAATAGAGTTTTGACAGGTATCAAGCAATAGCAACATTTCCAACGTTTTATGTTTGCTCTATTTAGTACTTTGAAACCGAATTCTCTCTCCCAGTAAAGTGATGGTTAGCATGACTACCCATGCACACAGCATTTCTAAATGGAATTACATGCTGTTTTCTCTCCACCATAGCATTATCTTACCATTTTGAGTATCAGTCAGCACCACAGATTTAATGCAGGTCATGGAGAACAAGCCTATTTTTACTGCTTGTTTCAATCAATATATTCATTCATATTTATACATTATTAAAATATATTCTTGACGTGGCTCTACCAAAAGTACCACTCCAAAATTTCAGTTTACATTAAAATGATGACTTGATCAAAGGGTACCACCAAAAATCCCTTTTACTCCCACAGGGAAACACACGTTCTCCTGAATTAGTATTAACAGATATTTAGATTAGAGGACTCCATATTTCAGAAACCACTTATTTAATGCTCAATATTCTTTCCAGCAGATGAAGAGGTAGGTATATTTCCACACAAGAAAAAATAATAAAACAAAAACCAAACTGTAACAGATACTCAATTAAATCAAGTAATGTCTGAAAAGTCAAACACTGTTCTGACAGCACATATTTTGTCTGAAGGTACTCTCCAAAGAGGGTAAGAAAAGTTGCGCATTCTGATTAGATAATATGTCATGATTTGAAATTTAATAATTTTCTGGAAAGAAAGCACAAGTATTCAAATGCTACCTCCTTCCCCTCCCTCCCACCCCCCCAAGAAATGTGGGTGCCTGTATCAGTGGTAGTATTAACTGCCTGTATTAATGGTAGTATTAACTTCTGGACTGCTAAACATGGAATCAACTGCAATTCTTCCTTACATTCACCAACACCAGCAGTCTACAAGTTTACACAGAGACCGTATGCATGATAATTACATAATTACAATAGAAATTCAACTTTAGTGTTGTTCTTAAAACAATCTTCATAAATAATGAAAATATCTGTGTTCTAGCTCTTCAGTAACCTAAGGTTAATTGGTACAGATAGTGTTTTTTTCTTCCTTTTATAAACCAAACTGGAGGTTCCTCACTGCCAACAATGGTTAAGGCCTGGATCAAGTTACTCTCCTTTTGCTTTTCCCTTTTTCTGCTTTTTTCCATTTTCCACCACCGCATTATTTTCTGGTTTGCTTACTCCATTTGCAACAGCACCATTTGCTATTTTGCCATTCTTTACAGGTTCCTTGGGCAGCTTATATGTCCGATAGTAGAAGTTACCAAATAGGAAAATGAAGGTGACAGCATAGAAAATGACACCCCAGTGCATCCATTTAGGGAAAGGACAATCAATATAAATAGACAAGGCTGTGTGGCCAATAGTCACATGGAACTGCACCTGAAAGACAGAAAATGTAGAATCAAAAACATCTGGATACATTCTGTAGGTCTGAGTGCAACAATTTATACCAATTCATTAAGTAATGAAAACTGCTGAATTGGGAGGTGGTAGGGAAGCTGTATTTGACTGTCACATTAATACATGCACATCTATGCTTGACCAGGAACATCAAATTTATTGTAGTATTTGGCACCAGTTTTCAGAAACAGGAAAATGAGAAGATAATAAGGATCTAGATTTTCTCTATATTTTGAACACATTTTTGTTGTTCAGTTGAAATAACCAGCAAGGAAGCATTAGACTTTAACTCACACAACTCTTATCTATGCTGCATATCTCTTTTTCAAAGCTGAATAAATGCTTCCATCTCCAGGAAGTATTCTAATTTAGGAACTTTTGGAAGGAGCAGCATCTGGTCAAAAGCTCTGCAAATGCAAATCTACGCAGAGGCAACACCTTTTATCCCAAAAGGAGGAATTTTACTTACCAATTGCAATATGGTCAAATATCGTTTCCACCACAGGTATTTCTGAAATTTAGGGCCACAAGCTGCTAATCCATAATACATGTACATAATGACATGAATAAATGCATTCATCTGAGCTCCGAAAAAAGCTGTCCAGGAACAGAATAGAAGAGCATCATGTAATTTTTGGGAAAACAGGATTCTTTTCTAGTATTATTTGTATCATTATTTTTAATAGTAAAAATACAAAGTACAACATTCCAAAATATTGAATAGCATAATATAGACTGGGCTGTTAACATGTGCTGACACAAACAGATGTTAATGCAAGTAGTATGTCACACCTTCCACATAACTACTTATGCCAAAGCTTTTTATAAGATTTTTGTTGAACAGGCATAGATGACATCCATTCCACATTAGTTGTTGTAGTGTAACTGCAACTGTTTTTCTAAAGGATTATTAAAAGCTTTATTTGAAAATAAAGTACAAAGCCTCTGAAGTTAAATCTTTTAAACTGTATTTAAAAGCAAAAGGTTCACTTCTCAGCAAGAAGACAAGAAACTCACACGGAAGTCTGATTAAATAGGCAAAAATTTGTGTTTATAAGAACTTTAAGGCATTGCCAGGTGAGTTTGTCTAAATTAATTATCTTTAGTTTCTTTATTTATGTTTTAAAATATCCAGTATTCCTAAATATGTCAGTGTATAGTACAACATTTTCCAGCATGATGCACGTCAGATCCACGTTGACAGTTTCATTTGCATTAAGATCTCTGCTTTGTCAAGATTAGCAGCCATTTAACAGAAACATGTTATATCTTGTTAAGGTATTCTTACACTGACAGAGAGGCTCAAAAATGCTCTAATGTATAAGATTAGGGCAATACAGACAATAGCTGCTGACATCAAACAGCTCAGATGCCCGTGTGGTCTGGACCCAGTTGTTCAAATAGGGTGTAGTTTACAATAGACCTGTCTATGTTAGCAATGTGCTGTCAACTACAAAATAGAAGAACACAGATCTATCCACATTTATGGAGTGGTGCTACATAAATGCAGAAAAGCAACTGCTGTTTTCCTTTTGCAGGCTCTAGGAACTAAGAGGCAGTGCTAGAACACCAAAACTTGAAAGAAAATTGGAAATAGCTGCGACTGTTGTATTAAAAACTGCTGATATTTAGCATGAAAATTCTAAAAAGGCAACAAGGGAGTGGGTCTTTTGAGATATCTAGGCAATTTCTAAGCAAGACTACAAGTAACCATCCAGCCTCCAATAATCTTATTTTATAGGTACAGTTGCAAATAAAGATAACAAAACACCTGGTTGAGTACCTGCTTCCTGCATATTACCTGAGAGAAACTAAAAGGTAGTCACTGACACTAAATTTACCTATTTCTTCTTTGCAATGTAAGTGGCCACTCAGTACAAAATATCTATAGTAAATGGGAGCATAAGCCCCCATGCATTAAGTATTAGTGTGGTTCAAAAAACCCAAAAATAAAACACCAACCCCAAAATATTAGTTTGGTGTTCATAATATTGTATTTTGTGTTTACTATATGGTATTTTCAGTGCTGAAGGCTTACAAAGCACACATCAAATGAAACAGGGCATTTTTCCTGTGCCCTCAGCTTTGCTGAGCTTTCAATTTGAGAGAGACAAGGCTAAATGACAGGAACACGAGTACAATGTAGGCAATGAAGGGTGTGGCAAGTGCAATAAACAATAATAAAATTATTTGATGAAGGCTTTAGGAAGGAAGCAAGGGAAATAAAAGGCTGATAATGAATTTAGACTTGTGCCATTATGAATAAGTTTTAAAAGTGAATTGACAGATTTACTGGCTCACCTCCAAGGGAAAGTTTCAGAATTTTATACATGCTTCTTTATAAAAATAAAAGCAAACCTCAAACTCATATACAATGCCAAAATAGCATTTCCATTGACTTCATTAAATTTGCACAGAGAATGTGGCCCACAATTGGATTTTGCAGCTCTCTGTATCTGCGAAAATTAAAGTTAAGCAAGACATACATCTTTCTGTTTCACACAGATACAGATAATTTCGAAGGCAGAACTTCAGGCTTGCAATTGATGCCCATGAGTTAAAGAAAAGAAGTTTTGCAATTCATTAGATTATTGCCCTGCTATCTTTTCCTCCCCCATGTTTCCCACAGAGAGAGACTGCATGCATTAATATACAGTTTTGTATATTATAAAGTCGAGTCTATAAAATTTTCTTCTGTTGCTCCCAAACAATAATAATTCTCCCTTCTTCCCAGTCAAAAGCATAGGAGAGGAAGGGGAACTCACCTTGTCCACCTGCAACCCACTTAATACCAATCCACCACAAGGTGAACATGGTGAAATGGTGATAGACATGAAGGAAACTAATTTGGTTAAATTTCTTCCTCAGGATGAAGAATACTGTATCCAAATATTCAATTCCTTTTGAGACGTAATACCACCATAAAGCAGCTGCTATCTGTAATGAAAAACAGAGAATATGTAAGTTTTAGTGAATCCAAGCTGAATGGAATGAAGTTCTCACCATCTATCTGCTGGAAGAGAAGGATATCTCTTCCTTCCCTAAAAAAAATCCTGGTTAAATGTTGAAGTGGACTCAAACATCTGACAGTATGAGTACAATAAAAAAATACTACTTCCATCTATTCTGGACATGAAAGAAGATTATGGAAGAAGATTATTCTGAGCCTATTGTTCACAAATCATATCTGTAAAAAAGCATTGATATAGTTAAAAGCTTTGCCACATATGAAGAGTTTACCAGTTAAACATGGGAAGTTTGTGTCCTCATTCTCTCCTAAGCTTTGCAGAAGAAGTCTCCCACAGGGTTTCCCCTTCTAATGAGGCAACACTTTGATGTGGTCAGAACAATGAGGCAGAAACATTATGATAAAATGAAGTTGCAAAGGTGAAACCTCCAGTACCACAAGCATATGGGTGAAAAGATATCCAAAAAAGTTAGATGCAGTACAGATTTCACATTCCTTACGGCAATATTCCCTCAACTTCTTCTGGCCTGCTCAGTAACTCCCTCTGTAAAGCAGCACTCCCCCAGTGGCTCTACACTATTCAGGGACTAGGAAAAAAGACACCACAGGAGCCATAAAAACTGAACAGATACAATCCATCTACTCAACAGGGAAGTGCTACACACCCAAAATTCTTTTTCTAATCCACCCATCACAGTGCATCTTGCCCAGGATGCAACATAAACAGCGCTTCCTGCTGAAATTTGGATATTGTCAAAGCAGGCAAAGCCCAGAAGCTCTGTGTAGCAATATGCTAATGCTATGATATGGGAGTATGGTGGTGGTAGGGACTCTCTCCCAGATCCCAAAACATAGCAACAACTCTAGTTTTGGCATTGTAAGTCATCTAGCTTGTTATGCAAGGGTGGGACCAGATGGTGACTCACACAGAGAGTGGAAAAAAAAAAAAAGTTGGGATTGGTACCACCAGCAAGGAGAGCAGGCAATATCACAACACACCTATTTGTAAGAAGTTGACCTTGTCTTTCAGGACTCAGCTGATGGAAAACTAGACTTTCTTAACTTAACATGGTGTGAAATAACCCCGCCACCCCCTCAGTCCCCATGGAAGACAGAAGAAACAGGAGTTAACACAGGGTAGCTTCCCACCCCAACTCCATACATTCTTTTAGGTGAGATAAATGGGAATCATAAAGAGCTGTAGAGAGCAATGCTATAGCTCTGCATGGTGTTTTCCTCCATCTCTCCAAACCAGTGGGAAAGGACAACATGTCTCCACAGACTAAGTTTGTCATAGCCATAATTGGCCTGGTGACCAGTTTAAGAGAAATTACAGCAGAAGCAAAAATGCAGCATAGGAGAAGAGTGCTGCATGTCTGCATTGCAGGCTCTGCAGTTTCCCAGAGGGACTGCACATTCTTACTGATGCCAAACTCCTGCCTTCTATGTATCCATTAATGAACATTCTTCTTACTCTCTGGATGTGATTTAGCCCACTTCAGGTCTTGGGAAGAGGAGGCAGATTTTTTCACTTTTGTACAAAGAGATATTAATATCTAAAGCTGGAGAGAGGCTTAATGACAGAAAAGTGACTCCTACAGATCTTGGAGTTCCCAGGCACACAGGCAAGCTGCAAGAATCATACATATATATATATGCATATGTTGCTCAATATCCAGTGAGCAATATCCAATATCTACCTTCTGGGACAGGTAGTCAGGTATTTAATAACACCCACACTGAGGTTTGTCTCACACCCAATGGGTTAGCATAACAGTCCAGCATCTTTTACAGGTCTTTGCTAAAGCTGCATCTCTTAAATAAATTAAGATAAGCATCTTTTCATTTCATAAGTTAATAATAAACACTTTGGACTGTATAGCCATAAAATGACAATCCAGCATTGCAATACTTTAGTTTTTTGGAGGTCCTCCCTTCAAAGAAACTTTTAGAGAGCCAGTAGTTACAAGCAAACTGTCATAAAATTATTTTATAAAGCAAATGGACATTTTTGTTAATGAAATAGGGAAAAATTAAGTCAAATAGCCAATAAGAAAATAGCCAATTTACTGTGACACAGAGCAAAATATAAAAATCCTATAAAAATACTTCTTTCTTATATGCAAAGTGCCACAAGTTCAGTATATGTCCTTGGACAAGTCACATAACACATCTCATTGCTCTTCTTTTGAATTCCACCTAGCAGAGAAAGCAATTACAGTCCATGGGTAAAAATAATCTGAACTTTTGATCAAAATGTTTCCGATTACTTAAGAAAAACAACAGGATTCTTTGAAGGATTATACCTGCTGATTTTGTGTTCCTGTAGATTTTTTTGCCTGTCAGCTTCTTTGCTCTCTTACTATCATCAAATTTTCTACAAATACTCTCAAAAACTGATAGGTTTTGTGTACTCATAATTTATTTCAGTACTTCCAGTGACTTCTGCAGATGTTTTCATCATTAGCTTATAGAAAAAAATGAAACAGAAGTCAAGTCATTTGCCTGAAACCATGCATAAAATCAGTGAAAAAGGGCAGAAATAGAGGAGAACAATACACTGATATGTAAGCTATGTCAGGAGCAGGTGGCTACTATTAAAGTTCTTTTGCAAAGCATCAGAAATCATGACCTAACCTGTAGCATTTGGATACTGCATGCAAGAAAGACTTAGTTGAAAAGAAAAGGAAACATGAATTAAAAAGGCACATTCTTGTAATGAACAATATATCTTTTTTTTCTGATAATTTTTGTATGTACCAAACTAAATCTGTGAAAACACCAGATGGCACTGAAAGATTACATTACAGCCTAGGATTAAGGGGGTTAACAACAGGCCCAATCTCATGTTCTCTGCCTGCTGCAAGGTTTTTGACTGGAGGGCTCTTTTATTACAGGACTTTGTTTCTGCACCATTCTTCCTCATTTCGGGTTGGAGACATATTCATTAAGGGGTATGAAGGGACAGGTACTTCTTGGAAGGTCAAGTGAAAGCAATGTGAAAAATTAAAATAGCTTTTATGGTCAACTCTTTTCCCTCTTTCAGATATAGAACTTTGTTTACAGAACTTGTGAAGTCAAATTTACTGAAGTTTAAAGTGTATGACGTCTTTTTCATAAGAGGAAACAACTCTAGCTCTAGACATAAATACTAACAAGGTTGATTACAATTACAATACAGAAAACAACCATTGCTAGGCATCATGATCACAATCAACACACTTAAAATAAGAACTAATTCACACAGCCCCATATTCCCAATCCTTCAGAAATGCTAGTAAAATAGAAGAACTTTGACCTGGGAAACAAGGACACAAAAGTAAGCAGAGGGGGGAAATGACTGCTCATAGACACATTAAGTTCGACAGCATTATGAAATCGTTCACTTCAAATACTGAAGCTCCCAAAGGAGTACTACAAAGCATGGATTTAACATCTCAGCCCTTTGCATTCATTATTTTGACTCTTAACCTATAACCAAAACAGTTTTTGCAAGATATATCTATAGATCCCTCTACATACTTTCATAGAGGTTTGTTCCCTCTTTTCTTTCTTATCTGCTATGAGCATTTTATTTTTTTTCCCAACAAAACCACTCAGCTTCCTGCCAGCAGTCAGTACAGTGGCTACCTACTACATTAATCAGATAAGTCTTTCATGAAGGAGTTTATTTCAGCAAATGTTTCTGCAACTGGGGAATTTAATTTTCATTCCTGCTTACTCCAGTTGTCCATTGTTTCTTGTAGAACAGCCAGGGGAGACTGAATGAGAATAACATGTGTAGGTAGGTTCAAAACAGTAAGCAGGAGAACCAGCTTCTTGAAATTTTGAGTAAACTACCTACACAGTTAACCATCAGTGAAAGTCAGAAGATTGACAAAGTTGAAGAAAATATACAGACAAATACATGGAAAAAAACCCCCCTAAAAACTGGCAAAACCAAAGAGGCTGTGTCTGAGGAGGTCTCTGAGCTACAGGTGGGTGTGTTGCTAAATTGTACAGGGGAAGTGACACCACATGCCCTCACACTGTTCCCTTAAAATCACTGGCTTACGGTCTTGATATATGATGTGGGTTGGAGAGTCAGAGAAAGACATTCTCTGGTATCCAGGATAGCCAAATTTTTGGGGGAAACTGTTTTCTGGGAGCTCTCTATACTCTCTTGAAGGAAAAAGGATGGTTTCTTGACCCCTTATTTTGATCAAGAGCTTTACACAAAAGAGGCCACTCAATGTGATGGCAATATCACAGTGGCACATTCCCAAAAAGCCAGAAACAGAGGTCCTGCCAAGGCTCCTATATTGTCATTTAGACCACTATATACAATTAGTTTCACATTTCTCAATATTTGTTCCTAATTTCAAAGCCCCAAATCAAAGTCATATATGAAGCTCTGCTTTTCAGAGTATGTTCCATAATGCCTTCTGGGCTCAGTAATGTTTCCATGTGAGTTTGTCCCAGTCTTCTTTATCTGAGCAACACAGGATTTATTTACTCATTCCCTTGCAAATATGGCCATTGCATTTGTAATTGATTCTACTGTTGCAGTGCAGCTTTTCTCTGCAGAGGAAACCTGGTGCCAATAAATACTAGACATTTAGTATCTAGATCTATTAAAAGGGTGTGAGAGATGTGCTAAAATATCCATCAATCCTATACTCAAAACTGCAAAAACATTTTAAAATTGCTTTTGCGAGTTTATATCATGAAGAATGATGATGAAAGAAATCTTGAGGAGGTTTGGATTGGGGTTTTTTTGGGTTGGTTTTTTTGGGGGGTTTTTTTGGTG
This sequence comes from Cyanoderma ruficeps, assembly GCA_008694505.1. Taxonomy (NCBI): domain Eukaryota; kingdom Metazoa; phylum Chordata; class Aves; order Passeriformes; family Timaliidae; genus Cyanoderma; species Cyanoderma ruficeps. The sequence goes on from VZDJ01000141.1 coordinate 118,378, forward strand.
TATTTTGCTTATCTATTAAAAACCCCAAACCTGTCAAGCACTTGCTATACTTTGCTAGATCTTGTTTTTCAACAAAAATTTTAACAGAATCATTCTAGTGACTGATAGAGTGAGAGCACTGTATTGGCAAAGGTAAAAGATTGGCAGCCACAATAAGGCAAATAAAAATCCACACACAAGAGCTATTCTGCAATATCAGCCATTATAAATAAGGTGTAAGACTCAAACCTTTCGTTCTCACTACCACCCCTCCCAAATGCACAAGTTTTTGACTAACACTATCCATGAACAGCCACCTCCCACACAAGCATTTTTCAAACTACTATAAACATAATGCATACTTTCACTGCATTTTCAGGAACATGTCCTAATCTGTACATGGAACTTGTAAGAACAGCTGAGAGATTCTCAAGTGTCAGCTCTGCTGGAAGATAAGGTTTAGAACATGAGCTAATCAACAGCATTACGAAAATGAACAAGGATCTGCACTTGGCTTTTAATTTGGATGTTTTCCAAAACCCAGATATATGAAATCTAAGATTATACAATGAAATGTACTGATAATACATTTGCCAAATGCCAGCAAGACCTCATAAAGCCAAACATGGGTAAAGGAGACAAAGAGTTGCCTCACCAGTATGGGTGAAGTGGAACCACAAGATAAGATGACAAGTCTGACTTGCTTTGATCTAGCTGGAACAAAGCCCTGGTATCCCAAACTTCAGCAAATCTAGGAACCAAAGTGTGTACACAAAGTTTACCCTGGATTGTACAACTGTGGATGAAGTCAAGGATGGTATCTTTAAGACTCCCTTTACTTGTGGCAGTCAGATGAAAGTTAGCACAAACATGCTGATGCATTTGATTAAACCTGCTACATATGATGTAGTCAAACCTGAAGTGAGGATGTAACGGGATACAGTCGTGGCTGACAGCAGCTGTGGAAACTGTAGAAAAGGCTTAAACCATCATGTAGTGCCATATATTACACACATTCATATACAAATACAAAAAAGAAATACTCACCCTAACTTCATAAACATTATCCGAATAATCCACAGTCTGGCAGACATAGCTGTACCCTCGAGCTCTTGATGACAAGAACAACTGAAAATATTAAAGTCATACATGAGGGGAAATATAATACACAAAGCACATTTATAACAATTATCAGCAAATTTCTTGCTACATCAAACTTACCTGAACAGAAATACTTAAAATATGCTTATCAGTCCTGAGAATACTATTGAAGAAAGCCAATATTGAGTACTAACACCCTATTGTTACAGACTATTTATTTTTTTTCTTATGAATTAAAAAGAAAATACTCATTTTTCCCTGCATGTATCTGCCCAGATAATTAGAGCCTTGTACAACAAATTCCAGTATGACCTTATATTTGGACATGAATATTCTTTCTGATGGCTCTAGCTTCAGAAACAGAAAATACCTGATTGATTTCACTACAATTGACAGAAATGCTATTCCCAGTATGGATTCAAGAGAACACTATTCAAAAGACAGAGATTAGATAATTTGGATCTACAGTTCTTAACACAGCGTAAGAATCAAAATCCAGAACAGCACCCCCCCACTCCGAACAGCCAGAGCTGAATACCCACTAAACACAATAAGGGAAAAAGGATGAGAAAAGTTCCCCATTTTTTGCCAACAAAAATAGCCTAAAGCAATTGAAGTGCTTCTGTAGGGCCTCTCCAAACTAAGCACGTTGCAAAAACCTGGACAGGAGAAGATTAAATTGACATTTGAGCAAGTTCCTATTGGAAAGAAGAACACTTGTCTAGAGCTGTACTAGGTTCAAGCAATACTTCTAATCTTGACATTCATAAATGTTATGATCCAAGAATGTTTAAAGCCAAGTAATCCCACTCTATTAAGGATCTAAGAGACAGCAGTGGAGAAGACACAAATTGGGATGATAGAAAAAGATCTCAAAAAACCCTGTCATGGATAGGCACTGACTGCTCTTACTACTAACCTGACTTCCATCTTATTTAGACTGAGTATACTTTGGTGTCTCATCTTGCACACAGCAGTCAAATGCAAAAACAAGCGTTATGCAGGAAAAAAGCCCAACATACCAAACATTGTGAACCTCTGGACTTATTTGCTGCACGTGTGCTAAAGGAGATAAATGAAAGAACTGTCCACAGAAATTATCCTAGAAAATAACTACTTCTGCCTCATCCAAGTCCATTTATAAACTACTATAACTAGGTGGAACTCCAGTGTGGTCCCACACAGGCACAAGCACATCTGTTACTAATAAAGAACAGGGAGAGTTTACTTTGTACTGTTACAGAAACCAAACAATCTCTACTGTGACCTACTGGATAACTCAACCAAGGTTCCCTTGGTAAAAAGGCAGTAAATTGACTTTACCAGACTGCCCTGAAGTAGAATAAGAAATTTATGATTTTGTGGCAAAATAGGGTCTATTCCAATGTGACTTCTGCATGCTCTAAGCAAAATTTGCTCCAAATTTGGACCGGAATTTGAACTCAGCATATGAGTCCTGCACTAGACTCATGGTGCTTTATGACTTAGTATTTAACATGTGCTACCACAGATGAGCAAAAGAGCTTGCCATCAGGATGGTTATTTAAACAACTTTTAAAAGCGTGTCAGATTCAAATTCTGTTCTTAACAGTGTCTGGAAACTTTACAAACACCCACAAAATACAAACACTATCGTTTTATTCATAACAATTACATTAAAACTCATGTGAATTACAATAGTGGCACAGAGATATTGTAAACTTTGGAAGCAGAAACTGCCTTGTAACAGGGAACAACTGAAACTTGAACACCTTCCTCCTATCAGTCTCGATGATCAAGAAAAGACACTTGCTGGAAGTGCTGTATCCATTGCCTTAACATCCATTGAATAACAACCTACCGTTAGGAGAGAGCAGGAAACTAGAACCTCTGTGTATAAAGTTATCAGCTTTCAGCATATTAACAACAAATATGTATTTGGAGTCCCACTCATTTTTATGTTAATTCACTGACTTGGAAATGCTACAAACACATATCCTATAAGGAACATAGGTCTGAAAATTATTTGACTGCAAGTTTGGTACAATTTAGCTTATGGATAAAACAAAAAAGCTTAAAAGAATATGTGAAAAAGACAGGCATGGCAGTAAAACTGCAGAATTAATTTCAGGAGTTTCAGTTTTAGCCTGCCAAGATGATTGAATTTAATCTCTTCCTTCAACTATGTTTTCATGTCAGCACTAAATTCTTTTGTATGAACCTGTTGCACTTTATTACTTAGTTGAATAGTCCAAGAAAACGATTTAGACAAAATGATGACTAAGGTGTGATGACTAAAATTTTACTAAACCATGTCCTAAAGAGAGGCTGAAATAATTTTATGATTCATGATTTTATACTAGGAGCTCTGGGAAAAGGTCAAAATGCAGATCATTATCAGATATGCCATTTTTTCTTGGTGAAAGTACAGAACAGACCAGACAGTTCTGCAGCGCTGCAATTTTAACTGCTCTGTTCATTTGCTTACTTCTGGAAACAGATTTTGCAAATCTATGATCAGAGATCTTCCAGGAAGACAACTCCTGATTCACACGAGCAGTCACAGCAGCACAAACTTAGCATCAGTCACATTCTGTACAACTATCCTTGAATAATAATTACCAAACTGTTAAATAATCCCAGTTAGCTACTGCTACACAGCTGATCCACTGAAGTGTTACTATTCATTTCCTCTGTCCAGAAAATGCAACAAAGGAAAAATGCAGCAACACTGAAATTTATTACAAGTAGCACACCCAGAACATTACGAACCAAATATTAGAAGTCTATATCCTTTTATTTTTATTTAAAGATATAGTTCACTTCATTTTTATTCTTAAAGATAACTTACTGACAAGATATGTTTCCTCACTGCAGACAAGAGACATCTGGATTTCTAAATATTTTAAACACACTGAAAGCATAAGCAAACAGCTCAATTTCTGGCAAGATACATTCTGATGTACCTTAGGATTATTAAGATAAAAAAAAAATTACAGGGGTTAAATCTACAGATTTTTTTCTCTCCAGTATTTAGATTAACATAAATCTAAGAAGAACTTGGAATACCTCAAACACAAATTCTCTCTATAGACTCATTTAGTGCAATTATTGTCAAACAGGAACTCCCTATTTATAGAAATACTCACCTCAAAAGCAAACTCATCTTTAAAAGTCTGTACAAAACATTCACTCTCAATAGACATCAGGAATATGCAACATCATTTTCATTTTGACAAACCTCAGTAAGGACTCCCTCTTGCAAAAGGGCATACCCACCTCTTTGAAAATGAAGAAGTTGAGCAGAACCATTCCAAAGTTGTAAACAACCAACAGGAAGCGTAACTGGAAGGGCTCTCTCGTCTTCATCCATTTGGGGCCCAGCCAGACAGTGAGGAGATAAATAGTGCTTATAGTCAGCGTTGGAAATGGAGACTGCATCAAGGGCCAGTCATCAACACGTTTGTCTGGGGGAGTGAAGCAAACAGAAGAAGTCAACAAGGTCTGAATAAAACACATTCCATCACCACTTTAAGCATTGAATTTGTTAAGTATTATTTTCTCCTGGAATAGCTGCATCAGATAGTAGAAACACAATGCACTCGTTTTTTCTAGGAAGGTTAAAGAAAATAGTTTTTTAAAAAACCCCACTATATCACATTACCTCACAGAGAGATTCATTATGTCATTCAAGCTCTATTGTCCAGTTCTACAATCCAAAACAATAAAGCAAACAATCACATGAGCCCAAACACAAATCAACCCACTAATCACACCAAACAAATTTTGCTTGTGATAAATAGTGAGTGCAGTGGCAGTATAACCAAACATTCAACACCACTGCAAATGAAAGATACACAAATTTGGCAAAATACAGATGAAACATGTAGCTTTTTGTGTTTAAAATTAGGCACTAGAAAGTCTCCTATCAATTTTATAAAGGTTGTCTGATGATAACCTTTGCTATTTGATGTAGGTCGGTCTCACGTTTCCAAGAGAATACTAACAATATTACTAACAGTGTTCTCTTTTCCAAGAGAATACTAACAATGTTAGAATACTAACATTGTTACAACAATGAAAACAACCACATAAAAGTTCTAAAGGGATGATTCTAGTCAATCTGTGCTGCCATATGAGAAACAAAGGTTTTATTTACATTCTCCTTCAGCCACTCACAGGATCCAGTTACATTACACATATTTCAGAGCTGAGAATATGCTATATTAAGTTCTGGATCAGCATGAAAAAAAAGTCTTAGCCTGATGAACCAGTGACATCTAGGATTAGAAGAGAGCTCTGCTAGAGAAGGGAAACGACACTGCAGTGACACTTCCTTACTTAGTGCCTGTGCTGTCCCATGTGTCACGTGTTNCCCCCGAAGGCTAATATCCAGTTGTAGCAAGAGATAAAAGGTAACTACTTCATAACTTTCAGGACTTCAGATACTGCACAGCTCTATGATACTAACTGGATTATTTTCCAGATGCTTAGGCCAGTTACACATTTCATATGGAAATCACATCACAGGGCTCCTTGGGAAGCTCAAACATCTGAAACACCTGCCTTCAGTCAAGTGTGGGCAAACTCACAAATGCAGTTGCCCAGAGATTTACCTAGAGGACAAACTTCTTTTAGAGAACTGTAAGTCACAGATCATGAAAAATCCTTATACCATAAATTTATCTCTGATCCCAGGCATATAACCAGTAAGTTGGAAAACCCTTCTTATTAAGAAAATGAGGAAAGTACAGAAAAGTGCTGTCATTACTTCTCCTACACTTCTTTCTTGTTTCCTTTGTTGTACTTCAGACCATAAATTAGTACCTAATTTTAGGAACAAATTTCATGAGGCCTTCTATTTCTAATAAACAACAAGTACTGTGATCTAGGGAAAGAGAACATGCAGAACACAGATTCTTCTTACTTCCAGATGATTCAACAATAACTGAGCTGCACATTCAAAGATGCTTCTGTTCTAACTGCTAACTGCTTCCATTATTGTTGTTAATACCAGAAGAGAAAATTCATCCTAATGCATGGAATTTCAGGAAAAGACATTGATGCTGCCAGAATGATGGGATTCAGCCCTGTGGCCACAGCCACCCAAAGGCAAGACAGGGCAAGGACTACAGGCAGGAGTGCCAAAAAATCAGATAGATCAGCTGTAGAAACACAGGCAATAAAAGAGGACCTGAACAGAGTGAGAGAAGACAGTTACCACTTAACTTTTCAGCAGGCTCCTGAAATCACACAGAATACCACCTACTGAAGTTGAAATCACTACTGCATTGCAATTATTACACCCTTATATCCTTTACACTTTAGTTCCTTCTTGCCTTTAGCGATTGATCTACCAACCTGAATTTAAAAACAAAGGATAACACATAAAGAGAACCTCATCATCTACCTGGTACCAAGTAATAGCCAAAGACTCATCATGAAACAAGATGAAAGGTGTCAGTTAAGAGACAGCTCTGGAAATAGTCAATGAGTGACATGCTTTAATCAAATCAAGATCTCCCTAAACTGTAGTGCACTAAGAGTTAAAGAGCAGGTGAGGCAAGAGATACAGTTGCTTTCCCAGGTTTCTTACAATAAGCAATATAAAGAGGATAAAGAGGAAAAGACGTATTAGAGAAGCTGTCTTCTATTTTCTAACACAGTGTTTCATTGTATTTTACACACTAAAGGGGCAATACTAAGAAATGTGAAAGAGGAAGGTTTGAATTTTATTCAGGAGGTGAATGTTACCACCCACTGCTGAAAATAGGAAACCATGACCTATTCCAGATTTCTTTTTGTGCCAGGAGACAAAGATTTCTAGACTTTGAGATGGAAGAATGAGGATTCTCTAGAGGGTGAAAGGAAAGACAAAGGGACAACTTATATCAAAACCCAGCTGCAAGTAGGCTTTGCCTCACACCTCGTCAGCACTGTAAACAATTCTTCCACCTACTTTCCACCAATACTACAAATTGAAGAACTTCACTGGAGAAAACCAAGAGATATATTGCATTAACTCTGACAACTACATAAGAGCACCTGAGAAGCTGCCATTACTCTTCCATACCATGGTTTCAGCCTGTTACTTTCCCTCTGCAAAGGGTTTTTGGAAAGTGAGCCACCACATCTCAGAGAAGTCTTGAAGTATTCACAGGAAAAACATGTATTACTGATACAAATCTTGTAACACACTGCCCGGGGAATCTACCATTGCCATTTTGGGGGCCTGACCTCTCCTAGGACAAGTAATTACAATTCAAACACAAAATGCTTCTGTGAGGGGGAACACAGTAGACAGTTCAGTTCTGGAGGACGTCCTGGCCAAAACAGTAGAAGAATCTATTCTACTGTGCTAACTATGAACACCACCTTACGTTTATTTTGAGGTCATCTAGGAGCCTCTGCACTTGATTATTTTTAACTAGCACTGTGGCATCAAAAAACATGATACTATTACTCCCAAGACCTTTTCCATCACAGGATCTCTCTTGGATAATGCAAAATAATTTGTTGCATCCTAAGTCAACTCCATGTATCATTCTTATCGCACAGAAGGTATTACAAAACAAATTTCATTTCAGTTTACCTGGTAAGCCTGCTTGTCCATGTTCTACACAGAAAACCCAGTAAAATGCAGACCCTTGCTCCAAACTTCTTTTCAGATGCTCTCTTTCAAACCAAGATAAATTCACTATCCTAAGTCATCTGCTCAAGTGACAAACATTCCAAACTACTCCAACACCTTCCTCCCTCCCATCCCCCAACCTGTTTTAGCAAAACCAGCCTGATTTTTTGTCCTACTAACTAGCTGGTGCTGATGACCACAAAAGATTTCTGCAAATTACAGAGAACTGTGAAAGCTTAAGGGGACATATGAGTGCATTAAATCCTGCAGTATTTCACACGGAATAGGGACATTTTTACCTCAAAGATGAAATAGGCTTGAAATAAAAAAGGCAGCTCCCTGAATTAAAAAAAATCCCTCCAACTGCTGTGAAGCAAAAAGACCAATGCCTTTACCTGATTAGAACTGACAGAGATTGACTGACTCTTTCAGGGGATTAATGCGTTTGTCTTTCAAATCCCAAGACCCAGATTCTAATTCGATCACAAATAAAATGTCTACTGTGATGGCACAGCCTGTAGTACAGTGCTCTTCTGCTAAGGTGGGAAAAGTTTTAGAACAAACACTTAGGGTTGCACTTTATAGCAAAAATGAAACCAGCCCAGATTAAGGCATCTGCTAACATGTTCCTGATGGAAAATTACCATTATATAAGGAAATAGTAGACATGTATACAGATAAGGCTTTCCTCTCCTTTTGTGTATATACATTCTAATGTTTCACTTTGCAAAGACAAAACCCAGAAGAACTTACATCTATATATTTATATGTATATATATATAATATGTAAGTGTATATATATTATTATTTATATATATATATAAATAATTTAAATTGCCCTGAGGTACCTATCTTTGCAGGAAATTCTTTTTGTGGGGAAATTAACAAGAAATACACACATAAGCCCCTTTGATTTCTTCCTTCAAAGCAAGAAAAAGAGTAGGACCAGAGAAAAGGACTGAATTTCCTGCCTGGCAATGTCCAAAGAGGACATAATTAACCTTTACTGAAACATGGATGGAAAGTGAAGATGAATTTCAATAAGTTAGGCTGCAATGATGGTGTTCTAGCATTAAAAACACAAGAAACTTTTGACAAACATACTATAATTATTTTAATATGCAAGCATTTCTGTTAAACATGGTTCAGCATTTCCTTTCAGATAGAGAAAATTTTAAATGGTTCAATTTCCTGCATTTTATTTAGTCTGTGATCAATTTTTCTTTCCCCAAGAAGTACAAGCCTATAAAATAAGCAAACAAATGCATAGCACAGTCACTTCTACATTCACTTAGAGAAATCCTGAAACAGTACAATGGTGATTATCTCTGCTTTTAAAATCACTTTTAGAGAAAATATTACATTACTAAAATACATTATTATTGCAATTCCCTGTGTTCATGCTAGGTTCAAAATAAATACTTAAAACCCCCTTTTTTTTACTTTAACAACATATGTATTCCTTAGCTATAAGGTCAGTACTAACTAATTTATCTGGAGAGACTTTCAAAGTTATTAATAGCTATTGATACTATTCTCAGCGCAAAGACACTTACAGTGCCAATCCAGCACATCCATCTGTCTCGTTACATTTCTAAAGACACTGCAGAAATGACAGTGAGCATTTAAAAGTGGTTCTGTGAGAGCTCTCTGCAGATCACCTTTATTTTAATATAAGTACTTTCAAAGTCAACCACAAGTTTAAGAAAGATTTCCTTAAACAAGTCAATTTTTAACCCCACAATATGAGGAAGGCAAAGCAGTATTACCTAATTGGAGCACTGGTCCATGGACCACAGTGTTTTAATTATCTAAGAATTTCCCACATCTTGTTAGTTCCACCACTATAATTGAAATAATTACAAAATGAAAGCACATATCATGTAAAAAAAACAGGTGAAAAACATAACTTCAGACACCTTAAAATGTTTACAAAGTTTTCACACTAGATCCCTTCTGTCATTTCAGCGCTCCCCTCCCTCCCCCTTTTCTTTCTGGCTACAGATAAATATACAGTATACTTCTCTACAACTTTTTTATTAGAAAGTGAATATAAGATTCACTCTGGCTACACAACCACTGCAGACTGGATCTGTTGAAAGTAAACTTGAATAAACATCTACCTGATTAGATCCTATGCTTTTAAACTAAACCAAGTAATGCATCAGGATAATTTAAAAGTAGATTGTGTCAGCAGTTTGTATAAATTTCAAGAAAAAAGCTCAGTCTTTGACTAATAGCTCAGAACTACAACAGCTAAAGATATAAACATAGCCTTTAAAACAGTACATGACTACATGGGCTGCATAGTTTGACATTGAAGACTGATAATGAAGCAGCATTGCAGAGGCCATTTATTTTTGGACTGAAAAGATATAGAATTTTAAAAAATTTATTCACTTACTATTTTTTTAATAGAGCTGTTCATATGGCCCAAAATGATTTTTTCTTTTAGGTCATCATCGCCTGAATTAACTTACCTGCTTTGCTATTGATTATTCATTGCACAAACTGCATTCCAATCCTCAATTCATGGAATTACAGAATCATTAAAGTTGGAAAAGACCTTCAGGATCATCGAGTCCATCCAGTGACTGAACATCACCATGTCAATTAAACCACAGCACCTAAGTGTCATGTCCAGGCATTTATTGAACACCTCCAGGGATGGTGACTCCACCACTTCCTGGGGCAGCCCATTTCATTGTCTAACCACCCTTCCAGTGAAGAAATTTTTCCTGATGTCCAACCTGAACCTCCCCCCACACAGCTTGAGGCGATTTCCTCTTGTCCTGTTGCTAATAATCTCAGTTTATAAAGTTTTTTTAAATGAGAAATCCTGTAATAGCAGATTGAAACTACTGCATGAAATAAAATGATATCCCTATAGCCTCATCCATGTTTCAGGCAAAAGAAAAGTCCATGACTTCTTAGGAGGGATTGTGCAGACAGATTGCTGCACGAAAGCAAAAAGAATGGCCAGTTCACACTTTCTTATCTATCATACTTGGCAATGTCTGCAGTCTTCTGGCACTATGAGTATTTCTAAGGAGTTTGACAGGGTCAAAGATACCTGTACCTAATTCAGAAATTATCTAGTATCATCTACAAAGCAAAGGCCACGAAGCTTCCATTAACGCAAGTATAAGCTAAGAGATCCTAGAAGAATTTCCCATTTTAGTACAGGATATATCTTTTCAGAGGCAGTAAGCCTGGTAGAACATATAGCAGCTTGCTGTAAAATGTTTACTAGACCCACTGCATAAAGTTCTTCTCTACAGCCAAAGAAATTAGGATTAAACTTTAATTAGTTCATTGTAATTTTCTTTCCTAGACCCATCATTTTTTTAATTCCTCATTTGATTGGTCTTGAAGAATTATCAGGTCACCCACTAGTTGCCTTTTTTTCTTCCTTTTAAAATTTTCCTTAAAGAAACACTTCATCTCATTCACCTGAAGGCATATTTTCCAACCAGAGAATCATCTTCATGGCTCATCTCTGGATACTCTACACACATTTAAACTGGCCTAGCACTGGTTTCTCAGGAACAGTGAAGCCCCTGCCACTTTATCACACAAAAAATTCTGTATTATCATAATGTCACAATATCCATGGTGGTAGTGACTGGCAAGAAAACAAATATGTGAGAATCACAGAATGGCTTGGGTTGGAAGGGACCTTAAAGACCATCCACTTCAAACCACCCTGTCATGAGCAGGGACACCTCCCACTAGAGGTTGCTCAGAGCCCCATCCAGTGTGGTCTTGAACACTTCCAGCTCCTCTGGGCATCCTGTTCCAGTGCCTCACAACCCCCACAGTAAAGAATTTCTTCCCATGTGTGGTATTAGTAAACCTAAGGATGACATACACAGGATGCTATATGGACAAAGGTTCCCAAAACCCAGCACTAAAGCACAACAGCTGATCTGGTTTAAACAATATATATATATTTTAATTGATTTAGTAGAACAGTAGAGAGAAAGCAAGTTTTTTTTTTTCTTTTTTAATCCTTGATAATAAATCTAACCATCTGAGTTAAGTATTTTGTCAATCCTTAAGCTTTAACTAGTCAAGAATGAACTAATTCATTCCGGTCAAGAACAAGAGACATCAAAATTTTATGACAAAGCGTTGCCATTTTAACAAGCCATAAAACATAAAACTAAGGTGCAAGAATAAGAATATTCAGCCTCAAGCACAACAGATAATGAGAGCACATACCCTGACAATCAAACAATGAAACCCACATATTCTAAATTTGCTGTACAAAATCCTGTTGTGGTCAGAAATGAGAGATGCCTGCCCTAAAACCAAGACTACAAGGCATGACAAACAGGGATCACCCATAACCAGCTGTGGCTTTGTTTTGAATTTCAGGTCTTTGCAATTGACTGCTTAGTCTTCTGCAAAGCTGTATACAGCAACATAAAGTCAAAAGGCCACACAGCTAAGAGCAACATCTCCTGCAGCTAATGAGCACCTGTGTAATGTGCAGGTGTTTCATAAACTCCATTAAAGTAACAGGAAGGCCTAATCCCAATTTGCTGTTCAAAGGCCAGATGTATTTTAAGTAGCCTTCCTGTTATTCTGACCACCATTCTAGCCTTCTCAGGACTCTTATCACTCAGTCATTCATTCCATATTGTCTTTGTGCCTATGTACAGCAATTACATGGTACACATATTTCAAGACAAGGATAATAATGGAATTACTGTGAAGTTCAGGACACATGGCAATTTACCATCAAGTCTCAGGATTTTCAAGTTCAAAGAGATTACCCTGCTCAAATTATATTTGCTTTATCCTTTCCATTGATTATCATTACTTGTGGGGACAGTACAAATGCTCTGCTTCAAGGAATAATAAAAATGTAATCCTCACTGAAGCTTATACAAGATTTCCCAGATACAAGCCCTTGAGGCATGAAGCATTCTTCTGGTTGCCAAATCTTCTTTTCCAAACATCACAAATGCAAGATGCATTCCCAGTGCAGTGACACCTGCATGCTTTTTCTTAAATATTATGAGACTTACAAGTTATGGAGTAAACAGATGAAAGCAAACAAAACCCCTAACCCTACCACACACTGTAATTTTATAAACTAGCTGCAAACTTTATGATCCAGCCTATGACTCTGTATTTCTAAAGCAATAAAAGTACTGCACAAAGCACACTTCACAAACCTTTTCTTCTACTGAAACTTTTATTCGAACTTTTGTGGTTTTTGCCAAAAACTGTTTCTCAGAGCTCAGACTGGACATGTCATTACTTCACACAAAAGTGCTGGGGTTTGGCACTATGAAAATAGTTGTAGGGGTATCAGTAAGCAGCAATACAAACACAGGATTTATGCACATTCAGTGTTGCGATAACAGATCAGTCTATTGGCCCACCCAAAGTTTCATAATGCTGAAGGGGATGTTCATAGGGTGTGATGATCTTCTCCATAGCAGATATCGTTACTGGATTCCCTCAGTTTGAACATAAGTTCATTGAAAAATGTGAAAGATTATTAACATCAGTTCAATAACAACACTGCAAGGTCTTATCCACTGTAGAGTCAAATTCAACATACTCAGCATACAGGGGACAGTAAATTCAGCACTGATACATGTCTAATGTGCTAACACACCAGAAGGACAGTGATGCTTAACTAATAGCAAATGAAAACAACTTACACCTCTGCTCTTGTAACATAGTTATTTGGGGTCGCAGATGAACATTTAGAGAGTTCCAAATGCAGTGCTTGAGCATCTATGAAAACCAGCAATGGCAAGTGAAATCTACCTAAGAATAATACCAGAAAGCTACTGGAGAAAATTTGCAAGAAGCTGCACAGAAAGCTCTCTGACAAACTACCTGTTTTTTCTGTTTGCGCTATCACAAGGATGCTCCTCATCACTTTGGTTTCACAGAAGGATGAATGAGATGAGAATTTTGTTTTGATTAAGAACTACAAAAGGAGTTACTGAAATGCATTAGCTCTTCAAAGTTCAGAGGCAGAAGTAAATTTACAGTTGTGAGATACATAGGTTTTCTGTTAGCTTAACACAAATATATCAGTCAAACCCTCCAAGGAAAAACAAAACACTAAAACATTTAGAACCTAATTCCTCAACATCCCTTTAACATCAGAAAAAAAGACAAGTCACAGGTGAGGAACCAAACACACACAAAAAACCCTGATTGTGAAATGTGGATTTTCAAAATACGAAGTGAATGACAAAATGTTCTTAACCCAAAAATGATGAAAAGAACGATTAGTGCCTGAATGTTTCATTCACTAAGTACACAGTAGCAAAATCATCAGCTTGGAAGCTACAAAATATCCACGTCCAAATGACTGCTACAACTAAGTCTTTTCACTTCTACAGTTGTGTTACCTTCCATGGTAACTAACACACGGCCCCCAAGGCTTCCCTAATGGTTTCTGCAATAAAGTTTCTCGGTCTTTGTAAAAAATTCAGGGAAAACTAAAATGGAGATGGGACAGAGCAGAAAAAAAATTGACCTAATTATCAAAGCATTTTGGGGTACTCTGTGAGTATTTCTGTTGGGTACATCTGTTCCTGGTAAACCACTAAATATTAAACTGTAAAAAATATGATTATGAAGTCTCCTATTTACAGCCCAGCTAGTCAATTTAACTACTAACTACTTTTTTCCTCGTGCTACCTCAAGCCATTTAAATACAAGGTGTTACAATTATATTCTAAGAATACAACGACATAAAATCATGTCAGAGGCATTTGCTGGCTCAACAGAAAAAGTGAAAGACATGGATTATAAATTCACTTCTTCCAGCAATATTCTAGGAACATTTAGAAAGCAATAGAACAATTTTTCTTATTGGTCATAATTGGGAGAAGGAATCAAGGAGATAATATCTATAAGCAGAAAAAAAAAAAAGAAAATAGAAGAACACCACAGTCAAGCATGCAAATTAAGCACAACATGTGCAAGAGCTGGAAGAACACACTTTTTAGATACAGCAGAAGTAGATAAGAGGAATGGGAAAATATGATGAAAACAAATCAAAAAATCAAGAGTTCATGATTATGCTGAAACAGAAAATGAAACTAGGGATGTGGCAGTTTGACCCTGTCTGAAGGCCAGGTACCCACCAGAGATGCTCTATCACTCCCTGCTCAGCTGGACAGGGTAGAGAAAATAAAAGAAAATCAGAGTTAATCAGAATCACAGAATCAGTAGGTTGGAAGAGACCTTCAAGATCATTGAGTCCAACCCAGCCCTAACACCTCAACTAAACCATGGCACGGAGTGCCACATCCAATCTTTTTCTAAACATGTCCAGGGATGGTAACTCCACCACCTCCCCAGGCAGACCATTCCAGTACTTTATCATCCTTCCTGTAAAAAACTTTTTCCTAATATCCAACCTCTATTTCCCCTGGCACAGCTTAACAATGTGTCCCCTCGTTCTGTCAGTTGCTGCCTGGAGAAAGAGATCAACCCCCACTTGACTACAGCCACCTTTTAGGCAGTTGTAAAGAGTGGTAAGGACAGGGAGAAGTCACAAACTGATTACTGTCAAAACAGATGTGACTTGGGGACATTACTTGAATATATTACCAATCAAAATCTGAGTTGTATAATGAGAAGTAGAACAAACCTGAAAAGCACCTTGCTCAAAAAACCTCCCTCCTTCCCAGGCTCAACTTCACTCCTGATTCTCTACCTTCTCCCTGCCAGTGGCAATGACAGACAGGGAATAGTGATTACAGTCAATTCATAACATGTTTCTGATGCTGCCTCTTCCTTAGGAGAAACTTTCCCATGCTCCAGCGCCAGGTTGCTCCCACAGGAGACAGTCTTCCATTAAATTCTTCAGCCTGAGTCCCTCTCACAGATTGCAGTTCTTCACAAACTGATCCGGTGTGGGATCCTTCCTGCCAGGAGCCTGCTCCAGCACAGGCTTCCCATAGGGTCACAGCTTTGTAACAGCATCAGCCTGCTCTGGTGTGAGGTTCCTCCACAGCCTGCGGACGGATCTCTGCAGCCCCATGGACCTCCACAGGCTTCAGGGGCACAGGTACCTCACCATGGTCTTTACCATGGGCTGCAGGGGAATCTCTGCTCCAGTACTTGGAGCACCTTCTTTCCCTGACCTCCATGTCTGCAGAGTGGTTTGTTCAACCTATTATCACTCCTCTCTTCTCTGGCTGCAATTAATTCTGTGCCATTTTCCCCCGCCTCTTCTTAAATAAATTACTGTAGAATCACAGAATGGCCTGGTTTGGAAGGGACATTAAAGATCATCCACTTCATATGACTCTGTCATGAACAGGGACATCTTCACTAGACTGGGTTGTTTAGTGCCCCATCCAACCTGGCTTTAAACATTCTCAGGGATGGGGCATCCACAGCTTCTCTGGGCAACGTGTTCCAGCATCTCACCATCCTCAGAGTAAAGAATTTTTTCCTAACATTTCTAATCTAAACCTCCACTCTGTCAGTTAGAAGCCATTCCGCCCCATCCTCTCACTACATGCCCTTGTAAAAAATTTCTTTCCATTTTTCTTATAGGCTCCTTTTAGATACTGGAAGGACACAATTAGGTCACCCCCAAAGCCTTCTCTTTTCCAGGAAGAACAATTCCAATTCTTTCTAGCCTTTCCTCATAGGAGCGGTGCTCCATCCCCCTAATCAGCTTGGTGGCCCTGCTCTAGATCTGCTCCAACAGGTCATTGTCCTTTTTGTGCTGGGGACCCAGAGATGGAAGCTGTACTCAAGGTCTCACAAGAGTGGAGTAGAGGGACGGACTCGCCTCAATCTGCTGGCCATGCTGCTTTTGATGGTGTGATTGTTGTCGCAGAGATTTTACTACTACCACGGGCCAGCAATGGGCCCATCTTGGAATGGGCTGGCATTGGCTCTGTTGCACATGAGGAAAGCTTCCAGCTTAGCCCCCTTAGTACCAAAACCTTGCCATGCAGACACAATATAAGGGAAGAATCCCATGGTACAAGCAGACACAATGCCACAGAGAGAGTGAACACTGCAGGACAGGAGTTAAGGATCAAACCACTGAAATTATTCAAGTACCTAAAGAAAGAAGTTGAGTTGCAGGCAAATGAGCAAAACAAATCCAAGAGCAATTGAAGCCCACAGGTGTGTCATTATCTTGCATCAAATGCAAACCGAGTTAGCTTATTCTCCTTCACCTTCCATGAGAGAAAGGTAATCTAGCTCATGCTTATCTTGAGATCCAAGCACACACAAAGGGAGTTAATACAAACCATTGTCACACTCTATTCATCTCTAGGCTTGCCTTGCAGCTACCTATTGCTTTGCCTACAAGCTAGGGTGCAGTACTCAAAACCCCATCCAAGTATTACCAAGCCTAAATTTCAGAGCTGCCTTCATTTACACCCTTAAAATTCCACAAAACTTTGAAGTTCATACACTCAGAAGCACTTGAGTTTGACAACACTGAGCATAGTTGTACCCACTTGTCACCACACAAGATCCAGTAACTGTATTCAGCATCTACATCTTCCTAAATGAGGTGTCAGTCAGACAATCCCACTCAAAGAGTTCCTTATGAAGTGCAGTGGTAGCTCCAACTTGGTTTCCAAATACAGCTCGAGAAAGCGAAGCCTTGTCATTCACTAGTCAGAGAAGTCCTATCTCATGGAACAGATCTGTCCTTAAAATCACTCTGTCACAACTTCAGTGCTCTGGGAACACTCCACCCATATCAACACTCTTTAAAAGCCAAAGTTGTCATTCTTCTAATGGTGAATTCTTTTTAGATAAATGAACTCTCATTTAGTTCCACTTTTTCAGGCCATTCAGGCATTCATTCAACCCCACTTGCCTTACCTCAAAAAACCCTTCACAACACACAACAGCCTCTTCTCCTCCCCTAGCCTTGCATCCTAGCAAATCCTTCCTCTCAAAGTTCTCTCCATATCTGTTTGGAGTCTTTTCATTCATTCACTTTTTATCTAAATACTCTCCTAATCCATCTGAATCAAGTAACTCCAAAAACCTGTCTGGACTGGCAGAGGAAAAAGTGGAGTCTTGCCTCACCCACTCCTCATGACTCGTGATGTACAAGACCTTAAAAGGAACTACATCCTATGTTCCCTAAGCTTCCTCTAGTACCTGTCCTTATGCAGCCTTTGACACTCTTCCCTGGTTGCACAGGACAGAATAGCATAGCTGCCTTGAATACAACCTCTTCTGGTATGAAGATATGTATAACCACAGCCCTGTGGCTGCATGCCTCTTCACCCTGGGCACAGCAGAAATGCTGGGTGACAACTATGAACACTCCCAGTCAAGATACTCTGACTAGAGACAGCTAGCTATGAACAAGAGCTCAGTCACTATCCTGGATCAACCTACGTAACCAGTGGAGTCTCCAGGATGACTGCATCTGCTTCATAGCAAGGATATTTCAACTTCTCAAGAATTCTTCACCTCTGGTTGCAGTATGGGGCTCCAGGACCACATAGTGATTTACACCTCATGATGCCTCAGCTGAGGAACATGATTTGCTGAGAACTCTCCAACAGCAATTTATCACATGCCGAATTTTATACATCTAGGCATCTGGCCTTCTCCAGTAGGTACTAAGGTCATGCAATCAGCTTGGTTAAATTCTGTATACAGCTATTTCCTGATCTTTTTCCCCATGGATTTTCCTTTAAGAGTATTCATAATGACTTATTTCCTTCAAAGATTTCAAGACATGCAACCTATACAGTTTTAGAATGAATTTTCAAACATTCAGTTATGTTCTTGTCATTTTGTCTACAAATTTCCTTTTCCTTCTAAAACAGGCTGATAAGTGTTCAAACAGAAGTTTGTATCACATTCTTGCTGGTGCTTTTTGAAGGTTTTTTTCTGTTTCATTTCTTTGCTGGAGCTGAGATTTGCATATCATCCCTACAACTTCTCCTCCTTCATTTGAGGAAAGGGAAGTCTTCCACTCATAACTCAGTTTCTCATCAATAGAGCTCATCTGGCTTGATGCTACCCCCTCATGACCAAGGTCTTGAAGCTCAAGATCTTGACCCAAGATCTCTAAGTAGACATTTTCCCCTCACTAACATACTTTTCTGAATGATGTTTCCATTTCCAAAAATGCTTGGTATCTGTTTAGTTCTGATTATGTCTTTTGAGTTGTACAATCTGATAAGATCTCCTGATGATGAAATGGGGGTAGAATTTCGCTCAAACACCCAACTAATTGCCTTCAATACCAAGCATTATTTTTTTTTCACTAATAAACTCCCTTCACTAACTGGCAATTAAAAGTCAAATGAATCAAGTAAACTGGGATGCTCCTCTTGCTCAGTTTAGTTGACAGCAGTTTAATATGATTTAGGCATTAACATTCTTTACTTTCATAATAAATTTCTCCAAGTGCTGCTTCTGCCACAGGTTTTTTCTTTTTGTTGCTGCCACAATACAGCCAGCCCAGTTAGACAGCTTCTCCATCTCTGGTGTGTTTCTCCCTGTCTAATCCTTGTCTTTTACCCAATCATGGCCACAGACTGAAAAAACTGTTCCCTTGAGAAGAAAATTGTATCTGCAAGATAAGTATTGTGCCAGATCACCAAATCTGATGCTCAGCCAGCCCTCTGAAAGTTTAGGAACACATTCTGCTTTGTTTCTGTGAAACAGACTTCATGAACTTTAATCTCACCTTTGTTCTCTTTCCCCATCATCACCACTTGAAGCAATTTCTCTGGGATTCTACTTGCCTCCAGCTTTGGCACAAATCCTCAGCTACAAAGGGACTACTTGCACTCAGAGTGTTCTGCTAAGCACCCCAGTGAACTTTTCTCAAGCACAAACACTCAGGATCCTTTGGTCATACTTGGCTTCTCCATGGGGGAAGGTACAAGGGAAGAGGAAATGTGTTTTGTTCTGGTTCTGTTCCCTGGACTGAAAAAGAAAATTAACCTGAACTTCTTGGGCATTTTTAAATTGGTCCCAAGATTTGGCGAAAGCATTTATGGCAATTTCTTTTCTCAAGGAAGCTGCTCCACTGGTTCACATTTTAGGCAAGCAGCTCTAAGTTTCCCATCTTCTCCATCCTCACTGCCTTACACTTCTGACCCAACTGATAAAAGCTACAGTTGATGTTGCCCCTGAACAAGATGCTATGTAGAACACTACCCTACCACTAAAGTGAAAGTTTGCATCTCTCTCCTTTCCTACTGATGGAAAAAGTCTGTAATCTTATTAACTGCAACAGCTGTAAATAGTTGCTGTTCCACATGGCCTGGGATGGCCCTGCCTCCTTTAAACTCTTGAGCTCCAAGAACAATCATTCTCACCCAAAGTCAGTAAAGCCTTCTGTTCCTTAGCTCAGTACATTCAAATTAACTAGGTCCTCTAAATAAATCTTCTTGTACAGTGTTTCACAAATCTTCTTTTCAAGCCACAGTCTCCTACTCCCCCTCCACAACTGACAATGGTCTCTTCATCCACATTTTGAGATTTCCACACTCTTCTTTCCTGGATTGTGTCCTGCATTATTCATCTTAATAGTTCCCCAGACTCAGCCTGGAACCTCCCTTTAAGTCACTTGCTCAGTCATCTAATCATACCCTTAATCCTTCCTGGCAAATCCAACCCCAACCAGCTACTCGAGCTGAGAGAAAGAAGGAAGCCCTGCCCTAGCAATTACATGGAACTGGTCCCATGCCCTTACAGAAATAAGGACATGGAATTCCTAGATCATATTTCCTGATAGTAACTGTTCCTTCGACCACCTATTTTTTTTTTCTCTTGATGACCTCTAAGAAGATGGTTTTGACCTTTTTATCTCTTCTTGAAGTTTATGGCTTCCTAAATTGCATCCTTTATCCTTCTGGTGAATATATGGTTACAATGGACTTTGGGCTTTCATGAAAGGGGTAGTTTTCATGAAAAGTAGTCAAGGGAGGAGAGAAAAAAAGTAGTTTTTCAACAAATGAACAAGCAAAAGCATCAAGCTAGCGCTGAAAATGTATTTGATAATATACATTGGGAAAAAGTCACAAAACACTGCTATTATTCTCAAATGCAAGACTTAAAAAACCAAACCCACAAGCAAATCAGCTTTAGACAGCATGCTTAATGCTAAAAGAAATTGTAATATCAACTCGAAATCCATTTAGGCTTATCATATACTTGGTCTTTTGGGGGTTTTTGGTCTCAGAAAAGGTCAGTTGCTTTTTAAATAGCACAAAGCAGGGAAGGAAAATGATCAAATCTTTAATGTGCAAAAATAAAACTGCACAAGACTCAGTGGGATGTGCTGCCACAGCTCTATACAAGTCTTATCACAGGAGTCCGAGGCAGCAGGAGGGCAAGACAATGTTGCTGAATACAGAGAATAGGGCTAAAGACGCACAGGTGTTCAATAAAAAATGGAAGTGGGAAATGGAGAGAATAAGTGTAGGAGTAGTAGTGGGAATCAAATTTCTTCACATTTTGTTGTGTAATTTTGCTGTGTAGTAGTGTTTCAGTATGATTTATTGTGTAATGCTATTGCATAGCATCATTTGTTGAGCAACTTTGCTGCGTGGTATAGTTTTTTATTTAATGATATTGAACATTAGGCAATGGTCTTGCATGCCATAATTTGTGTTTTCTGTTGAGCAACATCACCGTCATAGCTCTTAACACAAAGGTGAATTGCATGAATTCATAACAGTGCTGAATTCACAATTTTAACCTATCATAGAATGGTTTGGGTTTGAAGGGACCTTAAAGACCATCTCCTTCCAACTACCCTGCCATGGGCAGAGACCGTTTCCACTTCCACCTTCCACTAGAATTTCAGAGACCCATCCAACCTGGCCTTGGACAATTCCATGGATGGGCCATCCACAAGTTCTCTGGGCAACCTGTCCCCATGCCTCATCAACCTTGCAGGAGAGAATTTTTTCCTAGTATCTAATCTAAACCTACTCTCTCTCAGTCTGAAGCCATTACCTTGTCCTGTCACTACATGCCCCTGTAAAAGGTCCCTCTCCTGCTCTCTTGTTGCACCCCCTTTAGGTACTGGAAGGATGCTGTATCTTCACTCAGAGATGGCAAAGGGAGACAATTATTTTTGTCTGAACAAAGAAATATGCAGAAAAGCAGCAAACTGAGCAGATACTTTTGCAGAACTTAGGGCATTAAAAATTATTTCACTGAACAGCCACACAGCATTGCCTCATGAATAATAACACTTATCCTGAGCTATCTTGTAACTACAATGTGACACATTACATGTTTCACCAATCTCTACCTGACTGTAAAAACTACAGGAGAATCTTGTTTCACATACTACTGGGTATAAATAAGAACTCTACTGTGTTTTTCATGTGACTTAGGTTCTACCTAAAAGAAACCTTGCAGGGACCTGCTGAAATCCAGAATCTGAACAAGAAACTCTCCACAAAATAGGACTGATTACTTCATTGCAATGGAATCCTGCTTTAAAAGCAGTGCTACCAAACTTAAAGCAAAAATTAAAAATTTTCCATTAGTAAATCAGTAAGATTTACACAAATTTTAGAGGCAATAAGAATGTCATCCTACTACTGCTTAACATCCTCCAAAGAAGCGGAAGAAAAAACTTTGCTCTATGTGTAGTATCATTGTCAGTTACTTATCATTACATTCTTTACACTTACTTGCTTTTTCTTCTTTTCCCCCCCTTCTGATCATTTTGCTTGCAATAGACACAATCTATTGACAGATGTAAATAAACAGCTTTGAAGTTCAGGAAATATAACTTGAAGTTTTTTTCAAATAAATCAAGTAATCTATAAGGTTATCAAATTTGTACCCACATCTATTTTTATATCCATCTGAAAATGCCACTGATTGACTAGAATAGCATCTCTTTTCATGTATTACCTGGCAGTCTATGAACAACTGTATATTGCAAGAGTTAGAGAAAGGGAGCAAACACTGGTAGATTACAATGCAGTGCTGCTGCAAGCATTTTTATTTGCTCTCATATTCTAGCAGTTTTTAAAAACAGAAGAGAAAAATATGCATGCAGGCTCAATTTTTAAAATATTGCAAAACACAGAAGTTATGGAAAGGCAAATTGTGAAAAAACTGAGCTCCTTCCATCTATAACATAAGATTAATTTATTATCTGACAGATGGCAGAAGGGAGGGGGGCGGAAAAGCAAAGACTGCTGATGCAGTGAGCTTCCCGTCTGTAATGAAGGCCCCACATTCCCAGCTATCACACTGCCGTGAAATACATCCACAGTTGCATGCACTCCAGCTTTGCTCTATGCGTTTCAAAATAGCTAAACCTCATCACTCTGTGGACAACGAAAAAATGAAGAAAACATCCAGAGGAGTAAATGATCCTTCTGTCAGCTGTCCGTGCTACTCACAATAGCAACTGTGAAAGCTGCGACTCCTTTCATTTGACACACGAGACAGAACCATTCACGCTGACCAATAACACTTCCAGAGCTACTGGTCACTGCAGCAGGATACCACCTCATGTGCTGTCCCAGCACTGAAAGCTGCTTTTGCGCATTTCTCCATATTCCAGGACATTTACTCTTCCTTCAGCATCTGCCACATTGCAGTCATGGAATGCCAATACAGGAGTGGAGCATGTTGAAAATGGAAAACAGCAGAACTGACCCAAACTCATTTAATATAAAATGAAAAGCTGCTGCATTGGCGGTAACAACCATTTCCTCATCTCTTTTGCTGAGCTCCTCGCGATGCCGACGCGGGGCTCCCACCTGCCGCAGAAGCCGAAGACCACCTGAGCTCCGGCACGACTTACCGGAGGGCCTCGCTTACCTCCGACATCAGATCCCCGTAGGACCACCCCAAGGCACGCCGCGGCGGCAGAGAACCGGAGAAGCCACGGCCCCGGGAAGCGAATTTCGCTACATCCATCCGCGGGCGCCCGGGGGACGCGCTCACCTTGCCGCGGATCGATGCCCCGCACACCCCGGGCCGCTACACGGGATTACGGCAGATAAACAAACACCGCACCGAGCGCACCCGGAGGGGCGAGGAGGGCAGGCGGCAGCGGGGGGGGATCTGGCCCCGCCGCGGCCCCATCCCGGGGAGCCGGAGCGCGCTCCGCGTCTCCCGGGAGACGGAGCCATTTTGAGCCGCTGCGCATCAGTGGCAGCGGGCGGGGGGCGCCGCGCACGGCGATGGCGGGGCCGCGGCCGCCCTGGCGCGTTACCTCGGATGCTCCAGGTCCAGCGGTAGAACTCGAGGGTATCGTTCACCACGCTGGACACCAGGCCCATGGCGCTGGGGGGCTCGGCGGCGGCGGCACCCATGGTGAGCAGCAGCAGCAGCGGCGGAGCCGGTAGACCTGTCTCGGCGCGTGCGTCCGTGCCTCTGCGCCGGGGCTGCTGCTGCTGCTGCCCCTTCTACAGCCGGGGATGTGATTTAAATCTCTATCTCTCCGTATCTTCCCTCCAGACTCCGCCTCGCTCCCGTCACCGGCTCCCGTGCCCCGCGGGCAGGGTGGAGGGCGCGGAGGCGGGGGGCGGCGCGGCGGCGGCCGCGGCTCCGCAGCTCGGTGCTCCCGGCTCGGTGCGCAGCGCCCGGCGCGGTGCGGGGCGGGGGCGTCACGTGGCCGCCGTCCCGCTGCCCGCCGGCGGCGCCCGCGGAGCGCGGCCCCACGGACCGGCCCGGCCGCGCAGGCGCCCGGCGGCCCCGGCCGGGGCAGGTGCGGGCGGCGCGGGGACCCCGCTCCTCCTCCCTCGGAGGGCGTGCGGGGTGGCAAGGAGGCGCTTGTTATCTCGGTCTGGCTTTCTGTGTTCAAATAGGATTTATTTTTTTTTTTTTATCTATTTNTTATTTATTTATTTATTTTTACCAGAAAGGGGAGGGGGGAATGAATATTTCAGTCAACTCCTATTTAATTTCTTTCTTTTCTACTGTAGCAGTTTGGACTTTTCCTCTCCCTTCCCCTCCTGCTACCCCTTGACAGACACGCCTAGGGTCCGACGGGAGCGGTGTTGGCATTACCTCCGTCTGTGCGTATCGAGGCTCTTCTGCTGCTTCCAGGAGCCTCCGCTAAGAGTCCTTCTCCTCCGGGTAACACCAGCAACCGCAACGGGACATCGCTACCTCCCTGCCCCACCACCTGGTGGCACTTCCCTGACCAGCCTTCTCCAGGTGCCACCCAGCTACCCTTCGCACACCTCCCCTTATCTCCTGGACAAGGCCTTTATGGTCGCTTTATGGAGCAGAGAGATTCAGCTACCCGGAGTGCTGCTGGGTGCTGCAGGAGAAGCATCCATTCCACACCCTGTGTTTCAGTCCCAGCAAACCCTCTGTCTGGTGTGAGGGCACCAGCTCACACCTTTTGCTTCTTATCTCCTCCTTGCCAGCTTGTCTGTACCATGATCTTGCATAGTGCACATGGCTGCATGACACCCTCGGGGAGCGAGGGGCAGGAGGGGACCTGCTCCACCCAAGTTGCAAGCTTTCCTCCTGGCAGGCAGCAGATCAGATGGTGTCTGCCTCTCCCTCCTCCGGTGCAGCAGCACCTCTGTCACTTGTCACTTGGTCTTGGTGAGCACAGCTCACACTCCTTCTCCTGGGTGAGTCACCCCCATCTTAGCTCCCACGCTGCTCTGACTGCTGCAATCCCAGCCCTATGAACAAGGGAGCAGGAGAGGCACACTGGCCATCACCAGTTACTCCACTGGAAGCAGAGTTGCTGCACCAAAACCAGGTGTTTGGGAGTAGGGATCACCTACGCTGGGAAAAGGAAGAGGAGCTATGTCAACACCTGAAGGCCTCGATGGACAGGGAAGTCCAACTTATCCCAATGTTGGCTGAAAGTTGGAGTGAAGCAAGGTTATCGCATGTGGATATCATATGGATAGCTGCTACTTCTCTCACATGAGAAGAGTCAATCAAATTTCTTCATGAATTACAGTGACTTGAATTGTGCCTTATTTTGATGGTGCTGTTCATGGCAGAAGGTCTGGTGAGAGCTCTGAAATGGATCTGTCACCAGGTAGGGCAAGGTGAACACCAACCCGCTTCTCAAGTTGCAGGCAGACAGTGTACAGTTAGCTGTGTTTCCTGTGCCTCCAACAGGAGAAACCACTGGAGTGTATTGTTGGACATTTAGTATCTTGATATGTGGTTAGCATTGTCTAAAGCACAGCTTCAGAACTTTTTGTAGCATTATCATTTAAATCAAAAGAAAACCTGGAGATTGAGTCATAATCCTCAAATTGGTATGTGGCCATGTGCGTTGGCCACACGGGCTACTTTGTGAATCAACCTGACAAAGGTTTGCACTTCCCTGCCCTGTTGGGCAAGATTTGGACTTAGGAGAGTGCCACCAACACAAGGAGTGGAGATCCACAGTCTATTTAAGAACAAAAAAAGAACCAGACATATTAGCAATATGACTACATATTTCTGTTAATAATTTTTTATATTATAGCACATATATATGCTACATATGCTTACTTCTTTATTAGAATACCTATTTATTCTGTGGAAGTCTTTTTTGCACAACTGACACTAGTAATTTTTGTTTATAAAATGTTTATATCATTCAATTCACTGTTTCACCTATTTCCAATTTGATAACATTTCTTGGTGGCAATTAAATCCTTTATATTAGCAATATGATTTTACATAGGTAATTTTACAGAGCCATTAAGGCTTGAAGAGCCACAACTAAGTTGCAGAGTTTGGATGACAGGGAGAAGACAACTTATCTAACCAGAATAACATCCTCTGTGCTTGGAGATTGCCTTTAAAAAACATGCTGAATTTTTTGACTATTTCCATTAGTTTCAGCCTGTGAATATGTGTGAATGTGCTTTTAAGATTAGGTCTGGGGCTTCCAAACACATCCCAGTTACTTTTCTACATTTGTGCACCCAGCAGGATATGCTGCCTTAAGAATGCTGAGACCATGTCTTCTGCTTAAAGAAAGCAGAAGTAGGAAGGCACCCAAAGGCATAGTATCAAAACATCCTCCAAGGAAATCTCCAGGATCGTAGTCAGAAAATGATGATTTTTCAATATCGTTAGTTAGCCAGTGTTGTCATCTTCTACTTGGTAATCTACAGGTTCCTAAAACCTGGACATCTCAGATGGGCCAACTCCTGCCAGGAAAAGGCAGATCTGTGGCAGCTGATCCCAGAGGAACACACATGAATTCCCAGCTGTACTCTAGCCATTTACCCAGTGCTCCAGGGTGCTTGTGCTGGGAGTCGGCAATTGTGTGCTTTGGAAAGGGTGCAGAAGGTAACAGGAAGTCGTGGGACAGGTGGCTCTAGGAAGGTCTCCTCCCAGTTTCCATTCCAGATACAAACTGTTTATATTTCTTCTAGATATTTTTGTAAAAAAAACCCAATCATGTCTCATTTCAGAACTGTTTCAAGCCATTTTCTGCTTCTTCATGAAAAAAGTAGCAATAGAAATGTTACAAGTTCCCAATGATCAGTGCCTTTACTCGTGCTTGTAAAAATGCATTTATTCATTAATTTCAGTGAAGCACATGCTATCATAATGACTGATGAAGCAGCAGTTGCTTCTGCACTAGTTGAAAGTATTCCCACTCAGGTTTTGCTTCAGATTAGCAATGAAATTGCTGTAAGGAGAAAATGTAATGCAGGTATATTTGGTAATATTTATGAAGTGTAGTAGGAAGAAAGCAGTCAGAGCTTTGTGTGTTGCCGACAGTGATCCCTCCAGACAGTTCAATAAATGACAAAAACAGCAGAAAAAAACCTCTGCCTTGCTACAAAGAGAATCACCACAACCATGAACTACCTGGTGGGAAAGCATAAAATTACTTGAATCAACACATTTGACAGATCTAAAAGTTACATGATGTGGTAAGGGACAACCTATTCACTTATCAGTAAAGAAGGCACATAAAGTATTATACGCGTTGAGCATGACTAAATTTAAATGTTGAAAACACATTTAACTTTAGGAATGTGTTTTAATTAGTTTAATTATCAAATTCTCATGCTTGTTTCATTTGATTCCATCAAAGTCTTAGGAGGGAAAATGATTAAATAAATTAGCACATTAATTTGCAGTGCATGGGATTTTACTGCACAGCCTGTCCAGCTGATATGCTCCTTGTGTTAAAACTTTCAAGTTGATATGCCTTATAAAGACCACTTGCTGAGCCAAAAAAACCTCATTTGATCTTTGAATCAACACATACAGGCTGCAGTATATTCATATGCAATAGTACAACTGCTATCTGCTTTAATAGAGAGGCTGATTTAAGGCACCTTTATACTATAAAAGCTTAAAAGAAGCTGCTTTCATACAACCATAATTTTTTAAAATAATTACATTAAAACCAACAATGTGTCTTTCAGCACTAATTAATTTTTTTTTTGTTTATTACGTAACATACTGTTAATTCCATAATTTGAGGTGGGGTAACTCTGCATACAGGTATTCCACAGCACATAGAGTCATCCATGGGATCTGAAACAGATCCTGCTTTTTGTTTTCTAAACCATCTCATAGATGCCATTTAATTGCATCAAAAGAACTTTTTCCAAACCAAACACATTGGAGTGATACATCAGAAAGTGTCCAGAGATGCTAATGCTCCGTGCAGGCTTTGGCCAAAATTTACCTTTGATGTAAGTTCCCACAAGGTTCCACCTTGCTGTTGTCACCAGCACCGCATTGGATTCCTCATAATGTGTCAATTTCATGTTTTGAACATCAGCCATTTTACTGTGGTTCTAACAGAAATATGAGAATTAAAGTATGTTTAACACTGGTTTAAATGGTCAAGAGCCAGATTTACTCCCAGTGAAGTAAATGCAAGTTGTTTCCAAAGGGCCCTCTATATGTGTTGACATTTCTTCTTCATCTTTCTGCATAAAAATTTGGTGCCAAGAAGAAGATGAGGGAAGTGGTGGGCAGATTTCTCCCAAACCATATCAGGCTTTACTCTCAATTAAATATAACTGTGGTTTGACTCAGGATCATTATATTGAGAGTATTTTCCTAAACTGTTGAACTAACCCCATTTACTGCAGTCTGGGCAGAGACTGGAAGTGTTGCCTGCAGTACTGGGCTGCATTCAGCTTAAACTGCTGCTCTTTACTGCTGGTTCAGAGGAGGACCCATTAGCCCAGTGTTTCCCAGTGCCATTGTGAGAGATTAATTTGTAATTGATTCCCGTGTGGAAGACATCACTAACCATGAAGCTGATGTGTATATCCAGTATATTAGATGTGTTGTGTACCCAGCAGGTACACCTATGTTCTTTACCTGTGTTTCAGTTTCCTTTTAAAAATGAGTGGTGTTCAACAGACAGGGGGATGATAAAACCCTGTGTATATACTATCTTGCTCTGCCTTAATGATACTTTTCTTTATTGTTTCTCATACTTTTACACAGCTAAGATTTTTATCTGCAGTGATATCTGTCACAGCATCTATCATTTATGAGGTGTGGCAAGCAGGTTTTTGCAATGAGGGCTTCATATGTGTACATGCTGGAGAAGGACGATGCTAAACTATGGGCTGATGTTTTGAGGGCACTGTGTTGAAATGACAGCAACATGTATAGTCAGATCTGCAGCAAGTCGCTAACTACCAAATCCAGCCTTTTCCATAGGTGTGTGTCACTGCTACTGCACCCACTTCACTGGGTGTGTCAGCCTCCTGAAGGCGTGTAGCTGTTTGTAGGGATGATCTTGCACCTTTGCTTCTGCTGCTAGTAATGGCCTGAAATGTAGGGCATAGTCTCCTGCAGAAGCTGCTTATAGCAATGTAGTCAGGTGGAAGGGCGTTGGTTATGCAAGCCGGGTGCCATTGTGCTGTCTCTGGCTGGAGCCGTGTGAGTCTGGGTGGCAACGATGGTGCTGCCCATTCCCTTTACCTGTATGGTGTGTGGAGGACAGATCTGTGGTAAAGGAGTTACACAAAAGCTGTGTCAGCCTCTGAACTGGTGTGACCTGGCCCACGCTCTGCCTTTCACTCTGCCAGGGGGATATGCTGTGGATCTGCACGCTCTGGATGGACAAGAGTGAGTGCCAGTTCTCATTATAGGCGTGTTGTCTCATCCTCAGAAAATCATGTGAAAGTATTTGCCACAGGCTTACACATTGTATAAACAGTAGGTTAGCCATATAGCCCTACTGAGGTAATCTGGCATTATTAATTTCATTTTATGTATGAGGAAACCAAACCTAGAGAAAAGTGATGCCAGTTCCAGACATTTGGAATGGAATAGAGCAGAGATTTTTTGCATGTCCCTTAAACTAGCTGTGTCTTGGCCACTCCCTGGTATAAAGCCATGGTTCACTGGTCTTTCCAGTGCCATATGCAGGCATGGGCATGAGCCTCAGGACACTACTTGGAAAGAACCTGAAGATCCACCAGGTAGTTGAAGGCAAGATAGACACATATATAACATAACACTTCCTATGCTTGTATAGTGAAATTCCAAATTTCTTACTAAACATATGAATTTTTGCTCTAAGTTTTTGTGCAGTGACTACTGTAAATCTTTAAGTTATCAGGATTTGCAGTAGAAAATTGTGTAGTAGTTGTGTGTATGTGTGTGTAAAACACGATAATGTTTCCAGAGAAAAAAGCAAGAGCAGAAAAATATAATAGAACATATGAATATTTACTTGCTGAAATCAGAAATATAGTCACTACCTTGTAAAGGGCCTTGAAATCATCTTCTACCACATCCTGTTCACATTCAGCCCAAATGAGTATGCATGCATCTCTCCTACCTGCCTATAGGCAGGGAAATCCCCAAGGAGGGTTGCTCTGCAGGCATGCTGTGCTTCCTGCTGGGATTTGTACTGCCCATTACAGGGTGTTGTGGCACTGGGCTTGGTGTTAGCCTCTGAGCCATCCATTCTTAGCGCAAGAGGCAATTAATACTCAGGAAGATTTTACCAGGATTACAAAGCTCTGGTGGGAATGAAGTCACCTGTCCCCAAGGTAAGAGTCACAGTTCTACGTGGCAGATAAATGGACTCTCAGAAGGGAAGCTGATACCTTAAACCATCGCGTTTTTTAAAAGAAAATTATTGCTTACGAGTAGGTGCACAATAAGCACATTTTATCTGTGTGCACATTTTACCTGCATGCACATTTATATCCACAAATCTTTATTTTGCCTCAGGTCTTGTCTCAAAATATTAGGTCTTATCTATGTAATGGAGCAGGATGCCTAGAACCAAAACCTGGGAAACCTGACATTGGAAGAGAATCTATCTGTTAGAGGCAATATTTAAAGTATGTCCAAATGACACAGGTTAATTAGATACTGTAATACCTACCAAAAAATCAGCGGTAATGAGAGGCTCATGAACGCAAAAGAATAGCTCTGTATCTGAATTATTTCAAGAGTTCATGAATCAACACCTGGAATAGATCTTGTGTAAATGAAGAAGACTACAATGAATTCAACCAGCAGAGTCTTTACAGACAGCTATTTTGTATTGTTTACAGCAGAAACACCAAGAGAAGTATACTACTCACCTTTTCATTGGGAAAGTGGCCAGTATGAGGAAGGTCAAGGATGCTGGATTATAAGAATACAATAAAATATTTACAGTAGTATATTCTAAGGATCAATTTATTGATACATGTCAAGATGAAAAAAAAATTATCTTCTTTTTAAATAAGCTTGTTGAATACTAAAATTTGTTTTTATTTCTGCCTAGCTGATTCTAATAACAAAAGAACAAGGATTGCTTGGTCTAGACCTAGTAAGCCATAGGATTTGAAGATGGAAAGCAAAAGAGGCAAGAAGTCAACTCTGAACTTAAAAGAAGAGGACTTCAGGCAGATTATTGTTGTGCAAGTTCCCAGGAGCTGCTCCTTTGAAAGAAAAAGAAGCCCAGGAGAGCGAGTCTCAAACCATGAGAAGCATCAACTTCTGTCTGCAGGACATGATGCAGAGGTGAGGCGGCCAGACTATCTCAATGGGGAACTCCTAACAGGGCTTAAATAGGAAAAAGGGATCCTATGGGACACAGAAGAAGGCATGGACTGCTCAGGATAAATACAGAAAGAACCCCCAAGTCTGAAACAATTGAATTTAAAAAAACAAAGTCCAGCCAGAGTCAAAATTGGTCAAGTACATGAAGGAAGCAGCAAGATAAAGAATAAGGCCAAGTGAACAGGTAGCCTAGTAATGAAGGAGTCAGAAAGGTGGACGTTTTTACATCCCAGTTTTTATTGGCACCATTTGTTCTCAGGCTTACCATATGTTTGGTGAAATATAACCAGTGTTAGAGGAAGACTGAGTTGGGGATTACTCAAGCAACTTGAACAGAGAGCCAAGTAGGAAGCCTGACTGATATCACTGCAAGGCTGTTCTTTGTCTCTTCAAGAGGTTACTGTGATCAGAAGTTCCCAATGACTGCAGAAGTAAAAGTCACACTCATGTTCCAGGATGGACAAGAGAAAGAGCTGGGGAAAAAGAGACCACCTGGCTTTGTTTTCATCTTTGTGGAGGTTAAGGAGCAAATTCTTGTGTAAGCCATGTACAGGCACATAAGAGAAGAAAGTGATCAGGAAAAAAAGTATGGATTTACCAATTGCAAATTGTTCTTGACTAACCTAATTACATTCTTCATTGTAATGACTAGATTTAAAGGTGAGGGCAGAGAAGTGGATGCCCTTCACTTTGGCAAGTTTTGTCTCTGCACTTAGAGCATCTTTGGAGCTAAACTAGATAGACAGGGTAGGTGGGTTTACCCATTAGTTTAATTCACTAGCTGGGTGAATTAAAGTGAGTAAAAAAAAAGGCTGGAGCAACGGGCTTGAAATGATGTGGTGTCTGTTTACAAGTGGTATTCCTTGGAAATTCATATTGGGAGGAATATTATTTAAAATCTCCATTCATAGCCTTGACAACGGAACAGCTTATATCTGCCACAAGTTCACAGATGATATCCAAATTTAGGGAGCAGCCATTGTGCTGGATGATATGTCTGCTGTTAGAGTCACCATGACAAGCTAAAGAAATGGGATGACAAACATTTTTTGAAATTCAACAAATGCCATCCTGTGTCTTGGACAGAATAACAGCATGCAACAGTATATATGATATATAGTAGCATTCATTATGCCAGCATGCTCTAGGAAGGGTATCTGTAGGTACAGAACTAGCTCCAGGGCTGTATTCAAACTTCATAGAGGCTATTTAACTATAGAAGGGAAATTATAATTTTAATTTTTTTTACAGTCTTACACAGTACAATATCAGTACCTCAAGAAAAATGCAGTGCAAGACAGCACCTGACTATAAAAGAGCATATCTCCTGTATTTTGCTGACGCAGGGGTAAGGGAATGTGTTAGAAACTTCTGCCAAAGTGCAGGTCCATGCATAATCCAGCACCAGCCCGGAGTGGTGCAGAGGACATGGTCCTCAGACCTGCTGGTTATTGTGTCAAGAGGCAGATGAAACATCCTTCTTGGTTGCTGTCATCATCTCTGTTCTGTTTTCGGCCCAGACTGGCTGCCTATCAAATAGCCGCCATGTAAATTTCTGCAGCAAAGAAGTCCTATCTGTGGCATACAAGTGTTTCCATTTCTCTTTTTTTTCTGAATTAATTACTTGTAAGTTGTTACTTACCATTATTTTTACTTGTCAGAATTTCCAGTTGCAGCTTTTATACCTACTCAGCCCTACTGTATAGATCAGTCTATTGTCAGTGATCTCTGTGTAGGTATTCAATTCATATTTCTTCATTTAGTAACTTCCTGATTTTTTATTGGACTGAAAGCCAGACTAGTGTTATTTTGATGTCAACCCATGACACCAGTGTTAGGCACGTTCCAGATGTTATACTGTTCACCAAAGTTTCTGCAAGTTTTCAGTATTTTTGTGGAAATGTGAATGCCAGATCTCTCAATGTTATCTCTGAAATTATTGTACTCCACACAGCTTATGGTCCATTTTTGGTTACCCTGACTTTCACTTAGCTACTTGTTAATCCATATAAATTAAATTAACTGGTTTTCACACCTCTAGTTTTTTAAACTCACGTAATTCAGATGCTTGCAGAAGTTTTATCTTAC
This sequence comes from Cyanoderma ruficeps, assembly GCA_008694505.1. NCBI lineage: Eukaryota > Metazoa > Chordata > Aves > Passeriformes > Timaliidae > Cyanoderma > Cyanoderma ruficeps. The sequence continues at coordinate 152,108 of VZDJ01000141.1, forward strand.
AGGCTAGTACCATTATCTTTATTGGTCAGACTTTGGATCTTCAAATAGTAAACATATTTAACAAAATCTGTACTTCGTAATACGTGGTTGGTGGCCATTAATTGCTTACACATTTTATTTTCATTTTAATGAAATCCAATTTCTGCCTTTTTAATTGAGTCCTGAACCTGAGTCACATTAATGAGTTACAAGTTTGTGAAATCACCCAATTTAATATTTGAACATGTTTTCTCTAATGCACATTAAATTAATGAGTGTTTCAAGATTAGAGAAAAATCAACTTTAATATTTAAGGGAGTCATTTGGCCAAGTACCTTAATGTTTTAACACTCTTGGACTCTGAGTTTTCCATTTCTGTGCTGTTTGGGCGTTTTTAATAAAACCAATATAATTAAAGGTCTGCATCCATTAAGTTATAATATTAGCTCAAGGGTTTCAAACGGGATAGCTTTACTTGGTGACTTGAGAAGTGGCTAGATGAGATGCAAACTGTATTCTATTCCATGCGCACTGCATTTAATGTTTTAGAATTGACAGAAGATTTTTGCATGACAAGTAAAAATGAAATCTATCCCTAGATTTTTTTTCTGATATGGGCAAAAATATCCTAGGACACAGGTCACAATGTGACATGTCCTGAGCTGTACTTTCAGTATACGCTATCTCACAGTACATCATACAGGATTTATGATTAGGTAATGTTTATAATCCCAAATTGACTCAAATTTATGAATGATACAGATTAAATCATAATGTAAAGGAATATTTAAGGTGGAATAATAATCACAAATATTTTACTGTATAGGAATGGCAATACTGTGATTAATAATAATAACAGCAGTTACAATACAGCCAGAATATCCAACATGGTCCTCACAGGAGTTTTGGAAGACCATTTTCCCTAGAAAAATCAAACACTAAACCATATATAGCAACTTTTACCGCCACTTGGGCTCAGATTCCCTATGAATGTATAGAGATTTTTCTTGTATGACAATAGTAAACGTGTTAGACTATCTTGCGCTGTATCCTAAAATTTGAATATTCTGTATGTCTATTAATTGCAAATAGTAACAGTTTATCTGTAATGCCATAGTGACTAGAACTGGAACCTTTATGCTAGAAATCACACCTACAGCAGGAACAGAGCCCTTACCATAAAGGCCTTGCAAAATAGGCTTAGATAACGATATCTTGCGGGCAAGTCAGATATTGGCAGTTTTAAAACACTCTGAAATGGCTGCATGAAAAATGCTTCGGCCATGGGAGGGAAGGCTAGGGAATATGGCATCTGGTCCATGTTATGGCTGGAGGCTGCCAATATAATATTCCCACATAGGTATAGTGACCTATAACAATGATTCACTGATCTTACTGATGTTTAAATGGGTACCTGAGATGGGTTCACCTCCTTCACCTCTTCCTACTCCTCTTTTCCTTCATCCAAATGTGAGCTCAGCTCTGATGTTACATTTAAATGAATTCTTGCTGCATATTCAATTTCTGGGGCTAGGGCTTGCCATGCATTCAGTGAAGAAACCTTAGCTCATGCCTGCAGAACTTGGAGTTTCCATAGTTTCCAGATGATTCTCCAGGGTTGTGTCTGTACAATTACACAGTGTAATGAGAACCAATGTGTGTAATAATAAAGCTGGGTACACATTTGTATAATTTTTGTTATGCGGCTGTCCAACTTAACTTGAAAGGATATCGTGGGTACAATATGGATGATATTTTAGCTTTATCATTCTAATGAATAAGTAATAAACAGTAGCAGTTGTTTGATCAAAATGGCAAGTTTGTGCTTAGTCTCACTTTCCTTTGTACACCTGCATTTTTTCTGTGAGCTCCTCAAGGTTGCATAACCAGTGGGGAGAAATAGATACTTGCAGAAGAAGATGTTTTCTATCACTCGTAGATAAAAAATTAATGGCCTGAGGTTTTCTAGGGTTTTCTGAGGTCTCTATCAATGATATGAAAAGCCTACAACAGTGACTAGTAGTTGTTAGGTGACTAAAGAAAACTAATCCCACCTTTGTGTATAGTTTAGGTAAACTCCACCCATCCTGAGCTGGTGTGCATATTCCCTGCGTACATACAAGCAGAATGTGCTGTCACAATATGAATAATAAGGATACTTTTCATGTATCTATCTCGTTCACCCCAGGATATCCTCTGTTTATCAACATTAATTAATGTGTCTTCATAACAATCTCATGAGGAAAGAATTGCTCCCCATTTAGAGATGAAGAAATGGAGCCATAGCATATTTAAATAAGTTGTCCCCAGTTGCACAAAAAACCAGAAGCAGAAATGTAAATACAAGAGGATGCCTCACAATCATAGCCCAAAGATAAGGTAATCATAAGGTGTGGTTCCCAAATCAATATAAACAGTGTAATATGGTCCTTGCTTCCGGCCTGTTCAAAGTAAATAGGCTGAGGTGTGGTGTGCACAAGGTAATTCCTGATGAGTTCACATCAGTCATACACTAAACTTGGTACAGATATAGCAAGACTGAGGACAGAGGCAAGGGTCAAATACCTGTTCTACATACTGAACATATTTGTGTGTCTGCATGATTCATTTATTTTGATTCCATGGAATCCAATCTTTCAGCAAAGAAACAATTTGATAGACCTGATGAGAAGGGCTAGGGGTACTGGTGGATGAGAGTCTGGACACAAGCTGGAAATGTGTACTTGCAGCCCCAAAAATCAACCATATCCTTGTCTGTATGAAAAAAAAAATGTGACAAGGTGGTCAAGGGAGGGCGATTCTGTCTCTCTGCTCTGCTTTGATGAGATCTCACCTGTGTCTAGCTCTGGGATCCTTAGCACAGGAGCAGGTCCACAGGAAGGCCATAAAAGTGATCAAAAGAGTGGAGCAGCTCTTCCATGAAGACAGGCTGAGAGTGTTTGAGTCCTACACCCTGGACAAATCTTCAGGACAGCTAGGAAGAAGCCCAGCTGGTTTAGCAAGACAGAGAGTGTTTTAGGAGTTTGCTAGCGCAGCTAATTTCATTGCAGGATCATGAACATTCCCTGCTGCCAATTTATTTTTGGGGACACAGGTATCTATTACCAGGTTTTGATCACACCTTCAGTGGGGTTGATGTCCCTAGGTATGAGCTTGTCTTCAACACTGATTTGCTGTATATTTTTCCCCCACAGCACTCCTCTCCCCTCCTGGCTTCATTCCTCTACTGCCATTCTTGTCCAGCAGTTATTTGCATGTTTAAACCTACCATCAGTGTGAGAAAATGGCACAAGTCAAAGAGGGTAACTATACTGAGTTACAGTTCAACTCACCAGTGTGTATCACCAGAGCTGCAGGAGAAATCCTGTGCAGTTAACTTCCCGCTTTGCTGTATGAAAGAAGCAAACATATGTTGCTGAACTAGTTTCAAAGTATTATTCATATAATTCTCTTCATGTTTTTATTTTCCTTGCTTTTTTCCTTTTTCACTCTTCCAAGTACTGGACAACTTCCTAATGAATTGACATTTGCACAATGTTTCACTTTCCATTTCCATGTGTCCCTCTCCATTTGCTACACAGTTCATCACAGTTATGCCATCCAACACAATGCCTAGTCACTTTTCCTGCTGCAATCTGGGTCATGGTATGGTTTGGGTTAGCTGCTGGTGTGAGCAACCAACAGCCAACTCCTTGAGCCACCATCATCTGCTGTGACATAACTTCAAGCAGAGGCTCTCTCAACCTTTCCCTGTAGATACAGGTGAAAGTAACTGAGAGGCTGAATGCTAATGGCAGAGAGGTAGGAGAAGAGACCATGATGACCATGGACCTCAAGGTCAGCCTCTTGGCAGTGGGTGAACTAAATGTTCTGCTGAATGCTACAGGCACTGAACTAAGTAAAAGCTCTGTCTTAGAGAATCTATGACAGGAAAAAGATCCACTGATCCTTTTTACTGTTGTCACCAGTAAGTCTTAATAGAACAGGAAGAGACTCCTGAATTTTGCTACAGTATTCAGGTTTATGCACTGAGTTTATTACTGGTTTACAGCTACAGTTTATGCAAAGGTGGGAAAAGAGCATGGTATGTGGTAAACTACGGAGGAGGAAGGGAAGCTATCTAAGCTTACAACTAGAGCCTCTTTCAATTAGTCCTTGCAATTTGCAGAAATATAAGACATATAGGTATAGTAAGGAAGAGTACCCATCTTTTCCAACACTTTTGTAGCTCTAACACAGCAGCAGGCTAAGATAAATTAACTAACACTGAAAAATTATCTCGGATGGACTGTGGAACTCGGTACACTTAGTCTTTGGCTTGCGCCATTTATCTGACTGAGAGGGATATGGAGAGGCTTGTGAAACATTTGTTTTTTTGGAACTCCTCTCATAGTTCAGCTTCTTTTCATGCTTGTCTAAGTTTTCTCTATAGCTGTCAAGGTACACCTCAGCCCACTTCATACTCCCAGAATTGCAGTGGTCAGTGAGATGGTAGTGAGTGCTTGTCTTCAATGGGAACTTCCATAACTAACACATGCTGCAGTCATGACATACATTGTTGAGTCACCAGGTAATGAAGAAATTTCCTTTGCATTATGATGATTATTATTTGCAGATGGAATTATGCTTTCCATAGTTTGCTTGTTTTCAGTCTCTGTTACTAATGTGTTCCAGGATCTACAGAGTATGAAGCAACAGTGAAACCACTTCTGGTAAAACAACCATGATGCCATACATGTTATATTATTATTTTCCCTAACAAATCCTCCTTACATTTTACATTTACTTTTAATAAAAGTTATTAAAAGTTTTTACTAGTTAATAAAGAAAAATAAATTCTTAACAAAGCCTTCTGTTTATTTTGCTCCAGACCACTACAGAGCGGGCTTCCAAAAGCACATTATTTCAAATGGGCCTAGATGCATGTCATGTTGATAATAATTCCTAACAAGGGTCTATTTGCTTAGATTAAGAAGAGAACATTTTCCACCTCTTCTATTAAAAAAATATTTTCTGTTGTTCTACACATACTTTTGCTTTTGTACATAATGGCTGGGTACCCTAAAAATGGTATTATGTACTTGGAAGCTGAAAGGGAAACATTGTCTCACCAAAAACATATAATGTAAGTACAGTCTATAAACCCAGAAGTCTCTGATGGACGACATAAACCAGTCCATAACAGCAGAGTGGATGTGCATACCACACCAGTGCACAACACACGACATGACACAGGGCTGCCTGGCATTCCTTCATTCCTAAGCTACGTCACTCTGCAATAAGGGATGTGGGAGCAGGAGGCATCCCTCATTTTCCCTGATTGCTTCGCCGTAGATGTAGAGGGAGGGGATAGAATTTCTGTCTGTGTGTGCCAGATTTACCAGCTGAGTGTGTATGAGGATTATGTATGCAACCAGAGCCTGCCATTATCTGCTCAGGTGATGAAAACGTAACATATAGTGTGCAAGTGTTCACTCTGTAAGCCTGGTAATCTGCAAAGACATGGCCAGGACTGCATCCAGGTGTTTCCCTACACACTGATGTTTTCACTGCAGCCTGCACATTCGTTCATCATCCTGCAACTGGCATCACAGTAGGAGCAGGTCAGTGAGATTTCTTGCAGCTACTGTGATATCATGTGCTTTATAATGACCTTATCAATAAGAGACTAAAATCTCTCTTGTCCCAAAGAGCAAACATCCTAACTCTTTAACAATGTCACAATACATAACCTTTGCTATATCCCTGGAGGCGTTCGAGGCCAGGTTAGATGGGGCTCTGAGCAACCTGGTCTAGTTGAAGATGTCCCTGCCCATGGCAGGGGGGTGGAACTAAATGCTCTTCAAGGTCTCCTTCCAATCCAAACCACTCCATGATTCTACGATTCGATGACTCTGTGATACATACACATCCTCATGCTGAGTACCACTTAAGAATGATGGAATAGCAGCCTCAGCAATTCAGTTTCCATGTGTTTATTTAATGGATAAACAACATGAGTTTGAGTACCACTGATGATACTGACACTTGCAAAGTCCCATTCCACACAGCTGTTATTTCAGGCATATTTGCAAAATTTTCCTAGATAACCTAGAGGAATAATTTCAAGGCCTGCTTTTATATGTGTGGTGTCCCACTCCTGCTGGACTAACCCTTTTTCTGACCCAGAGATGGGGCTCCTGAAAGGCATTTTAAAGACTTTTATTCCATTTTCAGTCTCATGAGAAGGGTGAGATGGTACAGATGTTACAATTCACACCATCACAGTCAGAAGCCAAACTATTTCCTAATTACAATACATTATAAGTGGTTTTTGGCCTATCAGCTTTTTCCACACATTGCTGCTAATGCTTCTAAGCCAATAATCTAAAAATACCCCACATGGGTCCTACTACAATGCATCTTTCATAGTTCTATTTCTTAAAAATATCTAGTCTATTTCCAAGGTTGTCATTTGAAACTTGTTTTTAGTTCAATTTCTCTCTCAACAATGTCTGTCCTATTCCATCGCATTTCTAAGTCAGCATACTTTATCTCAAAGTTTGCATACAGATGCATACTAGGTGAGCCTTCTGTAAGGTTTTGAGAATTCTCTACAAATCCATTTCCCACACACTTCTAGGGAAAGGGAGCACTCAACAGTCACAGATGCTTGTGGTCAGAAAACAACAACAGAATTTAGAGAGTCCTCAAAAACTTACAAAGTCTTATTAGCAAATTATACGCTTGGAAATTGATATGAGTTAGTCCCTTCTACAAACACTGCTGGAATTTGAATAAGAGTAGGGTGAAAGAGAAGAGAAAATGAAAGACTAAAGGGAGGGAGGGAGGGAGGGAGGGNGAAGGAAGGAAGGAAGGAAGGAAGGAAGGAAGGACCAACCAGTCTTGGCTCCAGCACCAATCCAGCTGGTTGGGTGTCTCCTGGAACAGGAGTGAAACATGCAGCAGTACAGCAGCATCTGGATGCAAATAAGACAGTTGTAGGTGAGGGAACACATGAGCTTTCTGCTTGGGAAAGATGATGTGAAGACAGAGAGAATAAGAGTATACTTTTACATGGTAGACTTGGGAAGGAATTCTCTCAACAGGATGGGATTGTTGAAGAAGACACAAACAGTACAACCAGTATCATTCCATCAGAGAGGCAGTGCACATGTAAATCTAACTGTACCTTCTCTTATGAGTACAATACAACCACCTTTCTTAAAAGTATATTAAAAAGTGATTGTACCTGAATGCTCAGGTCATTCCTTCAGAACTGTTCCCAAGTTCTTCAATTCTCTAATGGAGCTTATTTTCTTCTTTCTTTTTGCTTCTTATGATGCAAAATTTTGATAAATTTATAATTCCACAAAAAGCTCTGTAAATCTTGCAACAATTATGCATTCCCTGTTCAGCATAAAGGTCACATCTGAGACAACCATCTCTCAGAAGTCTTATTTTAAAACCATCTTTAATAAGTTCACCATTTCAACAGATGGAGTAGAGAAGAGATAAGGCTAAGATGCATAATGGTAGAAACCCTGATGCAAAAAAGAGTTCCACAAAATATTCATGTCATATGAATTACACCGCCTATACAGCTACACAACCCAGTCACTCAGCATATGGTAAGTCATTTAGGAAGCAAAAAGTAACTAATAAATATAAAACAATCATGCCAATGCATTTGATAGTTCTGGCATGTTTATCTAGAACAAAATCAACACCATAGTCAATGCTGCAATGTTGTTAAGAATGCAGAGTAATGTACACACTCAAACGATTAGTCCATGATGACAAAAAATGGATGTAATTCCATGGAAACTTCATTAGTACAAAAATTACATTGAAACACTGTTGAGTAGGAGTTTCAAAATGTTCGCTGTTTAGTGGGATCTCTTCTCTTTCTGATAAAATGATCTCATGTTTTACTAGGTTTTTTCTATCTTCCATGCACTATGTGTTTTTAATTCCCATCTAATTTTGGTGTTCATGCCTCGACAGTGATCAGAGATACCTCAGCCTGACTGGTATTCTTTAGATGTGCAGCATCAACCATACCCTTCAGGTCAGGCAGTACTGTTTGAAGTGTGATGTTAGTTTTGGCCTCAAACTCCCTCTAAGGACCTTTGGAATTAATTATGTAATAAAGTCAGACAGGACTGTGAAATTAACATCTGTGTTGATATATCAGACTGACTGTATTTCATTGCATTACATTTGTTTTGAGACAAAGAAACTTTTGATGAAAAAGAATTCTTTCAGAGTAAATTTGATTCAAAGGTGATTATTCACAAATCCTCTTGAAAGCTTTATGTCGGTGTTTATGCTCAGCGCTGTGCTTTGTCTCCAGTTTTATCTTGTAGACACTGGTTCCTTGGAACTTTTTTCCCACTAAATTAGAGACCACTGTAATACCCACTTTTTTCTCCCAACAGAGATCAACAGCAATCAAGTTAAGTCTCAAACACCTTTTTCTTTTCCTCCTTAAACAATAAAGGCATTTTATTCAAGTCTGAGGTATTTTTGTGACTTTTTTGTGTATTTCAATGACTTGGGTTTTTGGAAATGAGTCATTTGCTGTTGACTAATTTGAGACTTCCTAGCACCACACATAAAAATAAGATCGTGTCTGAATCCCTACTCACTAACCACATGATTTTTATACATGACAATTGAATAATTTGTTTTTGCAATGCCATCATAATTTTAAGTTTTCTGTCCTTAAAATCCTCTCATATAAATCTCAGAGTTTCCCAAGATACATCAAGGTTCTGGAGCAAGAAAGACTTTTTCTTGGTGGATGAGGATAACATTAGGGACTATTTAAATAAACTGGACATATACACTGGACCTGATGGGACACACCCACAAGTACTGGCCAATGTAATTGAAAAGACACTCAATTATCTTTGCAAAGTCATGGCAACTGGGGTAGATAACTGAAGACTTTAAGAAATCAAATTTCAGAGAAAATGGTTTTCTCTTCAAACATCCAAAGCAGTCCTATAAAATGTCTTTTCTGGCCTTTACAGAGTTTTCTGTAACATATTTTCCCTGAAAAGGTGTATTTTATATAAAAAGTTAACCTGGAAATCATTCCACAATAGTATTAGAAAATATTAAATTTAAAGTAATTGGATCTTATTACCTTTACTATGTTAGCAGCATTCATGAAACCACAGTTTAATATGTCATCTCTGTAAATAAACAGGGAAGTATTTTGTTTTGTGGAGAAATCTTGAAATATGCCTTTAAGGTAGATGTTGAGGGTTTCCTGAATAGAAATAATTATTCTTCTTGACTGCAGTGACTGTCTCTGATCTACAAGCAATCAAACTTAGGAGAACAGCAAGAGGGCAGAAGGCAAGCAGTAATCTAGGGATGTGAAGCCCTCACATATCAACAACAGTATCTCCCTTTGTGTCTACTCTCACCTTGTGGTAAAAGTGAGCTCACTGAGAGGTGACCTGTTGAGCATATTCTTTGGAGGTTAAACTAGACATAGTGCATGGTAACATGGGCAATTAGGCTAAATTCAGACCCTACCTTAGCCCACAGTAACTGGCCGATATGTTCCTCTCTTCAGTGTACCTTCACAGTATAAGTATGCGACTACATGTGGTTTCTTATCAGAAGACAAGTAAGATAAAGCCCAGGGAAAAACCAGATCTAATGCTATTGGCTGCTCTGCCAGCCTTCTGGCCAGCTAGTCTTAAGCACTGTGATACTTTTAGACCTGGGAATTCAGATTCCAATGAAAAAATCAAAATGAAGTGTAATGGTTTAATATGTGAGAAAATGTTCCTGTGTCTGCCTAATGATGGGTGAGAACTAGGCAGATTTTTTTAGGATGCTTTGTGGGTCTTTTTTGCTGAAGAAATGAAATAAATCAGGGACTCAGATATCATGACTTCAGAGAAAAGCAAGCACTTTTTTGGACAATATGGGACTTGAGGACTTGGTTTTTTGTAGAATGCTCACAGAACAGTATGAGCTATAAGAAATTGGATTTGTTCAACCATGAATGTTTGACTCTTTCAGTTTAACATGGAGAAAAGAAATCTTCCTTCCTATCCATTTAGATTATGTTGAATTTCCACACTACAGTGAATAATTCACTACTGCTCTAATAAAATGTTAAAATTTAACTTCTATTATCTTAAGTTTTAATTTATTTTTTGAAGTAATAACTCTGGTGAATAAAACAACTCTTATTTGTAATCTGGTTTTCTAAGGCATCCTAAAAGTGTTAGGTTACGTTTTTGTATGAGTTGGTACTGAGATAAGGGATATGCTTGTATTGTTTAGTGGCTGGGCAAGCAGGAGTACCTGTAGACACTCAGGATCTACATTTTACAGAAATGATAGAAATCATCTTCTGAAACCACTTTCAACAACTGAACAGTAGATTTCCCTTACATCACTCACTGACAGTTCATATTAGTTGCTAATTATAACATATTCCAGCCATCTCCTCTGCAGACTTTTTCTTTACACTAGCTCAGTCCTTGATCTTTGCTGCTACCTTGTTCAAAACTCAGGCCATCTTCAATGGGCTCAGCACTTTCTAAACATTCACTGGGATTTAAGACACTAACAGCCTAAAGTTTCCAACATAATCCTTCAAACAGTGTTAACCTTGAAGGGTTCCTGACATGTTTCTCTATTTGGAAGACAGCCCTTGCATCGCTTCTTGGTGTTACGGACCTTCCTTTTTGACAACCAAGATATTTCATTTGGTCATAATTAAATTCCCTTCTCACCACTGCAAACGGGCACAGGTTTTTCAAACTGGTTTCCATGCTCATACACTGGAGCACCACGTGGCTACAGAACCTCCTCACTGAGAATGAGGTTAAGTGCCAATGTCCTGCCAAGTAATTACCATAGCAAATAATCAAGTCTTCCTAGTACATATGGAATACATACCAGGTAGGGTCAAAATGTCAGCAACCTTGCCTACATGCGACTGTTACTCCAGGTTTGAAGGATTTAATATGAGCAATGTTAAGAACATTTGCTTGCTTAAGACAATTGTCTTAATTGTCTCTTTCTAAAGTGTCATAATCTTGAATTTCAACTTTCCCAGGGCATAAGGTACTGGACAACTGATGGGGTTTCTCTGCTACACAGCATCAGAAATGTGCACTGCTATGGTGATCCCCCTTTGATTATGCTTGTGTTCTTCTGCCTGGGGACAAATCCTCTTGTGATGTAGCCTAGGTATGGGATAACTGTTTACTCATGGCGTTACTTTTAAAAAGAAGTTTTGTTTTGTCTTGTCTTACCTCTGGGTATCTATTCCAGGCACAATGTAAACAAGTGTTGCTGCAAGACAACCACATGTAGGCCAGCCCTTCCAATGAGCCTGGAGTTACCTTGGCAGGCAACCAAGAGTAATGCTCTGCATAGCATAACCCACTACCTCCACTGGCCTCTCCCTGTGCTCACCCACAAATGGGATGGACAGCAGCAGCACTGCTAAGAACCACTGTGTGGGCTGTGCTCTGGCTAGCTCAAATACCCACAGTGCTGATAATCAGCAGTCACCAGGGCTATCCAGTGAATGTTGAATACATTCCTTCCTGGCCCACGCTGTACTGCCATATCCTGATGGCTGGTTTACCTCTGCTCACTGGATTAACCAACTTGCGCATGTCTCCTCATGCTGCTCACATCCCCAATAGAAACAGGGTGGACAAAGCCTTCTAATCTTTTTTTTTATCGGTATCAAGTGTCTGGACATTTGCTAATTGCTAATTTCAACCCTCATACCTTGAATTCAATCACTCTTGGTGATTGGTTCCATCGTGCCATTAATCCATGGGTCACTTTTGAGTAACCTCCTTCCTTAAGAAACCTTGGGAGGAGGTGTTGCTTCAGTGAGTTAACACAAGCACAGTTTGCTACTGAAACTATGGTTCCTTTCCTAATTCTCAGCTGTTTTCATACCCTATCAATAAGGGAAGTGTGCAGTCAACCTGCAACATCTTATTCTCATCTTATTACCTTTGTTTCAAACCTGTCAGAACAGAATAGGAGAGGTAGCTCTGCAGAAAATTCTTATAATCTCTTAAATTAGACTTATTCTTATGGAGAAAGCAACACTTTCTATTGGGCAGTAGTCACTATTGTGCTATATATTACAGGTATTCTTTAAAAAAATGCTATTTGTGTACCAGAAGCAACAGTGACAGCATGGAGAACTGTGCAGGACAGTGCATGGCTTCTCAGCTCAAGAGTTCTCAGCAGTGCATAGGAACCCATGTTGCTCTCTGTTGCTGCCCTTGGACTGCTTTCAACAACCAGGTTAGCTCATTTAAGATGAGCTAAAATTAAGAGCTCTAACGAGGATGTCCTGAGGTGGATCTTTTGGCAATCATGCTGGTATTTACAGCTGTGATAAAAATCAGTTACATATTTATTTCTAGTAACAAGATCTTAAAAGGTACTTCATGTTTGTCAGGCTTAGATCCAATTTTTTTCTTTTAAACATCTCCTGAGGCTCCATTCTGGGCAATCTGCCTACTAAAATCTTTCATTCACTTTGCTTTGCTGTGTAATCTTCAATCATATTTTCAGCTAAAAAAAGCCCATTCTTTTTGGGGGAAAAACCATCACCCCATATCACAATTTTAGCCCTTCCAATAACTCAGTATTGGGGACTAGACTGTCAATACTAGTATATTCTTTGGACAATTGTTTTGGAAAGATATCTGGAGATTTGTATTCAGCAGTATCCTGAGAAGGCGATGTCAGATCACAGTCACATTTTTTCTGAAAGAGATAATATAAATGATCAGGGACTGACTAATATGCTGTAGTAAAACTGCTCATAGCAGCAATCTGTTTTGAAAATAGCATAAATTGTTGCTTGAATAATAGCAATTATAAGTAAATCTAATCAGTTTCATCACTTCAAAGAAGGGACAGATTGGAGAAAGGGACTGAAATGGGCAGCTCCTGGAGCATCACAGAGGAGACCACCCATATCCCTCACAAGAGAGGAGAACACCCTCTGGTTCCTTCTCTTAGCATTCAGTCTCTTCTGCCAACTAACAAGCAGAAGACAATAAGAAACAGTATCAAGTTCTGCCAGAGGAGGTTTATATTGGATACTAGGGAAAATTTCTTCCCGCAAAGGGTGGTCAGGCATTGGAACAGACTGCAGGGGAAGTGGTTGAGTCACCACCCCTAGAGGTATTTTGAAGACACATAGATGTGGCACTTAGGGACAGGATTTAGTGGTGGACTTGGCAATACTGGGTTAATGGTTGGATTCGGTGATCCTAAATGTCATTCCTAACCTAAACAATCTATGATTCCATGTCTTTTTCCTTCACCGTCAATTTTTTCCTTTATGCTTCACAGAAACAGCATTTAAATCCATTTTGAATCTATTCTAAAATTTCAGTTTGCTTCTCTTTTGCTGAAGTTTAATAATTATTTTTAATTCCAGCAATGGAAACAATTCCTGATATCCTACCATTCTTCACTGCTTACATTACAAAAACAAAAAAGTTTTTACTTGAATTTACTGGAACATATCCCAAAAATAGCTGAAGAGTCATTCAGTCGGCTTAAATGATTATCTTAAGTTGACCGAAGTTTTATGTTTTCATTAAAAAGAAAATAAGCCTTAATTTAAAACTTATCACACTTTAAAGCTTGCAGAGAAAATATTATTTTCTTGAAATATTAAAAATAAAACCACAAAATTCAACTTAAGGGAACCAATGACTATTTTGAAGGAAATAAATTGAGGAAAATAATCTCCCACCAGAACCAATGAAAGAGAACATTTTGATGAGATTATTTGGCTGTATTGGTAATTAAAAAACTACCTATGTAACTTCAGCTTAAGCAGTATCCATAAGCAGATATTTTTCTGAGACACTTTGCATCTCATGTCCTATCTTCCTCCTTGGAAAAATCTGATTAATGCCTGTTTCCTATACGAGAGGAAATAACAGGCTCCTTTTTCTCAACAATACCAATGTACAATGGTACATCCAAAGAGTGCTCAAGACAATTAACACCAACATGATGCAACACAAAGCTGACTTACCAATATGGTACTAGAATCTGCTGTGATTTCAAATATCTGTCCAACTGAATGTTATGGCATGATACTTTTCTACTTCATGTCTGGCTTCACACATAAATTAATTAGATTTTGCTCCTATGTAATTTTTTTACTAAATGCCTGCATTTTTTCTAAACTCTTTCCAATTTGAAAGTACCTTTGTAATATCAATTATTTTGTGATGAGGTGATAATCAGGAGCCACCATGATACTTTTGATGCAGTCTGTCCAGGGCTCCTAAAAAAAGATCAGAAAATCTGAATCTGATCTCCTAATTCTGGCAGCAAAATTTTGACAAGCTTCTTTGTTAGCTGATTGTCAACTTGTTGTATAGCTGTGGTTTGTGCACACTCATGGTTCATCTAACACAGGAGAATCTCCCGTTGAAAAGAGCAGATGAGTGCTTTGTGTCACTGGAGTCTTCCACTAAAGCTAAACGTGAGACAAATGTCAAATACTACATGTTTTTAACATCAGAGTTGTTTTCTCATTATTATCAGCAGAAACAGTGAGAACTTTCAAGGCAGAAAATAATTTATCTGTTTCCAGGGTTAGGAGATGATTTTGACAGTAATTGGCCTTGAATGTTTTGATCATGCTGCTGAGAAAAGAGGTAAGCCAGTCTGAGATACTCCATTCATCCCACGGCCTCAGGTTACTTTCCCTGTAACAGAGTGCATCAAAAGGACCGTGTATTGGAGCTGCACAGCTTCAGCGGAGCATCCCACTTTCACTGGGATTAAAGAAGTACTCTGGATTCTTTATCTGCATTATGAAAGTAGGGACTCAGAAAAGGGAGAAATCAGGTAAGGGGTGAAAAACAAGGTTCATGAGAACTTTTTCAGAGTTCAATTGCATAAAATGCCATTGCTTTGGGGGGGCAGTTATGACATACTTAAATGCTTGTGTAACATCATCTTCACTTCCCTTGCAGCATTACTGATTGCTCACTTAGTTGTTCTTTTTGAACACTTGCAGGGGTCTTTTTTATAATTTTGTTTTCTTATGTGGTTTAATTTTTTATTCTTCTAAGGTTGTTATATGTTACTTCTATTCCAACTCCTCCTATTCACTTATCAATTTCACTAATATTTTATTTCCTTCCGTCTTAAGGCCATTAGTAAAGGTTTAATTAATATGTCAGAAGTGCAATCTCTGTGGCTTAATGATACATTGTTTGGATGCATTGATAATTCACAGGGTGGAGTATTAATGATTGAGTATTTAAATAAATTTTGAAGCCTACTTCTTCTAGTTATGAGGGGATACTTTGTTCCAGTACAAATATATTTTTATATACGCAATAATAAGAGTAACTTAATTTACATACTTACAGTAGTATCTTCTACATGAGGCACTGAGATGATTACAAATCCTTTACTACCATCATCATTTTTCACAGATAAGGAAGAAGAAAGAAACCACACTCTAAGCCTTATCTGTATGTTAGTAAGACAGTGCAAGACTTGTAAAGAAAACACTTTCCCTTATTACCTTTTTGTCAGCTCAGTTTTTATAAAATTGTCGAAAAGGGATGCTGGGAAAAGAAGTGGCTGGCAAGTAAGAGGTAGCATAGAAATAGGGTCATAATTATACCTGAGGGGCAGGGCAAATGTTGGATTTATTCTCTGAAGAGCCTGTCTAAGCTTCTTGGACCTTGATTCTGTCTTCTTGGAGGTAGTTATCCTCAAACACATTCCATCTCTCTAATTCTCTGAATTCTACTCTTTTTTTCCCAGCAGATGATTTCTGGAAAATTAACCCTTCTGTTGTTATTCTTGTTGGTTTTTAATTTTTTTTTCTGTTACTAAATATCACAGGTACACTGACTAAGAGAAGCTGCATATAAAACCTGATAAGTTTGATACGACTTACTGGCTAAATATTTAGAAGAAACTTCTTGGTTAAGTATTTAGAAGTCACTTCATGTCCTTCTGGTTAAGAGCACAATTTAGATTACTGAAATCTAGATATTAGCTTCACAATGTTACATAATAACCAAATTCACAATTATAGGCAGTTAACTTTTCTTGCTTTCACTGTTTGTGGTAAAGAAGTCTTTTAACAGTTGCAGTGGTATCAGCAGTTAACAGTCTGTGGAGCACCATGGCCAACACTTTGTAGCTCTCCTAACCTCCTAAAGACCCCACATGGCCACATGGATTTGCGAATTAGCAGAAACAAATCTGTATCCTATTTTTTTCTGCAGGATTCTACGACCTGGCAATAAACAGCGTGGTTTGCTATTAATCCTTTTTTCAGACAGTGAAACAAGAAGTGTCTGATACCATACCTGTATGCCCCATTACAGCTACAATGGCGATTGCCGTTCACATGTCTATTACACCTCTTTGGAAAGATACATGTTAAAATGACTGATATACATTATTGCATTATGGCCACCTCCTCTCTGAAATACTCTAATAATGCAGTGAACAATGGTGACATGTTGTAATAACTTTAAGCCCTGATATGGTATTGCACACAACGACATCTTTCACCAGTGCATATCCTTAAATTTACTACTTTGAGCTGCCCAAGTAAAACTACTTTCACCTGGTTCTTTTTGATAGTCTAAGTATTTTCTCCAAAATCTAACAATAGCTAAGTCTCAAGAAAGGAATTTATGAGGGAAGATGTCAAGAATAGATGTTGAACAAACTCAGGTCTCAGGTTTCTTAAACTGGGTGGCATTTGCTGATTATATACCTCTGCCCACACCCCTTGTTTTCATTAAAAAGTAAATAGGAGTCTCTCAGGACTTTCTCACTCTTCAGGGAGTGGGAAAAACAGATTCAAGTTTCTCTGGCCATGCTTAAGTAGTCACATAGGAACCACATGCAGTCTTAGGGCTGTGCAGAAGAACTCAGCACAAACCATCATACACTGCTTTCCAGGCAGGTGTCAGAGGTCTGTCCCAGCACAATTGTGTCTTTTCTGAACTGGACTTCTTTCATGTCCAACTGGACCAGGATGTAGGCAGGAGAGATTATAACTTGTGACTATCTGACTAACTGGCCTAAACTGACCACTTTTGTCAAAGCTTTAACCTCAGAAGTAGTAGTCAGCATTATTTACAGTTTTAAAGATCAGACCTCAGATTTAAAATTTCACTAAGGAATTGAACAGCACCCAGTGTAACAAGTTTGATAGGTTTTATTGCAGTTAATATATATTATCTGACATTTTTAGAAATATTCAAGAATTCACTAATATAAAGTGTGCTGTGGTAAACATGGGAACTGTACCATGCTTAGCTTCTATAAAATGGACACTCAAAAGCAAATTTCTGACAGATAAATATATATATATATATATGTTTTTTTCTGTTCTTTTTACGTGGATGTTCAGCAGAACCTACTGATCCAGCATGACCTAAAGCTGTGAACCTGCACAACCAACATTTTACAATTTCTCAACTCTGTTCTTTTCTAGTTATTTCCAGCCCACATAAATCTGTAACTCAGTTTGGTCATAAATGAAACAAGCTGCTGAACAGCACCAGCTGGATCTGATGAAATAGTGTGTACAGCTAGGTATTATCCTCCTACTGGAGGCACCACAACTCTCATATCATCATGGATTTCCTGTGTGGCCTCATACATGCATTATAATGGCCAGATAACAGAACAAAACACAGAACAACTCCAGCTGAAAAGTCGTCCACGGCAGATTACTAATTATCTAGTAGGCAGGTGAGCAATCATCTTGTTTGTTGTACTCAGTGTCAACCTGGTTTACAGAATCCCCTGAGAGAAGTCCTGAGGGCAAAGGAGTCCAGGATGGTTGGACATTCTTCAAGGAGGAACTCTTAGAGGCGTAGGAGCAGGCCATTCCCACGTGCCAAAAGATGAGCCAGCAGGGAAATCTGGCCTAGCAGAACAGAGAGTTTTGGCTGGAACTCAGGGTAAAAAAGAGAGTGGATCCCCTTTGAAAGAAGGAGCAGGCAGCTAGGAAAGACTACAGGGATGTCACAGGGTTATGCAGGGAGAAAATTAGAAAGCCAGAGCCCAATTAGAAGAACTTAATCTGGCTACTTGTCAGAGTCCCGGGCATTCCTTTGGATGGCCTGGGACCTGAGAAAGAGGGTTTGAGATCTGTACAAGAGGGTTTGAATCCTGGACAGGGGGGGGTCTGTCCAGGGGGGTTGTAGCAACGCTGGCACAGAGCCCAGGAAGACACTGGCTTTGATTTTAGTCCATGGAAAAAGCTTCTAACATTGAGAGAAGAATTACAAGTCACAAAGGTGTGACAGACAGTAGTGTAGTTTATCACCGGGTGGAAAATTTTGTAGTTTTGGGATTCTTAGAATGGAGGTGAATGGGGGAAAAGATGGAGGATTTAGGGCGGTGCCCTGGGTTCTTCTTGTTCTCCCTTGGCCTCCATCTCCTGCAGTGACGGGGGCACAAAGTAGTTTAAGGGGATTGGGTCAAAGTAGAAATGACCCTTTTAGAACAGGTAATAGGCATTGGCACATAATTGTAAATAAGACACATGTAATTTTCTGTATAAGAAGGTACCGACCTCCCATCACGGGGGGAGTCGTCCCGTGTCTGAGCTACTGTTCACATCTTGGCCCAGCACGGCACAAAGAAACTTGTAAGATATGAAATAATAAACATGCAAGAAACCTTGAAAAAACAAGACCTTGGAGACTCCGTTTCATTCTCACATCTGGCTCAGAGTCTTCAGAGGGCAGAAGACTCTCTCGAATCACCACCTGAATTTTGGGTGAAGAAGAAAACCAAATCCGAGAGCTACTGAAATAAAAGACAATAAAAAATGTTTCTATACATATACCAACAAAAGGAGGGCTGAGGAGAATATTAAAGAATCTCACAGAATGGACAAAGTTGGAAGGAACCACAGTGGATCATTTGGTCCAACCTCTCTGCTCAAGAAGGCTCATCCTAGAGCACTTTACACAGGATTGCATCCAGATGGGTCCTGAGTATCTCTGGTGAAGGAGACTCCACAACCTCTCTGGGCAATGTGCTCCGGTGGTGGTCATTCACACACTGAAGAAGCTCTTCCCCATGTTTTCCATCCTTTACTAGATGCAGGGAGAACACAGTGACAAGGGCTAAGGAAAAGCCTGAGGTACCAATTTACTCCTTTGCTTCAGTCTGCAATAGTAAAATCAGTTGTTCTCTTGGTACCCAGCCCCCTGAGCTGGAACACAGGGACCAGGAGCAGAATGATGCCCTGTAATCCAAGGGAAAACAGCAACCTGCTACACCAAACAGACACTCACAAGTCTATAGGGCCAGATGGGATCCACACAAGGATACTGAGGGAGCTGGCAGAGGTGCTCACCAAGACACTTGCAATGATTTCAATTATTTATCATCCATGTACTCCAGGTGCTCTGGAGTTCCAGCACAGTCTGAATCACTCTGTGGCAGATGGTAGGGCTGTGTTTCCACTCCCAGGACAATCAATTCCAGCTGTTCTGGATGCCCCCCGAGCAGTGTCCCACACTCTGCTCCCAAAGCACTGAGAAAAACCCATTAGCAACGTCAATTGTGATATGCCTGTTGGCCGCTTTTGACTCCAGCTTGTGTTGAAGTTTTAGCATGTCCAGTACGGCAGCACTGAGTGAGTGGTGGCATGACTTCATTCAGGCCATGACAGTATATCGTTTGTCTCCTTTCTCTGTTAGACTTTCACACTGTCCATACGGGACTATTAAAGTGTGAGTCCCGCTGATCACTCCTTGGCTCTCCAGTTTATGAACCAGCTCATGGATGGGAATCAGGGAATTTCAGTTGGTGTGATAATACACTGCCAATACACTGCAGTGGTAGGAATCAGCACCTGCTGCTCTTCAGCCTTCAGCAATGCCAGAACAGAAGGTTCCTCTGAGAGACCTGGCAAGGCAGACAGCTGCTTAGTTTCCTCCTTCTCCAAGGCAGCTATACTGAAAGCTCACCAAACACTCCTTTATATCTTTGAAATACCCTCTCCAGAAATGTCTACAGGGCACATGCATGGAGCCTCTGGGCCAGTCAGAGGGGGGGTTTTGCCACTCATTCTCAGTAAGACTTAATTCAACCTTCAATACAGATAGATACTGTGATCTCCCATTAATCCAGAAATACAGGTGGATTCTGCTTATTTGTAATCTGATAGTATTAAGGTACACTGTGCACTGGTATTTACTAGAGCCTGTGGATCTGATGTACCAGGTCATTGGGATCCACAAAGTCCAGTAAACCAGGCTGTCCCCTTCTTTCACCTGTTTGCAGGCAGGGCCCCTCTAGTAATGATCATAGACATCTCCATTGACTTGTAAAATCAGAATTAATTTCCATAGGATCAGAAGTAAGACCAACCCTGCCACTCTGACTGGGGAACTGCTCACTGAAGACTGAAGCAGCAATTTTCCTGGAAGAATCCCCATTTGTGATTGCTTTTCTCTGCAACCCATGTATCCATGCCTCTAGAGTCAAAGTAGATTTTCCATCCCATTTCCTCATGTCCTCTTTGTGGTCCCGCAGGTAAAACCACAGCGTATCTTGTGGTGCACACCCTCTATATCCTCCCTCTTAAGCAAAAGAACGCTCATGGCTAATAGCTGAGATACTGATCTGTACAGGTGACAAGTAGGACTTATCCTCTTTTTGTTGCTGGAACTACCAGAACAGCTTTTCCCACTTTTGGACAGGTTTTTAAAAGCCAAGATACAAGTTCATAGGGAGGAAGAAAGATTTTCTTCATATTGCTGGAGTTGGTGAGCCACTTAATCCATCATTGGTGCCGCTCTGTCTTTCCAGATAATTACTGCCAATAAGGTGACATATGCAGATAGTGCATTCTGTACAAATTTCTATCACATGGGTCATGTACATTAGATTTCACCTTGATCTGTGGGTGGCTGCATATTGTTTGGGTCAGAAAAAATCATCTCTAGCATGGCTAGTTCCTGAAGGTACTGGATACTTGTCCTCATGGTGATCCATTTGCTTTTCTTGAAGGGATTCCTTTCCCGCATGCCTGACAGGAATCACCTCCACCACAGGCTGAGGACTTGTGTTCCCCTTTCCATCTTCCTTATCAATGCTCCCTTTACCTAGAAAGTGATCCCAGCTGCTTGACTTCCTCACCCTCTAACTCCAGGCTACTAGATCCATTATCCCAGCACTGGACCAGCCAAGTGACAATGTATTCATCTGGATGATGGCTGAAATTTTTTCACACATCCTGCAGATCATCATGGATAGGGATCAAGGAGTTACCTCTTGTTCTGCTTCTTCCTCCTGTTCTTTTGGTAACCCTACTTTGTCCTTTACTAAGTGAGCTTTCATGTCCATTTCTTCTTGTGTACAGGTGCAACTGACACAGGTGCAGCGCCTGTCAAGGGAGTTGGATTAGCCATGGTGTCTGCTCCCAGGGCTGGGGTAACCACAGGGCCTATTGTTTTGTTCTCTGATCCAGAGACATTTTCTTCCTTGCAGAGTGCTGAATAGTGATCAACAGCGCTTGGTACGCAAAAAAGTTATAATTGTTAATAGTTTCCAATAGATGGCTCCCAAAGTACAGTGGTGACACAGCAATGCTGAGTACAAATACTAGATTTGTTTCATGACCAGCAATTCTGTCATACCATAACCCAGTGTTACAGCAATGCCATACAAGTACACCAATGTGATAACTTTAGCCCAGTTCCTGTGGGTAAGATACGGCTAGTAAGGTATGACATAGCACAACTGAAAGAACAAGCACACCAACTTTGAGAGCAAATAAATCAATATTGTGCCTAGTGACTGTTAAACTAATATAAGAAATGCTTGTAATAAAATTGTTCTAACACATTCTAGTCAGATTTATCATTATCTCAAGACATCATGTCCCATATTGGGAGCCAAAAAGAACTGTTAAGGGCTGTTATGGTTTAACCACAGCACCTCTCACTGCTCCCCACCCTACCACTGGTGGTATGAGGAGGAGAATCAGGAAAAAAAAACGGTTAAACCCATGGGTTTAACTGAGATATGTACAGTTTAATAATTTAAGTAAAATAAAATAAAAATAACAATGTAATTGTAATGCAAAAAAGGAGACAAAAATAAACCAGAGAGAAATAAAACCCAAGAGGACAAAGTGATGCACAATACAATTGCTCACCACCTGCTGACCACGGCCTGTCCTGTCCCTGAGCAGAGATGAAGCCCTTCCAGCCAACTCCTCCCAGTTTATATACAGGGCATGATGTTCTTAGATATGGGATATCCTTTGGCCAGTTCAGCTCAGCTGCCCTGCTCATGCTCCCTCCCAGCTTTTAGTGCTGTTCCTTACTGGCAGAGTAAGTGAAAACACTTTTACTTAGGGTAAGCATTTCTGAGCAACAAACAAAACATCAGGGTGCAATCCACACGATTTTCCTACTAAATCCAAAACACAGCACTTTACCAGCTATAAGGAAAAGAATTAACTCTATCTCAGCCAAAATGAGCACAATGTGGCACTTAGGGACATGACTTGAGTATTGTATCTGTTTCTCTCTATCCCAGTCTCCTCCATACAGAACCCACCTCTAATTCCTTTTTCTCCATTGGTCCCAGTTTTGATAAATCTACATTCACATCTGATATGGCTGGCACTGTTACCCAAGTGATCTCATACTTCCGTGGTGGTGGCATTCTTGATGTGCTTATGTAGCTGCTCTTTGTGGTGTATGATCCCCGACATGAAGGATGGCCTTTTCAAAATATTCCACTTCAAATACCTGTGAAGTTTGGCTGCCCCTCACACAACTCCTCCATAGCAAGAAATGAGATCCAGCCAACTT
The DNA here is from genome assembly GCA_008694505.1 of Cyanoderma ruficeps. Taxonomy (NCBI): domain Eukaryota; kingdom Metazoa; phylum Chordata; class Aves; order Passeriformes; family Timaliidae; genus Cyanoderma; species Cyanoderma ruficeps. The sequence continues at coordinate 174,949 of VZDJ01000141.1, forward strand.
TCACACTTTGAGCTGTGGCTTTCATCAGCTGCTTACAATGTTATGCTGAACAATTTCTCATTACATTCTCTATATTTCCACCTCCCCTCAGGCAGCCTAACCTCCATCCAGACCCTAGTCAAGAGCCTGATCATCTGCCTGCAGCCTTAACACCATCTTTGTATCAAGTTAATCAGCAAAAATTTAAAATCACCAATATAATACACACATCACTGTCACAGCTGATCCCTGAGGTATCCTTCCTGACATGAACAGCTTGAACACTTCTTATTGACACTTCCTTTTTGAGATCTGTTGATTAGCCAGTTTCTACATCAATATTTTGTGTGCATGAAAAACTGTGCATTTTATAGACCTCCAGCAGAAACTGGAATCGAACAACACAAAGAAGCCCAAAAGCGCAATGGTTCTCATTATTTTATTGACTGAATACACCCATTGATATAGAAAAAAAGTTTACTTTCCAAGTCCAGTCATAAAGAGTGCATCCAATCTGTAACTGAAGAAATGCCATGGGATAAGATCCACTGATACACAAAAACAACAAAAAAATTTGCACATAAATCTCAAAGTAGTTAGTAGTGACAAATAAGTAGTATGTCATGGAAACATAACATGTAGAAAGACTGGGAATATTAGACATCTGGTGATTATTTCTGCTGCTCAAAATCTTAGTAGTTGTTACTTACTCATTGCTTTCAGAACAACTCAGTTGTTGAGGTGACTCTGCCATCTAGAATATCTGTTGGCTTCTTTTCATGGACATCCATAGGTTGTAGCAATGTACTGGGAGTCAGGAATAGTCCAGATACTCTCAGTAGATGGTGTCCATGAAATATGCAGCAAAGCTTTCTCCAAATGCACTTTCCACCAAATCAGTTACACTGAACAACAGTTGCAACCAAAGATCTACCTTTTTTTTTTTTCTTTTAGGTATGCCCTTCATAGGCTTCAGACATTAAACCTCAAGTACCAAATTTAGAGCATGGGCTGGCAGCTGCCAAATTTTCAAGAGGAAGGCCTCTCTCTTACATCTATCGCAGAAAACACCATAGTGTGGCATAAAGATTTTACCAACTTTGAAAAATCCCTTGTGACTCACCTGTTCCTTTGCTACATTTAAATTTGCAATACCACTATCCAAACTGATATGATATCCTACCATATGATGAGGTATTTAAAACAGTCAAACAAGGTTCCCCTGACAGTGACTCTTTACAAAAGATTGACCTCTCTCTGCTTTTGGTTGTTACCCAGTCTAGTACTTGTTTGAGCAAAGCACAATTCACTTCTGTCATTCAAAGTGGAATTACCTTTAAGTGGAGACTTCAGTTCATATACCTCTTAAATTCCCTATGTATCTATGACTTTATATTAAATAAAATGAAAAGCATAAACATTTATAAGCAAATAAAGAATGGTTCTACCAACCATCCAAAACCCATGCACATTTTATGTTTTGTTGAAGAATACTACTTTTTTTTTTTCTATAAGTATTACAGCCTTTCTTTGTCTGACTCTTTTTCTCTTGTTTGTTTGGGTTTTTTTCCCATCTTCTTTCTCCTATTTATTTTGGTTTTGCAAGGAGTCTATATAGTATCAACAGCTACAGAAATTAAATGACAGCTCCTTATGGCGTTATTCACTTACTAAAAGAATTCAGCTTTCCTCTCCTTTAACACCCATCAAAACTCCTGCTAATAAAAAAATCTACCTCTGTGTCCCTCAAGTGAAGCCAGATTCAGAGCAGATTCATGCAACTTGTGCTGCTTCTTTACACTTCCACTAGATTTGGAATCTGGTGGAATGCAAGACCACCAACCCACCAAACTCACCAAATCCACCAAAAATGTGTATATGCAAGGAGGAGTAAGGCAATGCCAAAAAATACCATCACACTTAGCCTTACCTGAGAATTAGAATTGCTCTTTATTTAGTAGAGAAACACAGGGATCTCCATGGGATCATGTGTTATATCCTAAAAATGGTGTCTGGACTAAATTTCCTTGTTGAAATCTTTTTGTTGAGTGTAGACTGAGCTTGTGCCACTAGATTAAGTGAGATGAGATACTTAAAATGTAGATGAATAAAGAAGAATAAGATAAATTTCAATGAAAGGCCAGTGTAGGCATCTTATTATTAGACATGTGTGATGTCTATGGCTAACAAATGATTAGCAACTTACCAAATTAATAAGGCATAAATACATATACATGATTTTTATAATGTGCTATCAATCTTGAGAATAAGCATAATATTGAATACATTATAGGCATCAGAAGAACCGTACAGCTGCAAAGAACACAAATTATTGCGTACACACAGAATGCAAACCGTGAGGCCGAACTGTTCTACTTAGTGTGTTTGCATTACTATAATCCAAGAACGGGAGAGCTCAGAGAAGAAGCTGCTTTTAGCAGCCTTAGGCACACAGCAGATACGGGATCGGCTTACGAAGGATCCCTCGGAGGAAAAGGTAGCGGGGAGATGTAATCATAAGGAGCTGGTCAGGACACACAACTCAGCTATTGCGTTACAGCTAAATGAAGCTTCAAACTATAACCGGCTATGGCCAAACGAAGAAAGCATCTTCAGATACATAATTTAAGGAAGTCGGCGCTACCCCCTTGCCGGGCACCGCCCCCCCGTAAAAACCAGCGGGCCGCGGCCTCCCCAGCGCGCCTGCGCACCCGCCCCTCCTCTCGGGTCCGGCAGGGCGCTGGGACCCGCGGACGCCGCTCACGGCCGATGGGCGGGCGGCCCGCCCGTGTTTCCCTCCTGCGACCAATCAGCGCTCGCTTCCTCCAGCCCTCCGGCCAATGGGAAGGGCGCTCCTGGGGCGTCGGTCACATTCAAACCGGGGCCAGCGCGCGAACGTGCTCGGTGGGAGCCGCGTCCCGGCCCCGTAGCGACGGCGGCCTCGGTGAGGGCGGCCGGGCGGGGGTCAGGGCGGCCGGGCTGGGCCGGGAAGGACGGCGAGGGTGAAGGGAGCGGGCCGGGGAGCAGCGAAATGAGGGGAGGTGCGTGAGGGGGCCGGGGGCGGCTGGCCTGCGGTGAGGCCGCGGCGGAGCTGGGCCGGGCTCCTCGGCAGCTCGGGGGCTGCGGCTTCGCTGGGCTTCCCCCCTGAGAGCGAGGAAACGTGGTTGCATTTTCTCACCTCCCTCGCCGCCTCACGGTCTTTGTTTATGCCACGTTGCCTCAACTACTCCGCTGCTCTCTCTTCCTTAGCCCTATTTTACATCTTGGAGTCTTATCCCTTCCGTGTCTTATGTTAAAATTTGATATTCTTCTGTTTTATTTTCTCGCTAGTGTTGCTATGTTTTCTAAATCGACGGCACTTTTTCTTAGTGTTGGGAGTTTTTGTTTTCCTTTTCAAAAAATCCTGATTTAGGACTTGTAAACAAAACAGAAGAAAGATTATGTATTTTTATAGGTTGCATTTTTTAAAGTCTGGGTGGATGCTTCGGAAACAGATGTCATTTTACGTCTCCTCCATAGAGGACGTAAACAGAACAAGTAGTGTAATACAGCAAATACAGTATTTCAAGACTGGATGCTGTTACTTCTTTTGATTACCAGTAAATATTTTTGAGTGTGTTAGACGTGGAATCTTACCACCAACCTGTGCTGCCACTTTATCCATTTACTGCTCTCAAGTCTCTGTCCTTTGGTTCCTTGTTTAGTGGGTCTGTATGAGGGGTTGAAGTTACTTCAACTACTCCACTTCATATAGAGGTAGTTCTTCCTGATCTTTGCATTACGTGTTTCCCCTGTTCCCTGCGTTCCTGTCCCGAACCTTCTCTCCTGTAGGCATTCCTAGATCTCAGGTGTGCTGCAGTGTAGCTGTTGCAGTTAAAGCCTCAGTTCCTATTCAGTGCCTTTGTAACAGTATGTGGCTGGTTTACGTATTTGCTGTTGTCAGATTTAAAATATATATATATATACACACACACATTGGGGAAATTCATGGCAAATGTTTTCTTCAAGAATAATTGTGCAGCAGGTTAAGAAAAAATGAACCTCTGAATACTTGCTTGTGGTTGAACATATTGGTATGAGTAAAAAGATTGCTGGCAAATCATGACAATATGTAGATGAATATGCCCTTAGTCTACTTTTTAGTCTCTGAATGTCAGAGCAAGGTGACACATTTGGAAATGCTTGTCCTCATTCAAAGAGTTGTTTTTAAGCTTTTTTTGTTCTGTTTTTATTACTAACTAAGAATAGTTTCATTGATTTTGATGAAAACTGTATTTCTGGGCTATGAAGATTAGGAAGCCTTACAGGGTAAGCTTTCAATGTTTAACTCATCATTTTTTGATACACAGGAACTTCTTCAGGATGGAGAATGTAATTTCTTACCTTTGGGTTCTTGGGATCATCTGAGATAGTCTGGCCCTCATCCATCTTACCTTTTTGACAAGGCATATCCATTCTTCAGGAGGGTTTTTCTCCATAATACATTGAACCTTGAGCAGTTAAACAGCACACCAGAAATGTAAGTTTGATGTGTATTGTTGACACTTAAGATCAAATTTATACAGAAATTTATTTTCCTGTTTGTCTACTGCACTTGGGAAGATATCACTGCAAGGAGGATAATAAACCTTTAACATTGGTGAGGAAAATATAAAGACTGTGTTTAAGAAATCCAAAATCCACCTGGGAATTGTTAGCAGTTACAGTTGTAATGAGATATGTGGTATTTCTGAACATGAGGTAAATTTCCTTTGGTTGTATTGGTACTTCATGTTCTGGAGGAGCTGACTTCATCCATACTTTGAGGGAGTGGCTACTGCTGAAAACCAGATCTCTATGAGTATTCTTACCCACAAAGAGATGATTTGGAGGATCTGATTTCCTGTAGCCCCTTCTACAGTATTTTTAAAAGGCAAAACTGCAATGTGTACTAAAATATTCCTTATGAAGTAAATAAGTATCATCTGTAGAATGGCACACGAACAGTATTTGCTATGGTAATTCCCTATGTAATTTTTAGCACCATGATCCCCAAAAGATGGGACAGTTTACAGATCCACTCTCAGAACAGCCTAAACTGCCTCTGAGGGAGAAATAGATATTAAAGCAAGTTCCAAACAAGCACTGAAATTAAAATTTATTCAGTGTACATTTTTGACTGTAAATGAGAGGGGGGTTCCTTTATTTGTCTCTTTTGGGTGACACAAAAATACTATTTCAGATACTATTGATTTAGCATACAGTCTTTAGCTTGCATAGGATTTTGGGCTTTTTTCATTGTAGGTCTTGCTTGAGGCTATTTCAATGTATCTCCAGACCCTTGAGGTGCTAAGGCCTTTTCATAGTGGTAATGTAGATGGTGCTTTTGCTGGACTAAGTCTTGGAATTGACACAGTGAAACTGTGTTTTGAACCTCCAAAACAACACTTCTATATAGCCAGGAGCAGGCTTGGTATTCTTGGTGGGCCATATCTAGTTCAGGATGAACATGAAATATGCCTACTTTTGCCTTATGAGCAAGCTCTTGTAGGCATGATAATCTTTCTGATTCCTGGTCTTTCTTGGGAAAAGCTGGGAGGCTGGAGCTTTTAAAGACGTACCAGTTTCTGGTGAATAATGCTCTAAAAATTATTTGTGAGACTTCCTGAGAGTGGTGCCTGGTGTATTTTTTAGATAGTGGGGTTAAAGGCAGATGAACTTCATTCCATTCAATTCCTTCTCTAGCAATAGTTCACTTAAAAGCAGATCTAAACTTTCTAGACCTCTAGCAGCTTTTTGTAGATTTGTCATACACAAGTATAAGAGGAACAAAGACCAACATTTCATTGTAAAACTAAACTTAGTCTTTCTTTGAACCTATTAAACTTTCTGAAGTGCATTACATTCCCTGTTTCTTGCCCCAACTTCACAGTAGTTAGGACATCAAATCCCCTGAAAATGCACTAAATTCACCACAGTTTTTACTAGAATTCTCATGTTCATTAGATGCATGGAACATTGACATGGGAAAAACTGCTTGTTGTAGGCAGAAAAGGAAGAAATCCTTAGGTGGGTTTTAGTTTATTTTAGCAGTCTTGGTCTGCTCAGGTTGTCTAGATTTTTATCTCTTATTATTTCAGCTGATGATAAACTGTCAGAACATTGAGGATTTGGAAAAGGTTTCTTATAAGAAGTCTTTGAATCTCTAAATCTCCTGTCAGAAACTTAAAAACAGATGTCACTTGTGTTTGTCCTGTGAACAGAGGAGAATGTGAATTCTTTCCTGCTTAGCCCACTGTGAGAACTAATTGCCGTAACCCGTGGCAAGGAACTTGGATTAACACTCTGCTAAACTAAAGCCAGCCTAATTATGAGTGCAGAATGTGATTTAATGCAACAGGAAGCTATTTCAGGCAACACATCCTACTCCCCATTTTATTCAAATGATGACTATACCTGATTGGAAAGGGCTACTTTGAAGCATGGATTAGAGTTTGGGTGCATCAGTTAAATACCAATTCATTTTATTTGTCCAAGTTGTCTTCTACAACTACATTATATAACTACATTGACAAAGGCTTAATAGAGTATTTCTTAGATAATGTGGTTGAGTCTCAAGCTCCAGATTATACATGAGAGGCTTTCCCATGGTAATTTCAATCAAAGTGAGCTACAACAGGGTTGTTCAGTAACTTCATTGATTTTAACCTTGTGCCTTGCAGATGGAGGAGACAGACCTAAGTGAAAGAGGATTGCCACAGATTACATCAATCATGAATAGAGTCAGAAACTTGAAAAACAAATACAGAAATGAAGAGACTATCACAGATGAATTTAATTACACTAAAATCTCAGCTGATACAACAGGTATTTCGTTTTGTTATTCTATTGCCACTTATGCAAAAGATCTTGGCCTAGACTGAGTGAAAGAACCATTAACTGAAGGGATTTCAAGTTTAGCGTTTCTTCAATATTAATGACCACAACATTAATTTCATCTCTCATTATTTCTTAGCTCTGTTGCTTTAATCTTGTTTAAAAAATAGTGACTGTCTTGGACAAAAGCTTAGAAAAAGCGTTTTCTCCTGTACATGTTTGCTGCTGTTTTAATCAATCTCCTTGTTTTTGTCAGATAACTCTGGAACTGTCAATCAAATAATGATGACAACAAATAATCCAGAAGATTGGCTCTGTTTTTTGCTGAAACTAGAGAAAAAGGGTGTTCCTCACATGGATGTTAGCCTACTCAATAGGCTCATTGGTCGTTACAGTCAAGCAGTGGCTGCATTACCTGCAGAAAAGTACAGTCAAGATGAGAGCTATGCTCGCATCCTTGTGAGATTTGCTGAGTTGAAAGCGTAAGTATAAATTTTCCATATGAGAACTCATTGCTCTGTTTTTGAATTAAGATAAAAATACCTTGTTTCATTAGTGCTTTCTGCAACAAATTATCATGTTGAGTGTGATGTTTTCTTTCTGGTTCCTTAAAGGTGAGTAGCTTTGGTTAGTCAGCTTATCTGTTGTTTCAACAATACTTGCATTTTTTGTATATGCTAATAAACATGATTGTTTAGAGCTCTTTGATTTAGAGATGTTAACACACTACTTTTTTTCTTGGTTCTCTATGTAAGTACAAGGGAGAATAACATGAGATCCTTTTCTGAACTTTATTTTAGTATGCATTTTTCTCTTACTAGAAAAGACTCATCACAATTTGATTAAATTAGCTGCCTTAGGAAGAATGTCTCAGAACATCATTCTTTGAAAATTAATTTTGGTTGTGATAATTTATTGCTTTATTCAGTACAGATTCAAGCAGTGTGGTTGTTCAGATGTGTTCAGACATAATTTGGGGCAGGGTTATAATTAGAATTTTTTTAATAAGGGGTTCTTTTGTCACTTGAAATGTCATTACAGCAAATATTTTTGCTGAAGAGCTATATTTAAACAATGCAACAATCTAACAGAGCTGAGCAGGTGATCTTCCAGTGAACATAGCTAATCTTTTTCTTGTATGTTCTTCCCCTATTTGACATCTTGGCATATGGTTTCATCTTGCAGTATGATAAATGTCTACTTTGCACTGCCATTTGCATGGATCTTGCTGGATCACTGTTACTAAAAGCATACAGTGGAAATAATCTGTTGAATCTCCTGTTGAGAAACAGGAGTGAATAAAGTGATAATGACCTTGTGAATCTTTAGTATCTTGAAGAGGGAAGGTGTTTTTGTGTAAGTGGAGTAAAGAATCTCTTCCAGAAAAGTTTAAAGATACATTGCAAGATGGTGTTCTTATTCAAAGATTGTTTTTCCTCAGAGCAGAAACTGTGTGATATAGACTTCTGGATCCTAGTTTGTGGAAGTTGTTTTCCAGAATAGTGATCAAGTCACATGTGTTATCTCATTGTAGGAGAGTTTAAGTTCAGAAAGATTATTTCCTACCTCCCTAATCACTTGGATCTATTTTCACTTGATCTGTAGAAAAGGGTTTGAAAGGTGGATGCTTGTAAGATGTGTGCAAGAGCTATGTTCAGTATTCTGTGTGATGTGTTGCAGAAAGCAAAACCAAAGGTGCTGTCAGTAGGTTGCATATGCATTTATAGTATGAACAGTTCTAGTTGTGGTGTCTCAGTGAACTGTCTTCAGTTGTTTCACTGCTACAGCCTTTAGGGACTTCTTTAGACAGTGGTCTGTCTTGTTTTGCTATTAAAATGCGTCCTACAGCTGTACTAAAATAACTTCTACTTTAGTAGCCAGCATTAGAGAACCTACTTCACTAGGTAGCTCAGATCTGCTCTTTTTGTTTTCTGCTACATGTTTTTTAATTGGCAAATATCATCAGTCATATGTTTCTTGACATGCCTAATAAATATTTGTTTTAAAAAGATGAACTACCCACTCCAAACCCCTTTTTAAAAATATACCCACCAAAATCTGATACAGTATCAATCTCACTGGAACTTCACTATAATCATCTCCTTAAATGATGATTCCTCATTTGGAAATTACTTTCAGATACTAGGTTATTTTTAATAATTTTTATAAGCTTATACTTCCTTGTCCAGAGTAACATATAATATCAACTATTTATATGAAGTTACATTTATGAACTACATCTGTAATCTCACCAGCAATGAAATTGCTTTTGGCTGGTTGGACCTAAAAACAAACAATGTTGATTGTCTGTAATTTTTGGAGATAAAGTTAATCAGTGGCTACTTATTTGGGTCTTTTGTGTTTGGCATGTTTACTTACTGCTCATAATTTATTCATTGCTCATAATTTTTTTTTGTTTGAAATTTCCCTGTTTGAAATTCTCTGTTCCTGGCTGTCAGTTTTTCCAGTACTGTTTATTTTGTCTTTACTTGGCTTTAGCTTCTTTTAAAGAAAATCCTCTCATCTCGTGGCTTTGTAGAGTGCTTCTGGTTTATTTTTTAGCTATTGCAAGTAAAGCAATACTGATACTGCAAGCCAAGTGACGCTGATAGGTGCTCTGGTGATACTACATTGGAGAGGAGAAGAAATGTGCTTTTCAGTGGAATTGTTTGCTGTTCTCCCAAATGTTCCACCTAAACAAGGTGGAAAAGCAAATCAGCAGCACAAACTTCACAAGCAGTATCTACTGCCATCAACAGTGTTTTGTTGTGATTATAGAGTTGTAGAATGTTAAGTGGTTGGAATGGATCTGAAAGATCATCTCAGCCCAACCTCTTCTGCTGTAGGCAGGGACACCTTTCACTAGACCAGGTTGTTCAAGGCTTTTTCCAGCCTGGCCTTGAGTGCTTCCAGTGTTGGGGCATCCACAACCTCCCTGGGTGATCACCGCCTTCACAATAAAGAATTTCTACCTAACACCTGGCCTAAATTTCCTCTTTCATTTTGTATCCACTTTTCCTAGTTCTGCCACTAGAGTTCCTGACCAATAAGTCCCTTTCCAGCTTCCCTGCAGGCCCCCTTCAGATGCTGGAAGTTTGCTATAAGGTGTCCATGCAACCTTCTCTTCCCCAGATGAACAGCCCCAACTTTCCCAGCCCATCCTCACAGGAGAGGTGCTCCAGCTGCCTAATCATCTTTGTGGCCCTTGTGTGGACTTGTGCCAACAGGTCCTTGTCCTTTTTGTGTTGGGAGCTCAGTGCAGTGTCTCAGGTGGGATGTCCCAAGAGCAGAGGGGCAGGTTCACCTCCTCTGACCTACTGGCTATGCTCCTTTTGATGCAGCCCAAGGTTCCACTTGGCTTTCTGGGCTCCAAGCGCACACAGCTGGCTCATGTTGACTTTTTCATCAGCCCTCACCCCCAAGTCTTTCTCCCCAGCCTGCTCTCAATCACATCTCTGCCCAACCTTTAGGTGAAAAACTGGGTTATTCCATTCTTTGCACTGGACCTTTTTTGTCCTGGTATCTTTAGCTGCAGTCTGGCTGTGCCAATACCTTTTGACCTAGTATGATACCAAGGTTGTCTGAAGAGCCCTTGAGTGTGCTCTGACACACAGACAGTGCTTCTGTGATTATCTGTATTGTACATGAGCAATGCCAGGCCTGCTCTTGGAATGCTTCTGACTGTAGCACAGTGCCACCAAGCGTGTGGCGCTTGATGCCTATTGCTGGTGTTAGGTCTTGTTCTGTGCATTGCTACCCAACTGTGGCTGCTTTCTACAGGAACTTAACTTTTAACTCTTGTGAATAGTGAATAATACATTACAGTTAATTTCTCTGGCTCGGACTTTGCTTGCAGATGGGTTATTCTGTGCCTGTGCTGTTGCCTGTGGATGATCAGAGCTGAGTTCAGTAAACCTATATGACTAGTAATATGCCTAAATCATCAGAAACTTCTTTGATTCAAAATTTCACTGAATTCTACTGAATATATGTTCTTTAGCTTTCCATATTGTACTTTTCTGTACTTTTATTTTGAGCCATGATCATAAATCTTTCGCTCTTCCCACTTCAAAGTGGTACCTTTTCATAACTATTGAGCCAAGGGGGAACTTAGGAAAGAATTCCTAGGCTTTTTGGATCTTGACTGGTATTTGCATTGGCTGTAGTTGCTCTTGAATATTTAAATGTTGGTGTGCTGTGTGTAAAAAATTAATCTGCTCAGCAATCTATGGCTGAATTTAACTCTAGGATTAAAATTTGCCTAAAGTAAATAAACTGTGAAATGTGAAAGGCCTTAAGGATTGAGTCCTTTGAGTTTTGGCAAGGTTCAGCTTGATATCTTTCAATTATGAGAATTTAAAATTCTTTGCTGATTTGTAGTTCACTGAATGCTCTAAGAAAAGGAAAATCTTTAGCCTATAGAGGGGTTGCTTTTTCAAAGTTATTTAAAGGCTTCATCCAGCACATAAAACTTCATCCTTTTACAGGCTCTTCACCTTGTATAACTATGAATGTGCTGTCTTTACAGTCTTCAAGACCCAGAGGAGGCACGGGACCAATTTCATCTGGCCAGACTGAACTGCAAGAAATTTGCTTTTGTGCATGTGGCTTTTGCACAGTTTGAGCTATCACAAGGTGTGTAAAAAAAACTTGTTTGCTGTTCTGTGTAGTTCTCAGTTTTGTTATTTTGAACTTCTGCTCCCATACATAATTTGTAAGGAAACTTACAGAAAGAAAAAAGTTTGGATTTTTTAAAAATTGGAATTTACTGAGAACGTGTGTTCATTTTTAAAATGAAAATATGCACACAGTTCATTGTTTTTTTCTGTTCTAGAAATAACTTTCCAACCAGGTGAAAATTGTTAGTAGTTTCTACTTTTCTAATTTAGATCCTGCAGTGAAAGGCTTTTGAGTAAGGCTCTTCCTGCATTGGAAAGTGAGGCTCAAACACTTAGCTTACTTGTGGAAGAAATTGCCTTCTTCCAAACAGCATCTGTAGATTGAATATGTTTTTTATTAAACCAAAATACACTGTCACTGTGCAATTTGGTTGCCCTGGTACTTGCTAGCAAGGCTGTGTTTGTTGCCCACAGGCTTGTATTTTTGGGTGTCTCTTTTGTTTCCATGGGTGATTTGAACAGTGACCTATGGTACCGTTTATTTCTTCCTTTGACAGTTTGCTCTGTAGAGAAAGACAAGCACATTCCATGAAAGCTGTTTTCTTATTTGAATGGAAAAGGCTTGGTGGATTTATTTTAAGATTTTTGTGATTTATTTTCCTTCATGTTTTTTTCAGTATCATGCAAGTTGTTGCATACTGCCTTGTATGAGAAATTCTCCCCAAACTTAGACACACTAAATAAATTAATGTCTAGTCTACACTCTAGATTCTGAATATGTTTTCCTAGTTATTCCTTTCTTTACTTCTATTTATTTTCCACTGATAGTGGTTTTGTCTGTACGTTTTTCCTTCAATACTAGTTTGTAACTGTATTTTAGGATATAGTTTAGATGTTCGAAGTGTGGTGCATGAGGCAGAGCCATTTTGTTAAAATCAATAAGTAGATACTCATTTGTCATCTCAGATTTTCCAGTTTTTCTTAACTGATAAATTGATTGTCATTGGAGCAGGAAAGGCTGTGAACCAACTACTCACCCAGAAGTGCATTTTATGTTTTATGAATGACTCCTGTACAGGATGGGGAAAAGAAGACAAAAATCTGCATGTTTGTGTCTTGAAATTACACAGTTTCTGTGTTATGCATAAGTCAGTTATTTGACCAGTCTTGTTCTAATATAAGCTTGTGGTATTGAACTTCTAAGCAGTAGTAAAAAGAAGCTAATAATTTATTTAGTGAGCACTGGATATTTATTTAAACAGATAATTAAACAGTAATACTGCAATAACAAAGATATTGTTAAATAAGTGTAATAAAACCTATTGTGTAATTTAATAAAGTGTAGAAATGTTGCTACAGGTTACCAGTGACTAAATTCCTCCTGTAGCTATGGGATGTGTTCATGCAATAGTTTATCTTACTTTGACAGCAAGTATCAATCTAAAATGAAGCTGTAATCCCAAAGGAAATAAGCCATTTATGATCGGCTTTGTTCTATCGGCAGTGTGCTCTCTGATTCGTATCTGTTACCCTTGAGCTGATCTAGGTGTCCTTTGGTAATGTGTATGGAGCTACAGTGTCCCTGCTGGGTGCTTCAAAGAGGATTAGTGCAACATGTGAGTTGTAAATTTTTACTGAGGAGCGCTGTTCCTTTTTCTCTGTGTCCACTTAGGCCAGAGGGAAAGGAGGAGGGTAGTGCTTTGTTGCTCCTTCATCCCAGTGATTTCAGCAGTGCTTGGCACATCTGTCAGTATTTTCTCTTGTATTAAGGAAAACTTAATTGCACGTTCTCTTCCTTAGCTCACAGTTTTGCTCAAGATAAAAGCTCAAGTTGGAATTGGGAAATTAGACTTGGCAAATTGATGTTGATTTCTTAATAATTGAATATTAGTGATCTGAAAATGGAGTGACACAATAAAGGTGCCACTCTGTTCTTTGTGGCTCTTTTAAACTTAAATACTGACTGCAATTTCATTTAAATATCTCAGATGAGGAGCTGTCTTGTCTTTCCTTGGGTGCCTTGGGTGGTGTACTTGAAGATGATTTGCTGTGAATTGGTCAGAACTCATGACCATAGATAAAACTCTACTCTTGACTATTTCAAATCTTATGACAATGTGGTTGATTCAGGCTTCTGGTGTGTGATGAAGTACACTGACTGAAACTAAGAAATAGTTCTGGCTTTATTTTGTGCCTTGGATCCTCATCTGTTAAGGGGTATGAAGCAGTTCATTTTTCACATAGATGTTTTGGTGTCATGTTCTTTCTTACTCAATGAGGCACATAATACTAGGAGGAATCACTTCTGAGCAGCAGGTCTTGTTGAAGCAATATGTGTTTACTAAATATAGCCAAAGGTAGAATCACAGAATGCTGGTTAAGGATTCTTAGAGCCTATCCACTTTGCTAATGATTTATGAGAAAAAACAGGATTTGACTATATGGTTAAAAACCAAATTCTAACAAATTAGCACAAAATTGATTTAAATGAAATTGTAGCTCATCTAATTTTGGTGTGTCCTTGCTTCAGTGTTTGACATCATCCATTTAATATTCTTAAAATAGGTTACTTAAAGCATAAGTTCCTGATACTACACTGCACTTCCACCAGCCTGAACTACAGGCAGCAGTGATGTCTAACTTCATTTAGGAGTGGAGTTTTGAGTGCAGGGGACATGGTGCTCTCAAATAAACTGTAATATATTATAAGAAATACTTAAGTATGTGCATATGTGGCATGAACATAGAAACAAAGTGGTTTGTTTTGCTGCTTTGGAATGGAGGAAGTAGGGCATTTGGGGTTTCAGGGACATTGACAGATGTAGCAAAACTTTGCATTGTTTTGCCCAGATGTTCTCTAAACCAATTAAAGTATTGTGATTACACTTTTTTCCTTATTTGACATTTTCTTATAGATGCCTGTGTATGTGTTTACATATGTAAATTGACAGCTTCAATGTGTGTTGTTAACACATTCCCTTTCCCATTCCAGCTCTCTTCAAAGTTCTGTTCACAGCATTTAGTAATGTCTAAAACTGTAATGTAAAAATATCCTTGCTTTTCTCTCTTTTCTTAACTGTAATGCTGTCCAGAGTAGTGATGTTTTATTTAACAACAGCTGGTTTTAAAATTTCATTTCTATTAAGTACGTTAAGGATGTTTTATAATATATACATAATAAAATTTTTACCTGGGCAGATCTAAATGGAAGTCCATAAAGGTGCTATTTCCTTGCTGATACTACAGGAAAAAAATGGATTTTAGAATTAGCAGAATTTTCTTACGGTTCCTATAACACTAAAAAATTAATGAGAATGCATATTTTGTGACTTGGTGTTCAATTTATTGTGAAAAATTGACTTGTGTAATTCGCTTGTAACTTTCCAGGCAGGTTCCTTAAAATGGCAATGTTAGTGGAGGTGTCCCTAATGAACAATGGCTTCATAGCACTATGCAAAGTGAATATAAGACAACAGGAATGTAACTATCTTGTTAAAAAAATGCTTCCCTGGTGTAATTGGTTTTTTTTACATCTGTGATTTCTAACTCTGCTTCTTACCACTTAGAAAATGAGAAGAAGTGTAAGCAGATCCTTCAGAAAGCTGTGGAGTGGTCCGCTGTTCCCATGGAATTGTTGGAAACTGCTCTGCAAAACCTACATTTGAAAAAAAAGCAGTTACTTTCAGATGAGGAGAAGGAGAATTTTGCAGGTAATTGCAGTTTCTTAAAATACTGGTTGTTTATGCATGTTGTGATTGTAGACTGGAAAAAATCACTAGTGTTTGTCCCTTTTAGATACAAACTCAGAATCTCTATTGCCTAATAAACAGATACATTTGTCTATATTATGAATCTTATTCCTTCAATGCTTGTTTTCATTTTCAGTGCAGTGACTGTAGTTTGCAGGAGCTGTGGGATTCTGTAATTCTGCAGAGGATGTTCCTCTGACTGTCTTAGATATTTGCAGTGTGTAATAGAGACTTACAGCTCTAAGTGTGAAGGAAGAGCTACTGTTGGTAGAGAAGAAATAGGACTGAAATACACCTCAAAACAACCTATATATGTGTAGTTTAGTCTCTATATCTTGTGACAGACTGGGGAAGCTTTGACAGTCATTTCAGTGAAGTCAAATCTAGGAAAAAGAATCCATTTCAACTTCATTTTGGACAAAACTCATGTGTTTATCAGTACAAAAATGAAGTGCTTGTCTGTGTCATAAATGGTAAGTGATCCTTATTGCTAGGTATATAACTTCAAAAAGGGAACAGTTATTTCTTGATGTTTTCAAGAGATAAATTTGTTTAGAGTAGAATTAAGCAAAGAATATGGTTTGACTTCAGTGTTGAAGTGTGTGTGGCCCTTTCAAGAGTGATGCATAACACTTCCACACTTTTGCATTGTGTAAGGACAGAATTAATGTAAAATAGGTCTGATTTAGTTTGCTTAGGGATAGATCCTCAGGAATGGCGTTTGAGATTTGCAAATTGAATCAACCTTTGACTGAAACACTAGCAGGGGTGAACCCTTTTAACAGCTGTGGCATTATTTTTAATAAACTATTTTCTGTCTTATTCTGATTAATTAATTAGAGATGTCATAAATGCCACTGCTGATGTACTGTGTCATAGGAGAATATCTTTAAGGTGTATTTAAGGTATTCCTTAAACTGAATAATACCAATATCCTTTATAGCTTGTACAATTTCTCGCTGACATTATTGACTTGCTGCTGCAGAGCTAAGGGAATACCTGTGAGAATGCATGGCAAAACCCTGCCTGCCAGTTAGGAAGCAGTGAACTTTTGGGGCAAGAGTAGGCTCACTTATTTTTTTCATTAGTTTGTAATTAGGTTTTTGAAAAATGCTAACTATTTATTTAGTTATTTAAAGTTTAAAAGGTAAATAACACCAGACTTGAAATATGTCAAACTCTGGGACATACATGGGCTAAATCACTGAATTTAGCTTTAAATGAATTTGGATGGTCCTCTGGAGCAACAGAGGCTATTTTAGTGTTTTGCCATTTAGGTCTGTTCTGTTTCGTATTACCGTTTGAAGAGCTGCTTTTGAAAGTTTTTCATTTACATATACAGCATTCATATTTTCAAATACATTTGTTTACAGCTTCAAAAGACTGTACAGAATGCTTTTGACAGTTACATGCAGTTAGTGTTGTGATGCAAATATAAACCATGCATCAAATCTAGAAACCTTTGGTTTAACTCCTTTTTTTTCTCTTTCGTTCATGCACAGCATTCCAAACTATTTGACATACCAGGTGCAATCAAACATGCTTGGTTGGGAAAAGGGAGTTTAGTATTTAAGAAATGTAGGTTGCAGGATCATTTTAGAATCATTTTGAGCGGAAGAGAGCTTTAGGTCATGGGGCCCAACTGTGGTCAGGAGTATCAGGAGAAGCAGATAGGCTGTCTTAGACTGTGAAGGAATGAAAGTATTGTGGATCACCAGCTGGATGTGAGAGTCCAGTAGCCAGCTTAGTGGTAAAAGAAACACAAAAATCTTTGGGGAAAAAGGAAGTGTGAGATGCATTTGTGAGATGGTGATGCTCCTGGGTTGGTAATAAAACTACACTGTACATTGAGGCACTTGTTTTATTTACATGAGTGGTTCAGTCTATTGGCATAAGTAGTTTATAAAACAGTAAGTACTGGAAATAGTCAATACTGCACTGTTCATCTCCCAGAAGTCTTCTGGCTGAAAGTAGAAGAGGGATATGGGAGAATTCAAAAGAAAAGTAAAATCCATTTTAATGAACTGATACAAATTCAAAAATGTTAAGTGCTATATAAAAAAGTCCTTAAATTGTGGTTTCTTGGAAGGCTTTGGATAGCCATGAGTCTTGTGGGTCAAGCAGATAATTTCCCATACTGATAGAACACAAGGCCTATGTGATGTAGATCGTATTATATAATGTCTTAAAATCTTTGAATGGTTTGGGTTGGAAGGGACATTGAAGTTCATCTAGATCCACCCCCCTGGTATGGGCAAGACCACCTTCCACTAGACCAGGTTGCTCAAAGCACCATTCAACTTGTCTTTGAACACTTCCTGTTGCCTTTGATTTTTTTAAAAAATATATTCTTTGGTGTCCATATTTTTTTTAAAAAAACATCTTGTTGTAGCATTGAAGAGGTCTTAATCAAAATAACCAGATATTAATTTAATTTTTTTAAAAGGATTTGTCAGGAAAATAGCTGAGTTTAAGAGATTGTTTATCTGAAGGTGCTTAAAATAGCTTGTACTCCACATTGTTTCCTAAATAAAAAATTAAGCTGTATTGTAATATGAATGTGTGTTCATTAAGGTGTTGATACGTTTTCATTAGTATATTCTGAGTTGTTGTGGTTTCTTTGTCTCTGAGAACTGACCTTCCCTTTACCTGCAGGGAAAAATAATGTGGAAGACAGTGTTGTTCTGAACTGTGTATTTCTGGTTTTGATGTTCTAGAATGACTTTTCAAATAACTTGATTCCTGGTTGTGTTTACCATAAAGTATATCTGAAATACATACTTTTACAAAGTTTATTAAGTTGACTTGACATTTCATTTTGAGATCAATGTACAACTTCATAAAACTTCAGCTAAATCTTCAGTAATCAAGCAAGATTCTCTTCTGGATTAAGATAGGGGTCGTGAATGGGCTGTTTGCTATTGCCTGCCTTGATACTCCCTGACCTCGTACAGCTTACATGACCACTCGCAAATTTGCTATCAGTGAAATCATGGTTTAATTTAACTCAATTAATTGCTTAGAATAATTTAGTTGAATTTGTCTGATATTATGTGAATGATTCTAGCTATTTTCCCTACAGTATCAAGCACACAAGAGTCTGGACTTCAGAATATAGGTGGAAATCACAGAAGCTTAAAAAAGAATGATTCTAGTGAAAATTCTTCTACAATTATCAGATCTTTATTTAGGTAATGTCTTAATTTCTTATTTAATGTCATATAACATCATTTAAACTAAAACCAAACACACACACACACACTACGGTGTTTTGTGGATTTTTTTTGTTTGAGTTTGTTTTTTCTTTTAGGGAAGAGAAGTCACAGGAACTGGGTGCCCTAGTTAATTACCATAATCCATTGAAACCACTAAACAAATCTAACCAGGTAAAACATGTAACATTTTCTTTAAAATATTCAACTCTTTATTCTGCTTTACACACCTGCTAACTTTGGAATTTGCTCTAAGATTTGCCCATTTGGGAGGATTCCTGTTACCCTAGTATCTGATGATGGTGATGACATGGAGGATTCAGATGTCCCACTCACGGCTAGTGTTACGAAGAGGTACGGTTATTGGGTTTACCTACAGCACAACAGATTTTAATACTCCCTTTCAATAGTACTTTTATTGGGTAGTGGAAATGTCAGATGTTAATGTTAAATTTCACTTGAAGGAGAGAGACAAACAGTCATTATAGTTGCAGCAGGTACTTCAGTTCTTTGTATGAAAGCATGTAAAGATGAAGAGAAAGCATGGTCTGGCTAATCAGTAAGCTCAAAAGAAATGGAAATTAAAGTGAAAACAAATTTAGTTCAAAATATCGTTATGTAGTCTAGTTTTTAAAATAAAAGATAAGACAGTCTTGTAACTTTCAAAATATTTTTAAATCCTCATTTTGTAGGATTTCTTTGTATTGTTTCTCACTTTGCTGTCCGAGTGGACCTGCTCTTCCATATATTTGAAGCTTGTAGCCAAAAGTCTTTGCACAACAACTTTTTTCATCTGATTCACAAAAAAGACCATTCCCACACTGTGTTGGCATGTGATATAATTAGGAATGTTACTTCAACAGGCAAATGCCCAGCTCCAAACAAGCAGCCTTTGTTGCACCTTTTCCACCATCAGAACCGAAACCTTGTGGGCGTGATTCGTACAACCTGGGAGATTTGCAGGTAACTTAAATATTTTTTAAATGCATAAAAGGAACTCTAGATATCTTATGACATTAGTAAGAAAAATAACACCTTTTTCAATGCAAGAAAGAAATAATGTAGGGTTTGCCTTTAAGTGATCATTTGTGGATAGAAACATTCTGGCTTTTAAACTTGAAAACTGTTATGCATAATAGGGCATTAAAAAAGTTTTCTCTGCACAGTACACCTGATAGGAGCAGTGGTGTTAGGAATATCCTTTATGAAGAGGGGATAAACAGATTTCAACTTGACTATGGGACCTCTTTCAGCTGTAGTCATGAATTTTACCATGGGAAGTATCCTATTTAATGAATAGCTAAATTCATTAAATTAAGTCCATTCAACTAAGTTGTAGTGCTCTATGGAGTTATAAATTACAGCTTTTGATAGAGATTTGTTTTCGTCAAAAAACAAATGCCTTACATTATTATGTGATACATTTTCATGTAAGTCATTCTCATCCCCTAAAAGAAAGTTCCAGTGTTGAAAGCATTTAAGCCATTATTATAGGAACTGGATTATGGAAATTCAAAATGTTGATGTATTTAAAAACAGCATCAGTAATACTTGTCTGTGTAGAGTTTCCTGAAGCATGTTTGCTTTGTGGTGCACCTGCCATTTAATTACCTTAAGAAGATGTCCTTTGGATACTACTCTTGAATTTTCCTTTGATTCTTTAAGATTCTTTTTATGTTCTTTAGCCCTTACAAGAAAAAACAGCTTCACAGTTGCAGATGTTGGATGGGGGCAGCTCAGAAACAGCTACCAATTCAACTGTAACTCTCAAAACCAAAGTGGATGAAAATGTGGTGAAAAGAGAAGGTAACTATTAATGTCATGTCTGAGTAGTTTGAAATAGAATAAGCATTGAAAATGTTCTTTTCTGTATTATTTTTTAAAAATGCATTGCTAAATAAAATGTTTTTCAAAAAGCAGAAGTTACTGCATTATTAACTCTTGGAGAATTATTCTTAAAGTTCTTTTAAAAACAGCCAGTTTTGGTGTATTTCAGAAATAAATACTGCGCTAGATATTGTGTTATGGATTTTGACTGTTGTGTGAAGTCAGCTAGAAATAGGGATGGCATGATGTTGTGTTATGTTGTCCTTCTGGAAAATGTTCTAACCAACTTGGATTTATAACAAGGATTTCAGGGCTAGAAAAATCTAGAAGGTTGCTACTAATTATTTACCAGCTTCATGGAATATGGAACCCATATACTAACCTCCTATGCTTACCTGTTACTTCAGTGTTTCAACAGAAAGCTAGTTCCCTAAGTGGCTTTCTCATCCTGCTGAAAAGATGAGGTGAAAATGTCTAATATTGTAAGTTGGATTTAGGATTGTATGAGTACATGTGTATTGTAGGAAAGAAACATTTCAGTTGAAAAATGGTGATATTTCAACTTCAGCATCTCCTCAGCCCCCCCAGTGAACTTTTCCCACTGGCTTGCACTGGGAGCAGTTTGGGTTTCAGGTCATACTTTGTGCTTCATTCACGTTTCCAGGTGAGATGTTCCTTGAGGTCGTTCAGTCCTTCAGCAGCTGAATTGGACTAGGCTGCTAAGCATGGGATGCTGCTTTCTAGTAATTTGAAAAGAAAACTTTTCAAGCTTGTGAAGGAGCACTCAAGCTTGCTGTTTGCAGCCTGCACTGACACATCCCACCATTTCACTCTTGTACTACCTGCACAAAAGTAAACAGGAGACAGGGTGCCAAGTCCCTTTAGGCCTCTGGCTTCATTACACTGAATTACAGGCTGCTTATTGTCACAGACAACAGACTTCTAATTTGGAGTATGGTAATGAGTTTATCTTCAGAGCTTTATAAACCTGCTCAATATCCTGGGATGTTGTAGTGCAAATTATGAAGGTACTCCTATTGCATGTGTTGGTGAAGGAAACAGTTGCCTCTCTGTTACTGTTACAGTATTATCCCAAGATTTTGAAGAAAGTTGCCATTTTATTACAGTGAATTGAATATGTAGCCTGAGGACTTCATTAGTTTAAGGCCTAATTCCAGTACATCATCTGTGTTTGTTTAGTCTGATCTAGAATATGAGGTAAAATTATTCTAGAAACTTTTCAAGTGTTGAATATTGAATCATTTTAATGATTTGTGGTTTTTTTGTTTTG
Source organism: Cyanoderma ruficeps (assembly GCA_008694505.1). Classification (NCBI taxonomy): domain Eukaryota; kingdom Metazoa; phylum Chordata; class Aves; order Passeriformes; family Timaliidae; genus Cyanoderma; species Cyanoderma ruficeps. Next base: position 196,481 of record VZDJ01000141.1, read on the forward strand.
TTTTTTCCCCAGGAAATAAAGTTCAGCATGTGGAGCTGAAGATACCAGAGCCCAGGAGTCTGGAAAGTCAACAGCAACCATGTAGTTTTGGTGAAAGCTATAGAAAGCAGTTGGAGCAGTTAAAACAAAACTGTGTTAATGCCAGAAAAAAAGTGTCAACTCAAGAAGTGTCACAGAAAAGCTGCTACGGAGAGGTAAAGTAGCAAAAATATGTACTTACATGTGTGCTAGCAGCAGCCTTCTCATGTTGAAGAAGTCATTTCTGTGTTCTTAAATGCGGCTCCTTGTGTGATAGATCTTGCTTTGCCCTCTGTAGGGAAAACAAGGGAACCTTGAACAGTGTGGTCATCCTGTTTCAAGGCGATTGTCGCCACCAGATGCTGGCTCTAAAAAAAGTGACCCATCACACACTTATGGAACCCCAAGCACCACATCTAATGATTATATGGCCTGGTAAGCTTGCTATAACATCTCTAGTTTATCTCTGGAAAGACTTAAGCAGATTTTTACAGGGTTCCTTAGATTTTTCTGTTCAGATAGCAAACATTCCAAGTGCTTCTGTAAAGTGCATGACTTTGAGATTCAGATTGCATTTAAGGACCTTTGCCTTTTTGGGCAGGTTTTCAGCATTTGAAAGTTTGCCATCAACTCAGTAAGTCCTTAGTAGAGCATTTACCTGTTTCACTGGTCCCTGCTACATGACACTTGCTTTTGGATAACTTTTTTTATGTGGCTGACAGGCTTTTTAGATTGATAATTATATATCAGTTTAATTTTTCATGATGAAAGAGTCTGAGGTTTTTTAAAAGCACTTCAAAAAATCCAGAGGCTTGCAGAATTAAGCACTTACGTTAGGAAATTATAGCATTTGTTTATTCATGTTACCTTAAATAAAGCATAAACCTCTATGCCTGTGTTGGCAAATCTTTCTAATTATATGATTACTTATTGTCTTCATAGGTTCTAGGATGAATCATATAGGTCAAGGTCATATGCCCAGTAAGCACAGTTCTGTTGGTAGGACCTCTGTCTCCACAGCTGTAGAATTCAGAATATATATGTAGGGCACAAACCACATAATTTCATGAAGGGACTTGATAATACTCCTTGATTATATTCTCTTTACTTAGTTTGTATGTACATGGTAAATATGCAGAATTGCTGAGTGTTTCTGTATTCAAAGAAAACCATGCTTTGGACTGGTTTTGTCCTTTTTTTTTTTTACTTCTGTGATTTTACTCTACCAAATAAAGCTTAGTTATGTACCTTCTTTTCCAGTTCTGATCTTGGCATTAGTTTCTGTAAATGCAGTGGGGAAAAATAAAGTATGTTCAAAAATATAACTAAATAGATGGTAGACACATCAGGGGAACAAATAAATAAACATTGGATTTTTTGCAATCTTTAGTTTTCTTAAATCCATGATCTTTCTGCTCATACACAGTGTAGCTAAAGCTCTCAAGGGAATAGTGAGTTTTTGAAGTTGTCAGTCCCAATATGCTTACTTTGGAAATAGGTAATTAAAAAGTTTTTTAATAAATGATAATAAGCTGGAGAAGAGTAACTGGCTCAAACTCTATTATAGTCAGCTCTTCCAGCTTTATAGTTCTCTCACTTCTCAGTTGCTGGGAAGTGCCAGCTATTGTTTAAAGATAGCGAGTTTGTGTTTTTAAAAAGTATTTGCTAAGTTACAGTTTCAGTGTATTTTTAAAAGGACTTCTAAATGAAGAAGTGGTCTTAATAATAATTTCTGAATGAAGTGGAGGCTTGGGTAGTCAAGAGGGTTTAACTTTCAAGGAACACTGAAGGTTTCAACTTTGTTGCTAAAATTATCTTACGAAAATACAACTAATGCAGATATTATTCATATCTTTTGTTAGTTTCAACACACCAGTTGTAAAGGACAAACTTCTACCAGGATGTCAAATTTCTACTCCCTACAGCCAGTTCCCTTATTATTTACCACATACTCCAGCAACTCCATTTCAAAATCAAGTTGGCTTGCAGGTAACAATTTTCTGTCATTTTTTCAGTACATATTTTCATTAGGAACTACTTTAGGTAAGATAAATGTGGATATATAGTTTTTTTAATGTGAAGTTACTGTTCATCTTCCTGGGTGAATAATGGGAAGTAGTCTATTCCCAAAATAACTTTCTTCATGTGTATGTCTGAATTTAGGTGACATGAATCAGGTGTTGAAAAATCAGTTCAAGTTTGTCAAAATGCTGGAGCCTTTATGTCTGCATCCTAAGCTTTTTCAGATTCTACTTAATGGCAGAGGAAAGAATTAGAGCCTCTGTTTTTGTCCTGCAGTGCTTTTACAGTGGTGCTACCCACTGCAGTACAGTACCAATAAAGAGAAGCAGTGTGTGTTGAAAACCATGAGTTTGAGGGAGGTAAAAGATTGCATTTCTCCTCCATTTTTGTTGGATTTCACAAATTTTGATATATTTGCTGTGGCCTGACATAATGTAAAAATGGGTTACCTTAGATGTGTTGCACATTCGGGTAGGAACCTTCCCAATTCTAGATAAAAGTGGGGGATAGATTTAAACTTCCTACCAGAGGATAACTATTAATAAATCAAACTTGATGCCTTTCTGTGGCTTGGTGTGGCAGATATGGGAAATGCAGGCTGTTTTAACTTCACACTACTGTGGGCTTCTAGCTAGTAATTAGCTTCAAATAAAATGGGAGATGATTTCAGTGAAGCTCTTAACTTTCATGCTGGGACTGGAAGTCTCTTGGATAATGTAGTTTCTAATGTTATATGTAAAGAGGGAGGTGTCTCTAATGATCTGGGAAGCCTTATTAAGGAACATCCTTTCCTTGATTTCCAGTATGAAGAACATTGGCACCTTTTGCAAGAGTTCAGTGATGTCATGTGCCAAATGATGATCAATATATGGGGATCTGGCTTTTATTTGAAGTTTATTTACTGCTTCTAAACAACTTTATCTCCTTCAGAAAGAGCAAGACAACTTAAAGCATTTTAACTTAATGAAAAGTAGAGCTCTCAAGCTCTGTTGAATGTACCAATATTTATTTCTTAACCTTTTCTGTGTGTACACAGGTTCCAGCTGCTATACCTTCACATGAATGCCTTGTCATCAATGGAAGAGTTTATACAGTGTTAAAGCAAATAGGTAGTGGAGGCTCAAGTAAGGTGAGGTGCTCCTTTATCCTTTTAGGCAGCCACTCATTTACACAGTAGTAGTTCTATTGTAAATACATGTTGAAATCATCTAATGATTGCCCAGTGTTAACATGTACACAGGGAATCCAGAACTTTGCTGGTTTTGTGCTGTGCTTAGGCTTTTTGCTCTTGAAGATAATTTCTGTGGTAGAGTAAGCATTAAAATTCCTGGTAGAATCAGCTCTTCTGTTAAGAGATGTGCTGCATTGTGTACATCCTGATGTTGTTTAGAGCAGTGTGATTACACTGTTGGGAAATGGGTGACTTGTAAAGTTGATAGAGAGCCCGAAGGAGACAGACCATCTCAACTACTTCTGTAACTTATGTGAGAAGTGAAGTTGTAGCTATGTCTGAAGTGGTGAGAGAGCTGCTTTTTACATGGAAGTCTGGGGTCATGGGAGCTTGGGAAACAGTATTGGCAAAATCTCTTGGGATGGTTATAGTGCCTTACTTTCTTAACAGCATAAACAGTTTAGCTGGATGTTGTGAGGGGCTATGTCAAAGTCCAGGTAGAGATGTCACCCATCTCTTCCCTTGTCCACTGAGATAGTCCCTCCCTTGCTGAAGGCCATTGGGTTGGTCAGACAGACTTTCACGTGCTGGCTCTCTCAAATCTCCTCCCTGTTCTCCATGTGTTTTAGCATAGCTTCTAGGAGGATGTGTCCTAAGGTTAGCTAATTTAACTAATTACTTAAAGAGGTCTTTCCCTTTGTGAATCCATGTTGGCTGTCTGGTCATTGCATTTCAGTAGTACCCAGTAGGATATTATGTAATTTTTCCAGCAGGTGAAGTTAGGCCCACAGGGTTTGTAGTTTCCTGGGTCTTTCCTCCTATCCTTCTGGTCAATTGGACTAACAGCCAGCTTCCAGTCAGCAGGGAACTCCAGAAAGAAGAGGTCCCTGTGTGGCCAGGGTATGGTTGTAGAATGAGGTAGAATAGCAGGGACCTCTGTGTGTCACTTTCTTATAGTCTGCTTAAAACAAAGCCAAATAGAGCACGTTACACATGGGGTTTTGTGTTTAAATATCGCCAAGGATGGAGATTTCATAGCCTAGCTGGAGAAGCAGTTTTCCCGTCAGACTATATAACAGTGAAAAAAATCAAAATATCCAATTGTAATTTTCCTTGTTGTTAGCTGTGTCTGTTGCCTCTCATACTTTGATGGTTCAAGAGGTGTCTGTCATACCTTCCCTTTAGCTAGCTGAAGACACCAATAGGATTTCCTGCAGCCTTCGTATCTTAAGACTGACTGAATGAGACTTCATGCTCTCAGCCTCTTCTAATGTGCCACGTGATCTAGCCTCCAAATGATTGTTGTGTGACAAAATGGATGTGTGAGGGCAGATCAAACCTGTATCTCTGGGAATGTTGTTTTGTAATCTTTATTTTAGGAACACTGCAGTCTCATGATGAACCTGGTGAAATATAATGTGGCACCAAGATAGCTCCTGATAGAGGGTTGTTTCTGTTGTAATGTTGTCTTCCTTCTTGGTTTTTTTCATGCTGACTTGTATGAATTTCTTTGTATTGTTTCTTCCTTTTGAAAAAGTAGACTTCTTTGGTATTCTGGTGGAGTTGAGGTGAAGGACCATAGTAAATCAGAATTAGGGATGAATGAAGTTATTAACTGATACTGTTTTGCAGGTGTTTCAAGTACTGAATGACAAGAAGCAGCTGTATGCTGTCAAATATGTCAATCTAGAGGAAGCTGATCAACAGACTGTTGAGAGCTACAAGAATGAAATTGCTCATTTGAGTAAACTGCAGCAACATAGTGATAAGATCATCCGCCTTTATGACTAGTGAGTAAATACTAACTTTATTTAATCAGTATTTCTCTGTACAAAGATATTTCCTTCTCTTTTAACATACATATTTTATCTTTAGTGAAATTACTGATCAACATATCTACATGGTAATGGAGTGTGGAAATATCGATCTTAATAGCTGGCTTAAAAAGAAAAAAAGGATGGATCCACTGGAACGAAAGAGCTATTGGAAAAATATGCTGGAAGCTGTTCACACAATCCACGAATATGGTATTCTTAAATAATTCTAGGTATTTGTATAGGATATATGGCAGATAATATGGATCTGGTTTAATTTTGGAGGTGGTATTGTGTTAGTGTTGGTGTAATCTTAGTGATCTTCAAAGATGGGTATTTACTGTATTTTAAAAGAACAGTGAAGCAAAAAAACAAGGTAAATCTTGATCCAGAAATAGACTTAGCAAACTCAAGAAGTATCTCACAAATATCACTGTTTATGTAATGTTATTTTCTTTCAACAGCTGGAAAATATTTTCTGTTAGACTACATTATATACTCCCAATTCCACTTGTTCTGTTAGACCCAAATTTTAGCCACTTATTCTCTCCAGAAGTAGCTTTGATATTAATGACAGCTTTGCCATCTTTACTTTGACAAGGTGTTTCAGCTTTTCACTAGAGTTCTTCTGGCCTTCCTCTCATCTTTACCTATTTAGTTGAAGTGTATGCATCTATATTCTGTTTGTCTGTATAGCACAAAGCAGAGGGCAGACTTGGCTCTTTTCCTATATAATAATGAAGGGAAGACTAGTACATGTAGCAGAAAGCGCCACTTATTTTCAGGACTAGAGCATTCAATGACATAGCAAACAGCAAAACCTACTGAAATTCAGGGTACATGCATACATGTGATGTTTTGAAAAAAGACATTTATTTTTGTAAAATATCAAGATTGGTTGATTATGTAGATAGTAACCAAAGTTCATGTTAAATTGTGCAAGTAGAGTTTGTGAGAAGTCAGTTGTGTACTCCTCTGTGAATGGTACCTTTAATCAGACTAAGCACTATAATTCTTTTATTTTAAATGCTTGCTTAGCTAATTAAAGACAACTACAGGCATGGACAGGCCACTGAGTTGCTCCAGAGCAGCAGTTCAGTGTGGCCATGTGCACACAGAGCTGGAGGGTCTGTACCAACATTGAGACAAACTGTGCAAGTCAAATTGCTTGGAGCTGTTCTGGGGTACCTGCAGATTTGAATAAGTAGTAACTCTAAACTTTGGCAAGTCTTAACTCTTCAGGAAGAAATGGAAGCACTTTTATGAAATCTGCTGAGACTCTGAAAAAGCCAATCTGCACCTTCTCTCTGTGCAAGGGTTATGGGAGTTGAGTAATGCTACACCTTATGGTAGTAATTTGTATTTACTTTAAACTCTTTTTTACAGGCATTATTCACAGTGATCTGAAACCAGCAAACTTTTTGATAGTTGATGGAATGTTAAAACTAATTGACTTTGGCATTGCAAATCAAATGCAGCCAGATGTGACAAGTATCATTAAAGATTCTCAGGTGAAATACTTCTGGAAAATTCATGTCCATTTTTCTGTGAAGTGCTATAGTACTTGCTGATAATTTTGATTGTAATAATTTCAATTGCTATTGAAATTTTATGCTGAATGGTTTTCTATGTGTGTATGAATATATGTGTATATGAGTATTCATATATATTTGTTTTTAATGACCAGAATAATAATGGCCTTCAGCCTTAATACAGACAAACTTTCAAGATGCTTTTCAGTGTTTTGGGACAGAAAACTAAATTTTTATTAATTGAATTAAATTTAATGCATGCTTTACTTAAAAGGCTATTTTTTTCATTCTTATGGCTAGGCTGGCACAATGAATTATATGCCACCTGAAGCAATAGAAGATAGGTCTTCCTATGGAGAAAATGGCGAGTCTCGTTCTAAGGTAGTATGATCTTTTTCCTCCTATTTCCTTCATGTTAAGAAGGAAATAATTCAAACGTGTATCTTCACATTTGGTGGGGTTTTTTTTCAAAATATTCCACTGAAACTTGAACATAAGAATTTATTGTGTCGTGATGATGGTGTGCAGAGCTGGAAGGTTAAGCCTAGTCTCCCCAACTACCTATAAGCACTTGGCAGATGTAAGTTCTTAATTAATGAGTAAAATTGAAAGTAAAACAGACACAGGCTTGGGCATTTTAGGGTCACGTGTATGAGTTCAGTGTATCCTATTAATTTTTCTCTGCCACAGAGTATTGCGTATTGTAGAAAATTTTATAACATCACCAGGGCAATGGAACATAAATGATGAGAAAAGTACTGAAGAAAAGGCATTTTCACACTGGCAGTCGAACTTCAGCTGAGGAGTACGTGGTTTGGTGAAAAAGTATTTAAAATCCAAATGTACTTCATGAACATGAAGATTAACTTTTTAACAGTGGAATGGAAGTATAATTATGTAATGAAATACAATCTTGTCTTTCTAAATGGAGAATAAAATATTTTATAAGTGGTTTTCTTTTTTAAGGGTGATAATTTTTTACCTTGTTTTGTACTTTTGAATTAAAACTGCATGCAAAGTGCAGACTTGTTCATCTAAACAAAAATCTAACCACTCTGCTGGGAGTCAGGTTTTCTGTGTGCATCTTTCTCCACTTCCCTCCTCTTCCCCACTCTGTGCTTCTCCTAAAGTGCTTCAGCTTCAACAGGAGAAGTGGAAAATTGTCCTGCAAGGAACAGCCTGGGTGTCATGGTTGAAATATGGATCTGAATCCTTTAAACCCATGGGAATTGAATTGTGAATTTCCACTTTGGAGACATAGCTGTGATCTCTCACCTCTTCCTGGATTTAAATAATTTTGTGTGCTTTTATATGTATTAATTTTTAAACCTGAAATTCGAATCCTGACTTGTTAAGGACTAACTTCAGTTTTTAGTTCTTCAAGAAAGGTGATTTTCAAAAAGAGTTAACAAGATCAATGAAGGAAGCCACATCACTGTCTTAATAGAGAATGGCATGCTGCCTTGGTGATTTTGTGTAATAGTTACAAAGATCTCTTATAGAATGAAAACTGTGCAATTGCATGATAAATTGACTGAAAGGCCTCTTTCATAAGTAATATTTTTTTTTTAATATCAGATAAGTCCCAAAAGTGATGTGTGGTCACTGGGCTGCATTTTGTACTGTATGACATATGGAAGGACTCCATTTCAACATATAACAAGTCACATCAATAAAATGCATGCTATTGTTGATCCAAATTATGAAATAGGATTCCCAGATATTGCTGAGAAGGATCTTCAAGATGTGCTGAAGGTAATTGTTGCTTTTGATGTAAATAATGGTAATTTCTTTACTGAAAGCATATATTCTGAAACTGAATGGAGTTGTGCTTGAGAGACTTTGTCCACAAATAAATGCTCACTGCTACTTGTAGTAACAGGCCTTATTCCAAAAGCAGAATGAAGCTAGAGATACTAAATGTAGTTTCCATATTAAAAGCTCTTTTCAGCTCAGTACTAGCTAAGTAAATACTGAAAGCAGTCTGACTTAAGTCCTTTGGTTCAACATCCAAAGTAAATACTCTTAATTCCTAGGACAATTCATAATTTATAGGCAAAACATTCTTCCTCTTTTCTCATTTGCAGCGCTGCTTAATAAGAAATCCTAAAGAAAGAATTTCTGTTTCGGAGTTGCTGGTACATCCCTATGTTCAAATTCAAAGTCATTGTCAAACAGGTACATTTATTTTAAATTACATTTTAATTAAATAGTATTTGTAACTATGCTTTAAAAATGCTTTACTCTTAGATGTACTCTGAGCTTGTTGGCATGACTCAGTTTTGTTTGGTGCCTAAGTCTGCTTCAGAAAAGATTTTAATTCTTAAACCTCTTAAAAACTGTTCTGGTGACTTTTACACTCATAATGTATACAATTTCAGCATAACTATAAATTAACTGCAGGTGTCCCAAATACAAAAGAAACAACAGAGGAAATGAAACGCATCCTTGGCCAGCTTGTTGGCTTGAATTCTCCCAATTCTATTTCTAGAGCTGCAAGGGTGAGTAAATTGTCTTTTCTATTTTGTATAGTAGTACATGCTCATGCAGACAAGGGTTAGAATGTTTGGTAGTGAAAGCTGAAATATTGCATATATAAAATCTTCAGCTGTAGATGGAAAAACTTTTATAGTGCTTTTATTTGCAAGGATGCAGAATCTCTCTACATTCTTCTGAACTGGAAGGGTTGAAAATGATGCCAGTAATCTTTACTTTTAGTTTTTTCTTTCCTTTCCACCTCCCAGTAGATCTGCTTTGCTTTTAAGCTGCCCCTATGTGGGGGTCTTCTAATTTAAGAACCCTCACTATGGAAAAATTACCTAAATCGATCTGTTAAGTGTGCACACCTTTGGGCTGCAACTGTTCCTGCTTCCTGGAAGTTGCTGAATTGTTAATGCAGTGCTATGTGTAAATGGGTTCCTGTGTGTTGAAGTATTGCAGCCTCTGTTTATTGCCTGAAAGAGAAGCTTGATAAGTCTTCAACTGTGTTCTTTCTACCTGTGTCTCAGAAGAAGTGATGGTGGTAAGGTATACGTAAGACCTAGAGAATGGAAAGCTGCTTTCATGGGGAGGAAAGCAAATTCAATGTACACTAAATCTAAAGGAGTTCATGCTTACATTTCTAGTTGCACTTGATTTGTTTTAAATGAGGGTGAACAAGTAGTTATTCTTCTATCAAAATGGTGATGTGGCTGTTTGTGGGCATTTGAGTACCTCATGTAAAGCTTGCATGCCCTGAGTACACAAGTAACTCTCTTTCCATGTTGGTGTTTCCATAGTGAAGACATTTAATAGAGTAAATTTGATTTTAGATCTCTGCAACTCATTTGTTCTCTCCTGAGTTGTGAAGGTCTATAACTTTGCCCACACTGCTAAGTCAGTGTATGTATTTTCTTCTGGGTACTGCACTGCATTACAGATGGTACAACCAAGCTGTCTTAAGTGTGTTTTTATATTTTGATTTGACAGAGCAATTTTGGTATGGATTATTTCAGTATTTGATGATTTATTTCAAGTGGTAATGTTTGTATAGTTTTAATCCATGTGCAATACAACTGTGTTCACCTGAATACCCTGTGTGTTTAACTTTCAGACTTTATATGAACAGTGCAGCAGTGGTAAAACTCTTGATGTATCAGCATTTGCAAAAACCGGGAGTCAAAAAACATGGACAACAAAATGATGTACTGCTGTTCAGGAGGCAACAGATGTCTGGTCTGTTCAAAAAGTATTTTGTGCTGCTAGCTTTTAAAAGGACACTCAGCATAAAGTTTTCACTTTTATATGTTCATTGTGTTCTTCTGATAATGTTTGCAGGTCATTAAAAAGAATTTTGTTGAATGCTTTTCGCTGTGGGCTCTTTCACTCCTCGCATGCTGCTTGGGTTGAGCAACGACAATGGCTACTTGGTGGTTATGGTCTGTGTTACTTACAAAGCACTACAGCGTCTGCAGTACAAAAACTTGCATGAGAATCTTTGAAGATGAGATCTTATGAGAGGCTAATATAAAAAAGTTCCCAAAAAATGCTAATTGATGTATGTGAAAAACATGAAATGCCTTTTGAAACATCTTCTAAGGCATGAACAGAGTGTTATGCTGTTCTGTCCTTTACTAACAAATACCTTGTGTCCAGTTTGGAAGGACACAAGGAAATGAACATTTTGTATAAGCCACCAGTTACAATATTGGTAGATGCATGTAAATATCACCCAGTTTTTGAGCTGTTCCTGTGGTTAAGTGTTATGATGGAATCATCAGTACTGTTATGAACTTATATGAATAAAATGGCTCTTGCTGTATTAAAAATGCTATTATAAGTGTAGTCTGCTTTTCAAATTTCAAAATAATAGAAAATCTTTCAGAATTCACAATGGTAATAGATTGCTAATGTGGATTTTTAAAATGTTAATACTAAGCATTACTACTAAGCATTTATACTAAGCTTTCTCTAAAATGCACTGCATGTAAAAGAAGTGGATTTCACATAGTTATTTGACTGGTCAGGTTTTAACTGAATTACATTTCTGGTGCAAGTGTATGTTCATACCTGCCCTCCCTTGTTTTGGGTTAGCTGTGATTCTCCACATTATACAGGGAGTGTGATTAGGGTGGGAACTATTCCTGATAAAGAGGAGGGCTGAAGCAGGGGCAGAGAATGTGTGCTCACCCCAGTGCTGGAGCACACACAAGAACAGCAGATCTCCTTCCTAAGAGCAAACCTGGAATGATAAGGTGTTGATCTCATTGTCATGATATGAAACAGGGTGTGGAATCTCAATTAGCAATCTGTCAGGATGGGGGTAGTTGTCCCATATTTCTAGTGAAAAAGGTTTGTTCCCCATACTGGTCTTGTTCTTGCCTTTTTTTTTTAACCTTAGTGCTGCTGCTGCAGAAGTTCAGTGGTATTTCAGGCATAAGGAGTACATATGCTAATTGTACTCTGCCTTTTGTTTATAGTTTGTTATATAAATGTTAAAATTTTCAAAATTGAAGCCAATGAAGAAAAAATTTTCTCGTTCTGCACACTTCATATTCTAAACAGTTTGAGAGGCTGGTATGGTATGGGACCTGAAACATTTTGGCTTTCTCCGGAGGAGGGGAAAAGAAGTATCAGCCTCTTCAGATAAAAACCTGTGAAGAAAATCTTTACTCTGCAGAAATGTCTTTTCATAAATTGAAAAGTTTCCCAAGTACTTGTCTAGATTATAGATCTTGAAAGAAAAAAGTTGTAATTATTCTAATGTTACAATTGTTAACTTATTCTGTTTTGCTTCTCTTGTTTGTGTTTAATATTGAGAAGCAGTGCTACATTACTGCACAGCTGTGCTACAATAGCTACAGCTATTTTTCTTTTGTACTGTATGGTTTATCAAACCTTTCTCTTATTCCATGACTGCTGAAGAACCCACAGGAAATATAACTGGCATGAGAGGGAGCTTATGAAAGAGCCCTGGGGCTGATGAGAGGCAGTGGGTTGTTATCAGTCATCCCTTTTAAATATTTTTTTTCCATTGCAGATGGGTAGCTGATGTATACTCTTTCACCACCTCAATGACATGCTGCAGGATGTCTGTCTACTTTGGCAGCTGCCATTTACCAGTCTTCAATCTATTCCAATTTTTTTTTCCTGCCTTATAGACAACTATGTCCCTTCTCAGGTTCTGCTGCTGTCTTAAAAATATAAGTGAATTACAGAAACATTGTTTGATTAGCTTTAAAGGACAAAAAAAATCTTAAATGTTGAGTAACAGTAACTGCTAGGAGCTTTTTCAAGGTTACAAAATGTCCATCCTGCATTGCCGTCACCCTCACAGCTGCATTTCTTAGAATTTTATATAGTGGAGAGAGAAGTTGGCTGGTATAGTATGTCTAAGTTGTTGCTGGATACATGTACAATATAATAGAATATCAGCTAATAGTGAGATGCCACAGCTATGTAAAGTGTACAAAGATAAATGAGAGGTAAATCCAAAACTGGCCCAAAAGCTCTGCTCAGCAGCTGACACTATAAAAGAAACCTAGCTGCAGAAGGATGACTTCCCTTTTCGTTTATGAATGGGTATGGCATGACTCAGTCTCCGGCTCCTCCCTCATGAGGGTAATTAGAGGGGCAGGCACTGTGCTGTCCTCTCTGGTGGTGGGAGCTGAGGGAACGGCAGGAAGCGGTGTTGGGGGTTTAGGTTGGATATCAGGAAAAGGTTCTTCACCCAGAGGGGTGGTCAAGCACTGGAACAGGCTTCCCAGGGAAGTGGTCACAGCATGAAGCCTGACAGCGTGCAAGAAGTGTTTGGACAATATTCTCAGGCACATGGTGTGACTCTCGGGGTGTTCTATGTAGGTCCAGGAGTTGGACTTGATGGTCCTTGGTGGGTCCCTTCCACCTCAGGACACTTTTTGATTCCATGATTCTGACTCTGCCTGAAATCTGCTCTGTAAGGTTAGCTGGAATTCAAACACTAAATAGAGTTTGAGTTTTGAAGGCACTGCTCATGTAGTCAATGTTGTGACTACATGCACCTAGAATTGAGTTCTTGACAAGTACAAGAAAAGGAGGCTGTTTGCTTGCATATACTTCTGCTCTAAGGACACTTGACCAAGAAACAAGAAAAATCTATTCACAAATCCATCACTATGATGCTGAAGGAGTCAAACTCCTGCTGCTCATTTAGTCTTGTGGAAGGCGCTCCTGAGGTGCTGCTGCTGTATGTGTAGCTGTGCAGGAGGGAAATAGTACAATCCCTAATAGCAGAGAGTGCGGAGCAGAGGGTGTGAGTTAGTCTGAAGGTAAGTTGTCAAATAGTCACTATTTTGGTCCCTCCTGTGGATTTCTGTTCTTTTAAGTACCTGATAATGGTCTCATGCTAAACAGTTTTAACCAATTCTGGGAGTGGTGATAAGTATCAAAAATTGAACAGTTGCAGAAAACTTGAGTCCTAGCCCAGGTGTGAAGTCTAGCTTGCTCCCTGAACTCGGCAAGGATCTCTGGCTAATCCTTGCAGGTGCCAGTTATGATAACTTCCTGCTTCTCTCTTCCAGTTGTTTACACTCTTATTGCCTTGCTGCTCACACAAAACGGAGTTCTCAGCAGCAAAAATAAAAGAAATACCACTTTTTATCATATTTCTCTCCTTAGCACTCTCATTGCTAAGGCATGTCCTGTTTCAACTAAGGATAAACTGCTAATGTGGGAGTATCCCCTTTCTGCTTGATGTATATATCTCCTCCCAACTTGGTTATCTGCGCCTATCTGCCTGGAGCACAAGGCTTGTCAGTCTGTCAGGGAGCTGGTATAGTCTGCCCTTGTTTGCTTACTGCTTCACATAAAGTAATTGAGATAAATCTTTCGAGATAAAGGCCATAAAGAATGGAGCAGGCAATGCAGTGTGATTTACTTGTAGGATATAGAGGTGTACACCTGTATGGACCCAGAAGTCTTCATAGAGCCTGTCCATATACTTTCATGGGAGTTGCTGAAATGAAACCTGAGATAAAAATCTGACTCCTCACCTCAATTCCTTCTCTTGGCAGGTAGAATATTCACAGCTAAACAATGATGCAATTTCAAGATTTTGGCTCTAATCAGATGAATTGCTAAAATACAGGCATATTTTGCAATTAAAGCTATGACTAATTTGATGTGGAATAGTGGTACCACTGTTCTGAACCCTGAATAAACACAAGGAATAGGTCAGTTTTGAACAGTTCTGAACTCTGAATAAACACGAGGAGTAGGTCAGATTTAAACAGCATCTGTCCATTTGTCTTAACCCTTATATGTTGTAAGGATCTCTGGATTGTGTATGTTATGTGGTAAGTGGAGGCATGCTTTGAATTCCTCTTTGTTACATGCTCAGTGTCTCTAGATTTCCCCCTACTTTATGTCACTGTTAATTGTATTTTTAATTGGCTTTTAAGTAACTATATTTAGGGAAATATGAATTGGATTTGTACTTGCTTCCCTTGTCTTGAATAGACTAAATCTTAGAAGTCCTAAATGATTCTGTTAGCCTAGCACTGCCAAGTCACGGATAAAATATTTCTGTGAGTCTTAGCTCTTTACATTCCTTGTCTTGTTTGCTTAGAGGTTGGCATAAAAGCTGTTCAGCACCACAAATCTGTACAGTGCTGCTTGTGTTCAGTGACTTATTGGGGCATAAAGCTCTTCGCTGCTTTTGCAGAGTGGCATTGTACGTTGAGATACTGTTATCAAGCATAAAACCTGTCACCCACATATGTTTGTATGTTCATGCAATGGGACACAGTTCTGTGCAGTAGAAGGCAGTGAAGTCTTCTCCACAGTGGTGGGGAAGTGCTGGGACCTGCAGCAGCTGCTGTGTGGTGGAGGGACTCTTGAGCCATCCAGCAGGAAGAACTCATCAACATTTCAGGAAGGTACCTCAGTAATAAGAGGTTCTGAGTCTTTAGCAGGTCTTGGGCACCTGAATGAAAGGTGAGTGTGCCTTAATCTCTTTCAGTCTGATCTTTGGACTTAGCAGATGTCCAGCACTGCAAAGGTAAAAAATACTTCCTAACTGCAGTGATGAGTGCTGAGCAATGCGGATATGAACAAAGCACTGGTTTTAGGGACAGCAGATGAAGCTTCAAAGAAACCACCTGGCTTTTGGCTTGCTGTTTGCCATAGGTTAGAGAATGCTCCTGTTGCTGCTCTAGCTTATCATCTGGAAAGAAAAGCCAAGTCACTGAACATGCATCAATGTTCAGAGCTGAGAAACCTGGAAATTTTCATCTCAAGCCAAGATATTAGTCCAAGGAACTACTTGAAATTGATGTGCCAGTGGCAGCTTTTTAGGGCAGTTGATAAAGCTCTCCAGCCGAGGCGGCTTTGACTGCTGGAGTCTAAAGGAGTTTGTAAGAGCTGTGTGAGATGTTGTCCTGTGTGATTTTTAGATTAGCCTTAGGAACACAGAAAGGGAAGGTAGTAAATATGATACCGGTCTTCATGCATGTTGAAGCTTGTAAAGTAGACTACCAAATATGCCTTCCATAGTAAATAACAACACAAAGGAATTCACATGGGAAAAACGTATCCTAACATACATACAACACAAGGGGGCTGTGGAGTGGTATTTAGGGATGGTACTGGATTATGCATAGTTCTCTGAAAATGTCTGCCCAAACCTTGTACCAAAGGAACCAATTAGAATATTAATTATTGGGAAAGGAAGAGAATGCAAGAAAATATTGGTGTGCTGCTATGTAAACATTTGGTTTGAATGCTGTCTGCAGTCCTTGGAAAGGTTTAGTAAAGCTAGAGAATATGGAGAGAACCAAGGCAGGTGTCCAAGGAGATGGAAATGACTTCGATACACAACTAAAAGCTGTATGACTTCCTTAGGAAACTCACTCTGGCTGGCTGCTGGATAGGAGAAATCAACATTGCGTAGGGCTAGGAGCTGATGAAATGATCAATCTTAGAAATGGATGAAAGGAAGTTCCTAGGGTTTAGTATGCAACGTGTAAGTACATCTGAAGTATTGTGGAAGCCAAAGATATCAGGGTGTTCAAAAAGAGATTGGATATATCCAAGGAGGTCAGGATGATCCTTGGCTTACACTTACTGTATGTAAGTGGTGAGATGTAAGCTCTGGCTTGGGAATTCCCCTTATATATCTCTTATCCCAAGTGCCTGGGATGTTTTGCCAGAAATGGAATCGTTTACCTTGCTGAAAGTGTTCATGATAAGAAAATTTAGCAGACCACACTGCCTTGTGCTCTGACCCCTGTGACAATAGATTCCTTAATTGGTTGGGTTTCTTTGGGTCCTAGATACTTGATTTCCATCTCTGTGCCTGTCACTGTGGGACCTTTTGCAAGCAGCATTCAAATGTATTTGCTCTATCAGTGTCGATGGAAGGCGATCATGTTTTAGCAGGCATTGTGTACCAGCAGGGGCTTGGCCAGAGCTGTGCCACCTTATCTCGCTTCCCACCTGAGCCACTGCCTCAAGGAGTTAGGCAGGTTTTGCAGCTTTGCTGTAACTTCCTTGCTGAGATCATACACTGTACCTCAGAAGGGGACCTGGAAGCTGGGATAATGGCAGGCTGATGCCTGGGTGTCAGCTTTGGATCAAGGCTGCAAGAAAGCAAGCAGCACAAGAGTAGCCAACTACAGTGCTTTGTGGTAGAAGCAGGGTTCAGATCTGCTTGTCAGAGGTTTGGTCCCACAGATTCAATCTTAGGTTCTGTATACATGCTGTGGCTTTCTTGACTCTGCTTGTAACCACGTCCTGACCTAGTTGGCACCAGGTGCCACTTCACACGCTGCCTGCTGATAACACCAGCAGCAATTCCTGCTGGCAGCTTAGGTCAGTGCAGGTCGTGATGTTTCAATAACCACTTTGGCACACTGGTGGGTTTTTGTACATGGGTGGGTCCTGCAAAACTTGTTTAGCTAGCCCTTCTTTTTCAGAGTTCCCTGTGTGCTCAGTCTTCCCACAGCACCTTGCCTCATACTTTGCTATATGCATGTCTTTACACTCTGTTTCAAGGCAACAGCTGGAACCTTTCCAGTGGTGGTTTCATGGGGAAATGCTGGTTTAAGGAGCTCACACTGTTCCTTTCAAATTCTGGGTTTTGCTTTAGACAGGGGCCTGGTATCATTTGGGTAGATTACTGCCATAATTCTGAACATAAGGCCTCCATGTCCTGGAGTTTAGGTCGTTCCAGGATCTGGAATAAGTGCTGAAAAATATGGAGCCCAGAGCATTTGCTGTTCAATTTTTGGTTTATCACTACTGGAATATTAAATCTTGTCCTTTCAAACTCTGGCCAAGAATCTTTTTGAGTTCAGGGAGATTCTGCTCCATGGAATACAAATGAAAAATAAATTTTCCTACCTATCAGGCATCCTGGTTTTGGTTATGTCTGAAAACCTGTATGTTCTCAGAAGGGAAATGCAGAAATGGCTGTGTAATGAGTGAATCAATAAGCATTGCTAATGCGTGAGTTGTGTGTCCAAAGCTACATCCAAGCATATTTTCCATAAAAGCTTATTCATTGTATCTGATTACAGTGAACAGGAGTCACAACAAGTGGAGGTTTACTCATTCTATTTACTGAAATATTGTATCTTTCTCTGAATTTTGCAATTATAATAACTTGAAGTCTATATTGAGATATGGTATCACAGAGGTTAATTGATTTTCATCTTAAGCGTCTCTTAGAACATCATAGCCTGGTAATGAAGAATTTCCCTATGATAGGCCAAGCATAAAGGAATGATGAAGATATGAATGCAGGACTAGATGAAGCATCCACTTCTGTCTAAAGGAATATCTTCTATCTACTGTAGTTCCTGCTGTGAAAAGATCCAGTTAAAAATCCAAAACACACAAAAAAGCAAAAAAGTCCAACCAGAGAGAGCGAGGTGCTCCATCCCCACTGTTCTGCCTTGTGAGCTACTATGAGCCTCTCTGGGGTAATGTCTGCTCTCCTGCTTTCTTGCAGACTTCCTTCTTCTTGGCTGAGTGAGTCAGACTTTTCTGTAGAGCATTTTCCTGACCCACCTACTAAACTGTCTCCCCTTCTGCACATCCTCGTTGGCCACACTCAAACAAGATGCATTGAAAATACAAAAATTTCAGAAGTTTCACCAGGTGGCTTTTTAGAGGGAAAAATGTATCTTTTCAGGGAATACATTTCTAAGTCCAATCCCTAGGCAGCACTTTTTTTTCATGGCTTAAGCAGTTATGCTTCATAAATAATAAAAAAATTACTAATGCAGAACTCTTCTTCTGACCTCCTTTTTCACCTCCAACAGTTAGCTTACCACACAGTGAAAGGCTTTGGCTTTGGCTCGAGGTACTTAACCTGCTCTTTGTATGATTGAGGTTACTGTGATTTTCTTTTCCTTGCCACATAGACCCAAATGACTGATCCTGAACTGAGGATGATAAAGGTAGAGGTAATAATAAATTTTATTAGAATATTGGTGGTGCCATTAATTATCTGTGATCCTTAAACTTTGAAGGTGCTCCAAAAGCCTCTTTTCAGCCTACTGGAACTGGTCTTGCATTGAGCAACTCAGGCTTCTGGTTTCTTTCTGACCTGCAGGATAACATCCAAAGTCACATGATGAACATGAATGTTAGTACTGTATGTTCTCATCTGTCTTAATGGTTCACTTTTCTCCCATTTCAACAGTAAATGGTTGTGCCAGAAGAAGCAGGGGAAGATATATGCAATACATCCTGATCTCCTGACTGTCATAAGGAAAGAAGCTATTTAGTAGGGTCTCATCATTAATACCCAAGCTGTATTTTAAGTCAATTTCTACATTATTGTTACATGTTTTTAAATTGAGACATACTTTTGAGATCAAGCTAGTTAGTCTTGCATGGATCAGCACATTTATTGCCTTTTACTAGTCTTGGTGATCTTCAACCATGTTACATTCACTTCAAAATGAGTCTACCTAAGCTACAGTTTAATGTGCCAATTCTTTCAAAGTTACTGAAAAGCAGCTTGTTGGGGTTAGAATTAAGGTCCATGCGGCCTCAGAGCTTGTCCCTGGCCAGTACTGGATGCTAAGGAAAGAGTGGCCTGGGGCAGGTGTGCAGTGATGCTTCTGATATGATGATCAGCAGCTTCCCGTGGCTGCAACTATAGCTGCTCTTCCAGTTCCAGGACAAAGGAGTTGTGCAACACCATGCTCAGTTTCAATGGCTACCATGCCTTTACTCCAAGGAGACATCATGGTCCTCACTGAAAACTGAGGCAGAGAATAGATTGCTTTTGGGGTCATACGTAAATTTATTTATGTGTATATTGTCCTTATTTTCCCTGTTTTTACGCAGGAGGACATCCTGTTCATTTTGATTACCTTTTAGATGAAAAAAAAAAATTGAGAAGTTCTAAAGCTCTCCTCGCTTTTTTGAAATAAAGTTCTGAAATGTTATATCTGGAAATCATGCTTTTTGAGTAGTTTAGAAATCAAAAGCTGTATTCCCCAATCTGCATTTGTTTGTCCTGCCACTTTGACTCTGTGATCACTTGTTGTTTCTAAAAAAATATCCTGCAATCCTCCTATTCTCTTTGCTTAACAAAATGAAATCTCCTGGCTTTTCTCCTGGTAAGGAGAAATGTCTCTCTCTAGTTTGTGTCTTGAACTGTTTATTTTTGAGGTTGCCAGCGTCCCAAAGGGCACAGCATATGGTGATATTAAATCTGTTTTAGCCTCTATGTCTCTGGAGAGCAGCTCTTTGCTGTAGGCAGTGCTGCTGCCCAGGGTGGAGAGGTGGATGTCACCTGCTGGCCAGAATGGTCAGAAAGGAATCAGCAGCCTGAGGATCTTGGTCTGAGGCAAGCCCATAAATGAGTGCTCTCCTCATGCTTCTGGTTTGGTGTGGCCACAGGCCTGCCCTGGGAAGTGCATTTCAGGCTGGGCCAGGACTGGTGCTTGGTGAGCACTAAGGGCCAGAAGAGATTTCCTCAGCAGAAGGATATTCTGCTGCATCTTCTACATCCTGAACTCAACTATTTGCCTTGATCAAAACTTTGCTTTTTAATTGCTTAATGTTTCATTTCGGCAAGTAACCTAATGTTGTATTTCTGTTGCAAGTAACCACTGTTTACTGGTTGCCCTTGCAAGCTTTTAATGTGAGCTGTGACTGTCCAAACCAGGTGTGTACCAGTGGCAGTCAGAGTGCAGGTTTGCTTCCTTCAGCTACCCCAGTGTCATGGTCAGAGCAAAGTGCCAGGAGTGGGCAGGGTTTCTTTTCATGCTGTCCTGGGGTTTGTTATCAGTGATGATGCTACAGAGGAATATGTCATTGTCCAGTCAATGCCAAACTGATAGTTGCATTGGTCAAAGAGCTGCTATGGCAATGTCAGCAGTCCCTCCTGTTCTCTGCATGGGCCTGCATTTTTGGCATAGAACTGGCAGGAGTTGACAGTGTCCTCAGTCCACCTTCAAGATAATATTAAATGTCTTTTAGCTTTCTTAAATCTCTCTATAAAAATAATTTTATTAGTCAGAGTCTAGGTGCCTTTAAACACGTTTCTACCTGTACTGACAGCTTCCTCCTCTGTCTCTAAGAGACAATCCTTTGTGTTCATAGCTCTACTTTTTTTTTCGGTAGGTGTTGCGGTGTGCATTTTGGGTTTTCTAAAGTTCTGTATGTTTTGTTACATGTTTATAATGGTTTATTCCTACACCTCCATCCCCAAACCCCCCAGTGGTGTTTCCCTTGTGATAGCCCTTGTCAATCACCTTGTAAGATCTGGAAGATTCTGGGGAAAAGCCCTAGGATTCGGCAAAGTACTCTGGTACCACCTTCTTTCATTGTTCTGTTAAGTTTCCCTGTTCTGGCTCACACCCCCCCTCCCCTGGGATTGGTTCTAAGTTCTCCCCTGCTCAGTGCACACCCCCTGTACTTAAGGTGAGGACAGAGGGGCTGCTGGGCACTTTTCTGCACATGGAGGTAACTGGGTGGAATAAAGTCAGGTCAAACCCAAGTAAGACTCCACTCTTTCTTCCATGCCATGCATGGTCACGCTTCAGCCTGAGGTTCAGACCCACCAAACCTTCCTTATATAGTTGCCAGAGAGCGAGCTAGCCGGTGAAGCAGCTCCAGGACGCAGCTATAGGTAGGGTTTTGTGTTGAGTTATGCTCTTGTAATGGTTGGCTGAGCTGTGCAATACTGACATGTCACTGGCTCTACACTATTGTTTAGCTCACTTCTGATGGATCCTTTGGGAAAAATACCTGCACTCACCAAATATCTCCCAGGTTGGCATTTGGTTTGTGGGTTACCTATGTTGATTTAAAGCACACAGAGCTTTTTGGCTATGTCTGAAAAGCATGTTTCTTGAAGACAGGGGTGGCAAACGTTTTTTGTCCAGAGTCAAACACTGGTCTTCCAGCAGTAAGTCTAAAATTTGCTGTAACAATAGGCTGTGATCAAATCTGCTGTTTCTGCTCAAATATGCTGCTCGCTGGGGTCTGTTTGTGCCCGGCCCACATTAGAGAAGCCCCATGTCCTGCTGCTGTTTTAGGAGTGCATTGCCCATGCACTCGTCAGTGACCCACAGGTATTGTAATCAGGCTCTTCAATTAACTCCTTTGAGAGTTAAGTCTTTAACAGGTTTTTAACAGTGGCTTGGATACTTTTGCATAGGAATAGTCTAAAGCAGCTGATTCAGAAAACTAAATTAGGTAAGCCATTTCTGAATTTAGTTCACTGCTTTAAGAAGTTCTGTATTCATTCCTGCTCTGCTGGACAGTTGCTTCTGTTTGACTCTGGTTGGCCATGATTATGCACCTGGGAAGGCTCTTCCTAATCAATATAGTTTGAGGTAGTTTTAGTCTTATATTGCCAGTCCTTTCTACAGCTGCTCAGAAGATTAAGTCATACTTAACTAATCTGATGGCCTTCTATGGTAAAATGGCTGGCTCTGGGAATGAGGGGTGAGCATGAGATGATGTTTCCCTTATCTTTAGCAAGACTTTTGATACTGCCTCCCATAAAACTCTTTGTCAAGTTTTCTGCATGTCCTCATTGAAGAAAAAAAGCTGGGTAGTCATAAAAGTAAAGTCCTTCATTGAATGGCTAAATCAGTCCCATGAAGGCAAAGTTATTACTCTGGCAAAGTCCAAGCCAGAGTGCAGAAAGCCTTCAAATACAGAGTCCTTAAGTCCCAAGCAGAAACCACAGCCACAGCACCTGTATTCAGTGCTCCCTGAGTGTCTTATCAGTAGCAGCAGCAGCAACAACAGTGACATTTGATCAGTGTTTTTCGTGGGCCTCATAGCATTCTCAAAGTAGTGCAATTTATTCTATTTCTGGTCAGTCAGGTTAAAACACAAATTTTCTACATCCTTGCTGGGCCTATCCTAAGCTAAGATTGATGTGCGACAATATTCATAATTTCTTAAACGAATTCTACGCATATAGCTCTACCTGTTCCATCTAGGAATGCTTAGCAAGGTTACATTGTTTGCATTAAGTCTAGGACTTAGCTATCTTTGCAATAGGCAAGGCCACTTGAACTTTAAACTAGACTTTAGGTCTTCTCTCGTTTCAGGCACTCTACTTATTTAAAACTAAGCTTGCATTTCTACCTCATGTCTGTGTGGATTTATGTATCTTAGCTTCTCTGAAAGTTCTAATTCAGTCCTCACATTTCTGGACGCTCCTGGGCCTGTGTGGATGATGCCCAGAGGGATTTGACATCCCGACAACTCTTGTAAGCAAGGCAGGATATTAGGGATTGGGAAGGGTGGATGGACACCTAGAAGATGGGTGCAATGCTGGCCAGATGACTGGGATCAGAGGGCAGTGGTTAATGAGTTGCACTTTACAGACCCCTGCAGTTCTCTACTTGTTGCTGGGGTGTGTCCTATTCTACATCATCAATGGCCTGGAGGAGGCAATGCAATGCACCCTCATCAGATTTGCAGATGATTAATGCTTGAGGTCAGGGATGCTTTTCCCAGGCAGGCTGGGAGAATGGATAAACAAGAACCCCATAAAATTCACCAGGGGCAATGCCAAGCCCTGCCCTGGGCGCCAGGACAGGCTGGGACTGCTGGGGAATAGCTCTGTGGAAAGGGCCATGGTTAGGCAGTGAGCTGGGCATGTGTGTCCCTCAGATCAGCACCTACAGTGCACTTCCAACAGAACCTCTGCCTGTGGAGTATTTAGCTGAGGTAAATTAGCTAAACACTGCTGTTATGTTTTGCATCATACCCCCACGATTCAAGTTCTCTCTAGCCGTAGCACGTTTTGCCCTGTGACCTCTAAGCAGTAAGCACAGCCATGCTCACTGTATAGCCCTAAAAGTTAGGGATTTTTAAAAATTGTTTGACCTTTTATTACCTTTCCAGCCTCTCAAGGTCTTCCCTGACTTCTTTAAGGGTGGCCGTCGGAGCCTGTGCTGCCCCAACATCTTTGTGTTGTGACAAAGGGGACAGAAAATGGGAAGAACAATCATGAGGAGGAGGAAGCCATGCATGGGTAGCTTGCCACCGGTGAAGCAGGAGGTGGGAAATGGGATATTTTACATCTGCTGGCACAAGTGGTTGGATGGCACATTGGTAGGGGCTGATGTCAGACAATTTGGTATCTACTGCCAATTTCTAGAAGAAGGCCAGCAATACTGTGTCTGGTGAGGGAAATCAAGCTCAAGGGCATTTGGTCTCTGGTTGGACCCAAAACCATCTCTATTTTCAGCTAATTCCTTGGAAATATCATGAGGGTTGTGCTGTAATCTATCCCCTATCCCCTATCCCCTTTTTATTTATTTTTTTTTCATAAATCAAATAATTTCTTGAAAAATAAATTTCTCTTAAGTGAGAAACTTTTGGTCTGGCAGTCTTAATGTTAAAGCACATTTATTCCTCTGGCATTGCAAAGAGGTCTTGTGGCGGGCAGGAGCTTTGTTTGCAGGCTGGATTTCTGAGGCAGGGAGCAGGGACTGCAATGTAGCACATTTCTCAGTGCTCTGCATCCACTTGAGGGCACCACAGCATTGCCGGTAGCAGCGATTGTGTTAACTGCGTGGGGGACTGCACCCTACACTTTAATGGAATCCTTTAGGGGGAAAAAAAAAAAGGCAACAGCACAATTTATTTAAAACCACCACCACATTGTAAGAATTCGTATTTCTGCTCTGCTTGATCTTCCCCTGGAATGTGGGCACTTTGCCCCAGCACACCAGACCCTCTTGGGGTGCACACATTATACCAGGCTTTTCCCTGCCAAGAAGGACATGTTTGTGGGAACAGGCTCAAGTGGAGAAAAAACAAGGAGTAACTTAGTTCTTAGCTCTGGTGAGATACCAGCTTTTCTGGGAGAGCCAGAGCAGTGACAACTCATCTATTTGAGAAGGGCCTGTGAGCCAAAGGCAGATACAGTGATCAGTGTGGGGAGTGGACTGGGCATGCAGCCCTCTGCACCCTCTCTCCAGCAGGCAAAGCCACTGCTACCACTAAGATGCTGAACCTCTTCTTCCTTCCTTATCACATTCCATGCCCCCATCCCATGCTTTCTCTCCCTTCAGGCACGGCTTTACTCCCATGCTCTGACCTTTCCACATGCAACCAGCTTGATGCAGGAATGTTTGTTAGTGCCCTCTGCAGCATCCCCTGCAGGCAGAGCACAGCTCAGGGTTGGGTGCAGCTGCATTCCCTCAGCCAAGTGAGGCCTTTCAACAATGGGTTTACATGTGGCTGAGGAGATCCCCCCAGTATCACACAGCTCCCTGGAGAAGCAGAGGCTGAACAAGCCCCAGAACAAAAATGGCTTTGGGTCATCCTGCATCCTCTCAGAGATGCAGCCCCTTGGCTTGGTTGCTTGAAGGAGAGCAATGCTGGCAGCGGTTGAGGGGTGGTTACTTGCTGGTTTTAGAGGGAGGTTTCTGAATTTTCATAGTATTATTAAAGTTGGAAAAGACCTTTAGGACCATCAAATCCAACTGGTAACCCAGCACTGAGAAGTCCACCACTAAGCCATGTCCCTAAATGCCACCTCTGCAGGCCTGTTAAACACTTCCAGGGATGGTGATTCCACCACTTCCCTAGGCAGCTGATTCTAATGTCTGACCCTTTCAGCGAAGCAATTTTTCCCTAATCTAGCTCCTCAGCACAACTTAAATGCATTTCCTTTCATCCTGCAACTCATTACACGGGACAAGAGACTGATCCCCACCCGGCTACAGCCTCGTTTCAGGAACCTGCAGAGTTGTAGGTTGATAAAAGATGTCCTCTGAGCCTCCTTGTCTCCAGCTGCTGCTCATTATAAGACTTGTGCTTCAGACCCTTCACCAGTTTGTTGCTGTTCCCCGGACATGTACCAGCCCCTCCGTGACTTTCTCATAGTGAGGGGCCCAGACCTGGACACAGCACTCGAGGTGTGGCCTCAGCAGTGCTGAGCACAGGGGACAATCCCTGCCCTGGTCCTGCTGGCCACATCATTTCTGATACAGGCCAGGACGTCATTGGCCTTCTTGTCCACCTGGGCACACACTGGCTTGTGTTCAGCTGCTGTTACCAGCACACCCAAGTCCTTTTCCTCTGGGCAGCCTTCCAGGCATTCTTCCCCCAGCCTGTAGTGCTGCAGGGGGTTCTTGTCACCCAAAGGCAGGACCTGGCGCTCGGCCTTGTTGAATCTTACAGCTGGCCTTGACCCATTGATCCAGCCTGTCCAGATCCCTCTGTAGAGCCCTTGTAGCAGAGAGGGTTGACTAAGGATCTGACTGAAACAGAAAGAACCCATGGGTGGTCTGCTCCTGCTGGGGCCAATTGCTAACAGGTCAGGAGTATTTCAAACTACTCTAAAGACGGGCCTGGTGAAACCTCTGAGGGGTACTTTGAATTTAAGCCTATTACCTCAGAGGAATAAAAAGGAGGAGGTGTGTGCTGCTCTGGCAAGAGTTGCAGGCCTTGGAGTTGTGCCCCAAAAGTGTTTCTATTTGCATTTCAGAGGCTGGGCCACTGCAGGCTTGTCAGGACAAGAATGGGCTCCCAAATGCATAAAACTTCAGTAGGAGAGATCTGTCCTACAATGCAAGAAAGAATATGAATTGATTTAATTTAGGGCTCAGTCCAGGACTCCAAAGGGCCCTGGCTGGCAGGATGCCAGGCAAATAAACAGGAAAAATGGGCTTGAGTCTCAAATCTACCATCAGGTTGTGTGAAACACCGTGTCTTCTCTGAGCTTCAACTTCAGTAGCTGCACACTGCACTTCATTATGTTCACATTCAGTGGCCTAAAATAGGGGTGGCATTGTTGTCCAGATTTGTTATTTATGGCCTCATTGAGAACCTTATCTTCCTCATTGACTCATCTCTTTCAGAACTCCTCTGTAACAGATGAAATTTCACCCGATAAAAAGACTTTGGGCAGGCTGGTGTTGGTCTAAAGGGTGGGAAAAATAAATGCCTTTTGTCCCTGGGTCAGCTGCTTCCTTGCCAACTATTATCTCTCCTTTAGCTTTGTTGAATGAGGTTGGTGATCAGGCTACGAGATTTGGGACTGCTAGTCATTCTGCTGAGCTTGTGCCAGCCAGGAGTGAGGTGCAGCCTGCACTCCCCACAGAGGCTGCAGATCAAACAACAGCTGATTTTAATGAACTGTTTGAAGAAAAAACATTGATAGAAATAAATCCCTGCGTTTCCACAGTGAGAACCCAGAAGTCTCCCTGTTGCAGAGCTGTTGCACTGAGTGAGCTGTGTGAGGGCCTCCCACTGCCCCAGCCAGCCCATGTACTGGGACTGTCTCTTGCTTCTTGAATCAAAGTGGGGTCTGAAAGCCCAGGGATCAACTCAACAAGTTGTTTTGTCTCTTTCCTCTGTCAGACCAGCTAACCAACCAGTTTTATGGGAAGAAAACAGAACTATGGGCTGTGAACACTGACTCCAGTAATGTTTCCATCACCCTTTTTAAGCAGTTTGGTGTAGGTATCAGAAGATAATGGCTCCTGTTCACTGGCTTTTAAGAGATTCAAAAGGGAACTGAGAATTAGGCTTGTCTATACTTTTGTGGTGTATTTCTACTACCTCTGGAGGCCCTGGGTTGTTCTCCAGTTGTCTGTGAACCCTACTCTCCCTTTTGAGGTGCTGGGTAATTCAGTTCTAATTCTAAGTCTTCAGTTCCATTCTCTTCCTGCCCAATTGCTCCATCTATTCCACAGGGAACATCTGCATGCAAATCCCTCTGTCTTCTGGTTTTCTTTCATATAAATCCATTATCTTGGCAGCTTCTAGTACCTTTACACCTGCCATGGTTCAACCCCAGTCAGCAGCCAAGCCACATGCAGCCACTTGCTCATTCCCCCACTTGCAGGAAAAGGGAGGGAATTGAAAGGTTAAAAGGTAGAAAACTTGTGAGTTGAGATAAAGATAGTTTGATAGGGAAAGTAAAAGCTACTCACACAAGCAAAGCAAAGGAAGGAACGAATTCAAGGCTTCCCGTGAGCAGGCAGGTATTCAGCCATCTCCAGGAGAGCAGGGCCCCACCACACTGGGGGGTGACTTGGGGAGACAAACACCAGCACCACAAACGTCTCCCCCTTCTTCCTCCCCATTGTATATACTGAGCATGAAGTCATATGGTCCTGAGTATCCCTTTGATCCACTGGGGCTACCTGTCCCAGCTCCTCCAAACCTGTCAGGCACCCCCAGTCTCCTCCCCAGCATGGCAGTACAAAAAGTAAAGAAAGGCCTTGGTTCTGTGTAAGCCTTGCTCAGCAATAACAAAAACATCTCTATATCATCAACCCTGCATGCAGCACAAGTCCAAAACACAGCTCCCTACAAGCCACTTTAAGAAAGCTAACTCCACCCCAGGTAAAACCAGTAAAACACCTCATCTTCTCCAGTGCATGTTTTTTCATTCAAGTTCTTACTTTACCAGAGGTGGTCTCCTTGGCCACCGTCTCTGCTGCAGTGAGATATGGATTTCATCTCTATATCCACACAGCGGTCTTTGCAAACCTGTTTTGTATTTCTAGTTCTGTCTTGTACAGCAGCACTTCCCCAGATAACCATTTCACATGGAAATACTAAGGATTCAAACTGCCTGGAATATCTACATGCAGTGGAACGCAGGGACGAAGGTGCAAAGAACTCTGTTAATAAATTTAAGTAAGGTTACACAGTTTACCTTTTCTTTTTTTCCTGCTCTATACCTCCCGTGAAGATAAATGAGGAAATTAGTATTAGAGTTATGCAACACTGGAGAGAAGTGCTTGCTTGTGTTTAAATACATATAATGTATAAATGACTTTTTTAAAAAACCCCAATTTTTACACCTGCTAAGTGAACATTAAAGTACTAGTTTCTCAGTAAAGTAAAGGCAAAGCCAAAGCCAAAGCAGTTCAACTTGAGACCGAGTGTTGAATAATACTCACTGCACTGTGGCTTTACAGGGTAAACATGGTCATGTTAGACCAGAGATTAAAGTTTTCCATTAATTTTACTTGTTCCATAAACAAGACAAGACTGTGTTATTTTTTTGCTTTTAAAGCAGCATATTAACGAGCACACACTGCTGCTGGATCCCAATTAAAGGTTAATTGCAGTCAGCTGTCATATTGGTGGCTTATCAGTTGTTTTCTATCTGTGAAGTCAAGCTGAATATAATTCTCTGTCCTTGGATTTGGCAATTACATCTGGGTAGTTTGGTTTACCTTTAAGATGGTTAAGGTGAAAATAAATATTTTACTCATGGAGGTGACTGTCAGCTCAAAAGTCACTGGGTTCTTGCAGAGAATTACCAGGTGTGTGGCCACCATCCTGTCTGTAGCTAAACTAGCTGTGCATTTAGGGACTCAAAAGTGTACCTGCATTTGTCCAACGATGGAGTGAGAAAATACGGCATTGGAAATAGGGTGGCAGAGCAAAACTTCACAATACTTACAAACAGGGAAGTATTTTCCTATCAGAGCTGCTCTTGTTATGTGTACTATCATAAATAGCACCTGCTACGTGATACACATACACGAGGGAATATCCCAGCAACTGTCTTGGAAATAATGATATTTCTTTGTCAAGGTTAATCTGCCTTCCTTCTTTACTTTCCCATTTAGAAATCATCTGGGCTTTGAGAGCAATAAGGAAGGATGCACCTGTAATTTGCTGGAGCTTGATTACTTCTTATATTAATTTGTTTTGTGATGAATCCAAAGAAGGTCAAAGTCCAGTTGTTTTACCTGCTCAAACATCCAGTGACAAACAAGCAAACAAAACAGAAGGCAGGAAAGAATGGGTTAGAAGAAAACATTTTTCATCAAGTAAATTAATGCCCATTTTGATGTATCTTCAAATGTCATTGTTTCTTTTAGCAGTTTTGAATCATAGTATCAGCTATGTACATCTAAGGCACATCCAAACCCAATCACTTGTGTGGTTTCTTGTAGACATCAGTGATAGCAATGCTTATTTGCAGGAAAGAAATTATTTCAGTGTTAGAAAATAAAAGGGGGGAAAAAATCTTCCCACCTTCCTCCATTTTATCTTTTTGGAGATTAACACTTCCATAGTAAGCTCTTGGTTCAGGGAGTGAAGTGCTAATTTCTTAATAAACAGTAACAGTGCAAACAAATAACCAGTAGTAATAATTTTTTCCCAATAATTTTATTTTATTTTCTTGCCAGTTTTCTTCCTTAGTTGTTCACTTCTTCTCAATGCCTCCATCTGTTGAAATTTCTCTGTCAGGATTTAATATGTAGCAGAATGCACCAAGACCTTACACTTAATCTCGTGCTTATCCCTTTCAAAATGTTCCTTTTTTTCAGAAGGTATTCCAGAGACCTCTTCCTCTCCTGCTATAATTACTTAATGCAATTTTCTATCATCTACTGATTTTTTTTTCCGTTCTCTTGCTGCTTGAAATGATGTTTTGAGCGAAGATGTGTGTTTTCTGAGGCTATATTAACAATCTGCTAATCCTATGGCCACACTGAAACACAAGCTCAAACACAAGGTGAGGAAGGCCAGCTAATAAAATAACTCTGCTTTTTTTTTCAAACCATATTGCTTGCTGTGGACACATGAATTGGGGCTGGGGGTGGTTCTTCCAAAAATAAATCTTTTTAGCTGTTCTGCATGCTGTTTTAAAATATATTCTAAATTATTTGTTTTAACTTTAGAAGTTTTTCAAGTGATGTCTTGTTTTGACATTATAAATAAAACCAGAATTACTTTCCCCCTTATTTTTTTTTAACTTCATTTTTGCCCCAGATTTTTGGGATTTAAAGGTGACACTCATAGTCACAATAAACAAAACATCCCATGTGGATAGTGACTCAAGAGAAAACGTGTGAAATTAAAATTTTAACAGGTTTGTTTTCTTCTGGGTATTCCATTCCTACATTTGTTCTGAAAAACAAATCTATTCTTTGTCACACTTTATTAGTAAAGTGATGTCAGCATGACAGCAGAGCAAAGGTGAGTGCTGCCCTTTCCAAACTCTGCTTGCAGAAGTGTGAGGGACTGGGCAGGAGCACAGAGCTCTGAAGGGGTGACCTCCAACCACAGGATGGGACCTGTTGGGCCAGCTTAGTACAGCTTGTCCCAAAAGCCTCTCCAAACACTAAGCTGGGAACTGGGTCGAGGTATTCTCTGAATTACTGTCACCTCCACATGAGTGGTTGCTGCCAGCTCTAGTCTCAAATGAGATCAATAATGAGCTGTGTCATTTGTTCACACTTAGGAAATTGTGTAATGCATAGTGGGTAGGGTACTTGGTATGGGTTCAGAGTAGGAGTTCTAACATGAAGCATTTGTATAATGGGATTTGGGCATTTCCCAGATCAGTTCTACTTCACACTGAGCTGAGAACTTGGTAAATCATGGCTGACTATGGGAATAGCTGTAAACTGTGCAAGGAGAAATCCTTCTGCCCTGTCCAAAAGAGAATTTCATCTGCACCACAGATGGCATCAAGTGATTCCAACTGACTGAATGGAAGGAAATTCTAGGGCCTTTCCTGCTCAACCTAATGCACCAAAAGCATATGAGGCAGGAGGAGGGAGAAATGGGGAGAGGTTTGGGCCAGAATGACCTGCACCTGCACTGTCGGATCTGAGCTATAAAGAGAAACAGGTCCTGGAGGTATAAATGCTTCAGTCCATATGAGTTTGGATGTGACCTCCCACAAGATTATCACAGAGCTCTCACCATCCTGTCACAGGAACTGGGGAGGGTGAGAGGACTGTTGAGTGCTAACTAAACACTGCAGACACATGCTTCTCGTCTTTTGCTTCTTTTAATGTGTCCACACAAGCCTTGCAGTTAAACTGATCTGATTTGTGGTTTTTAAACCTTGCCTTTCTGAGCACAGTTTCAATGCACAATGGCAGGACTCTAAGGTGTCTGTTCCCTTCAAGGTGAGAGATTTAGGTATCAGACACACTCCCGAGGACTAAATTTCCACATATGTTTCCCTGGGTAGCTAAGGGAGAAAAAAGTATGTCTCTGCTTAGCTTCAAAGGCTGGTTTGAGAGGTGACAATGGATGCATCTCTGAAGGAAAAATACCTTCCAGTAGCCACTGCAAGCTAGGAGCAGTCACTGGCATGTAGCATGATAAAATCATGCTGGAACTGTGTGGGTCCCAAAGGAGAATGTTACACACTTGATTTCTTGCCCAGTTTATAATGTGTTTGAAATCAGTACATTGCATACATCTCAGTTTCCATTGCTCTAATGACCTGATGATTTCCTGAAACACTTTAATGGAGTTTCCACTGGCCTTAAAATAATAATGTTTTTTTTAAAAAGTGGTTAAGTGCAGACTTTTATGAGACAAATGGAACCAGACCTCTCTTTCAAAAATATGATTTTTGCAAATGTGCATGGTTCTAAAAATCTCAGAGCTGTTTTTCATAGTGACAGAAATAACATAAATGCCAGAGTAAGCAGCAGTTGATCTTGCAACACTGAAGTTTCAATACTAAGTCATTTACTGTATACAGAAACAGGTCTGGAAGAAGGTCTGAATGTCTTTCAAACTACCACTGGGCAGCATGGAAGTGCCTGTGTCTTGTGGCCATCTTTGACCCAGCAACTCACATCTTCATACAACTATTTGCATTTATCCTGTCATAATCTGTTCTTATTAAAAGTGCTCAGATTGATCTTTCCATCCTTTCCCTCCTAGTTCTTTCTACAGAGACACTGTGACTATCCTTCTCTGGGTTTGAGCATTTGAAATCCATTTCCTTAGCCTTAATTTCACAGAACAGTTGGCTCAAAACCATACATGCTCTCTGGCAAGGTTTTCAATCTTTCTTCTTCATCCCTGCTGGACTCCATGGTTCTTCGAAAGCTGTCTCTTTCCCCAATGTATCTTGACAGCTGAGCCTCTAACATGGAGATAGAAAAAAAAAAAAAATTACAATTTACAGGACAACTCAACATCTTTTTTTTGACTCACTTTTGTCAGACCGACCTATTTCTAAAGAAATTGCCCAAAGACTCGTGCCCTTATTGGCCTTCAGTGCTGCCAGTCAGGTAAAGGTTTAGCAGATTGAGTATCCATCATATGGAATACCAGAGAATTTTCTGGATTTAAGTATTCTGAGCTCTTAGAAAATCTAGATTTTGAGATAGAACTGCCTTCTTCCTTTCCCCCAATCTGACTAGACAGATATTTAAATCAAGAATTATTAGTAGAGAAGTTATCCTATGGCAAACAGTGAGGGGAATGTGGGCACATTAATTTTGTCACAGGGAACATTCAATACATTCGTCCTAGGTTTCTCACAGAAGACATCTTCTGATCTTTTTGTTCCCTATACGTTTCAAAATAAAATGAAAGAGTTTGGGATTCAGTTTCTTGTGACTTGCTAATCTGATCATAAATGAAATGTATGAAGGCACGTCTGAAGATATATACCACATATCTAATCTGCCATCTAACCTTCATTCACCAATCTGTGGTATTTACAGAGCGCTAAACACTAGATTAGGCATTTATCTTCAATGATATAAGACAGACTAAACTTTAATATGATAGCGGGCTCCATACTACATAAAAAAGTTTATCATCTAAACCACATTTCTCAGCACGGAAGAGGGCTGAAGGAGCAGTTGCTTTTCAATGCCACTTTGGAGATGGCATTGCTAGCCAGGAACATTTTCTAACTGTGCTTTGCAGCATTTTTCACTTGCTGAGAAGTAATAAGCAGTACATCTATCTGTATTTAAAAGGACAGATGGTGCCTATCCCAGCACTGATAGGGGTGACTGTACAAACACCATCACTTCAGTGGGGGAGCTGGAGAAAAATGGCACAAGCTTGTACAAGGTCACTTCTGGTTTATTTTAGAATCTCTACATCCCAAGGTGTGCCCTTAAAAAAAATTGCCAATTTACCCTCGTAAAAATTTTATTATGAAGAAAGCAAACAATTGGTGTTGGGCAGCTTCAAAGCTATTGATGTGTCCAGATTCATGTCCATTTCCAAACATGACTTAAACCAATCCCTTACCTGTCACCAAGGGAGAAATGTCCCAGAAGCAGCACATCTGCTACGGTGTGGAAAGTGGATAAAAAAGGCTCTGACCCCATGTTGCTGCAAGGCAGGTTAGAGCTATTAAAAAAATTAAAATATTTAAAAATAGTAAAAGAGTTTACTCATCCAGCTGGGTTTGTTTGTTTTTTTCTTGTTTGTTTGTTGTTTTGTTTGTTTGTGTCTTTGCTTTCTTAAACAACACGAAGAGCACTTTGGGCTTTATTTATGCATATGTATGCAAAGAAATCTATTGCTTCTTTAGATTTATTATAAAATGAAGAGTTAAGAAATATGTTCCTGTGTCATCCTGTCTTCTGCCTGAGGAGCATCGCTGAGCTGTTATTTACTTTCTGTGCTAATATTTTAGTCTCATATTTGGTTATAGCTCCAGATGGCACATGTTTGCATTCACATTTGCAACAGCTGAGATACAGTCAGGCAGCATAATATCTCTAACAAAATGTCCTTGGTTTAAAATGAAGATGAACATGCTCCCTACTTCAGCTAGTGAGCAACACCTGCCAAAAAGTCACTTTAAATGCTACCCCAAGGTTTCTTGAAACAAAGAACAGGAGAACATGAGTTAAATATGATCCTTTGGATGGGTTTTTAGGGAGGGGGCTTCTCAGAACTCCTGTTTTGCATCAAGAGTTGTGGCAGAAGTTCAGAGATGCCTTCTCAGTCACCAGAAACAAATTTAAAACAGGCCTAGTTTCAGTGATAGACAATATTTCATGGCAGGGCAGGTGCCTCTCTATTAATTTGCTAATTTATTCAAATGGCTATCATCAAAAGGATGCTGACTTTATCAGACATAACCAACCAAAGTATGTTAAGCACATACCTACCCTGAATCACTTGAGCTTCAAGGTAGGTTAAACATGTTTAAATTAACTGGATTCCTTATTCATGTAGACTTGCTTCAGATATAAGGGTCAAATCCTACTTTACCATGGCATTCTCATAAGCTAAAGACACTGTTTCAGAACTTGTTTAAAAGCTGAGTAGGCTTCAACGTGGGCCTGGTATTTCCCACTATCTTCCTAGCCAAAGCTGGCAAGGGTAGCTCTTGTTTTCTCTAGCTGAGAAATGAATGTCTTTATTGCTCAAGAAAGATGGAGGAAATGCAATCCTTCTAGAAAGATAATGGTTTTATTACTGTTTCCTTTTCTTAAGATTGTTAGAGAGGTCAGCTGTCCTCAAAAGTGCCAGTGACGTGGAATTCACCCAACTTCTCCCAGGAAACACACTGTATATAACTCTTAGATATTCCTGTTCTGAAGTCATATGGATGTTTATAGGCCAATTAAATGTTTACAAGTGAGACCAGAGAGATAAGAGGTCACTGAATCAAGGAATATCTGCATATACTGACCTGGTATGTCACCAGAAAGGCTGCTGTCAGTTTCCTAAGAAGGCATTTCCTTCTTATAGCCGATATGAAATAATAGCAGAAGATTCTTCTCCTCCAGAAATGCATCTGCCTCCAATCTCACCTTTTAGGAAAGTAGGAGAACACACATCAATGCTTGGTAATAATATAGTTACTATATACGTGGTATACATATGTATAGTCCAACATGTATGTGCCGGTATATATGGACACTCTACTATAAGGACAGTGTCAATTTTCTGCCCCATAGTTAAATTATTATAGTCTTTTAAACAACTCACAGCATCGACTGAATTATTTTGAAGAGCAGTGCCGTCAAAATTTGAGAATATGAATGTCTGCTGATGGTAAAAAATTATTTGGAGGAAGACAGGACTGTCAGAAGAATTGTAGAAAGGCTTTATGAAAATCATCAACTAGATGTCAAATGATGATTAAATGATTAAGTATATGTGTATATGCCTATATGGCAAAAGATGCACATAAACCACTCCTGACTCTACTCCTGATGAAGTTTAAAGCCTCTGAACTGATGACCATCATTCAGGAATAAGACCTGGGGGCTATGATTGTTCCACGGCAACAACAGCTCATTGTTCAGAAGTGACTCCTGAGAAAGGCAAAACGGAGAACTTCATCCTGTCTCTGTTTAAATCCATGCTTTCCTAAGTCCTGGATACTGTGTCCTATCTTGATACTTCTTGCACCTCGCCCTAAAGAATGTATTAGAAAAGCTGCAGGGCTAGGAGGCCAGGAAAGATTCAAATGAGGGTAACAAGATGATCAAAGGCCTTGTGTCACTCTAAAGAAAGGAGCTACATCTCTTTAGCCCAGACAAATGGTGACCATGGGAGCCTTACTGAGATTTATAAACTAGGCCAAGCAATACACAGGATGAATAGGGATTGATTGACTGATTGATTGATTCCCTTTTTTCCTCCACTGTAAAAGAGCAAGAAGGCACCAGATCCCATAAAAGTAATGTTTGATCAAATCTTGTCTTGCTTACAGGCATCCACAGAGTACTCCTTGACACAGGCTGATGTGGATGTTCTTGTGGTTTTAGGAGCAGACTGCATAAGACCACAGGTTAGAAATTAATTGAAAGTTATTAAATGCATAAAATCATTCTGGTTCAGGATTTCCCTTAGATGCAAATTATTGAAGGCAAGAAAAATAGTCATGAGAAGAGTGGTATGTATCATACACGCTTCCTGAAAGAATCATGTTTGGCTACTGCCAAAGTAAGGAGAAGATTGCCATGAAAGCTCCTCTATTATCTGACAAGTCTCTTCAGACTTCCAAGTATTCCATTAGGTGATTTAATGCTATGGGCTATGAGCCAAAAATAGTACATCTTATATGTTTGGACCCAATGAGATATTTATTATTTTAATTCCCAGCAATAGTGTGAATATCAAAGAGCTGTCTGCAGCAATCATAGAGACATGAAAGGCTTGGGCTGGAGGGGACCTTCAAGATATCTAGCTCCAACCCCTCTGCCATGTGCAGGGGACACCTTCCACTGACCAGGCTGCTCAAAGCCCTTTCTAACCTGGCCTTGAACACTCCCAGTGATGGGGGCATCCACAGCATCTCTGAGCAACCTGTGTCAATGCCTCACTGTAAAGAATTCCTTCTGTATATCTAATCAAAACCAACTCTCTTTGAGTTCTTTTAATTTTGTGTATGAACTTAGGACCCGTTGTGTTGTGGTCCAAATGGCAACACTCATGCCTGAGCAGCAATTCTGATGGTTTCAGAGAGAATGTGGTGGGAGTTAGTATTTGTGGGCATGGGTGTCTTCTAGGCCGAAAAAAGTATATAAATGCAAACCAGGAAAAATAACACTGATGTGACTGTGTCTTATTGTTCTCAAGGCAGCATGCTAGACACAGCTAAAATAGATAAAAACCCATGGGGATTTGTCATGTCACAAAATCGGGTTTTGTATTGTGTGCTTGCTTAATGTTTCAAAGTATGAAGCATTGCTACTGTAGCATGAAGACTTAGGTGCTTTATATCTAGGTGCACCTGGCTGCAACCATTCTACAGGTAAGATTCAGAAAGAAAACTGTGGCCTAATTTATGAGTATAGAGCTAAATTTGGCTGCTGGTCTTCTACCTTTGGGAAAATTGTGTCACGCAGGAAGTTCGTTTCAGGAAATTTTGAATCAGGACGACCAGGATCAGTTTCACCTGCAATTCAATGTTGACTCATAAGTAATCACTTTCTCAGGAAAGCTGATAATGCGTAATGCATCCCAGGCAGTCATACTAATGCAGTGACCTTTACTTTTATTTTTGGTAAATAGTCATAAAGTTATTATTTATATATATCTTTATAGCTATATATATATATAAACATATATACCAGGAATTTCTGGTAGAAAGAAATATAATTTACTTCTGCCTCTTAGATCTATACACAACCAAGGGAAATAAATGATGACAAATAGAAATGGTATCCAATATCATATGTTGCTGACCTCTGGACTCAGCATATGACTGATACAGACCTCAGAAGGAAAGAAGAGTAGGAAAAGAACCAATTTAACCTGAGGCATAATTTTCATAAGCACAGTTAATAGGAGCTGTGAAATAATGACATGAAGCAAGAGAGTGAAATGGTTAACCATGAGATGTTGCTCTTGGAGCACAGGAGCTGGGTTACTCAGAACTCTGCTGCCTGGATTACTGAAACATCACCATGCTCATCAGCAGTTAGGAGACAGAACTTCTTTTCACAAACAAACACCTTGCAAGAATGATTTTAGCAAGCTCTCTCTTTCTAGTACAGCCATTAGCCAACCTATGTAATTCATGGTGAACCTCAGATGGCAAAGGCCCTGTAACTGGAGTTCATTCCATTGAACCTCAGCTCAGCTTGAATTTCACATCACAAATAAGAAGGATGGGACTTTCTGGGGACTTCTGTGTTGCTGTGCCATTTAACTTACAAAGCTCTTTGATACCCCAGCAACAGACAGAAACAGGGAGCTGTTGAATGAATGGAGAGGAGGACAAGTGAATTCCACCAGGTATTCAATGTGTGTGTGCCTTGAACCTCCACAGCAGTTAGTAGTATCTACACCTCAGCAGCACTACACTCCTAAATTTCTCAACTTTGGAGCAGTCATCTCTTTCTCCACTTTTTGTCTCCTCAGAAGGGGAAAATCTTGCAACATAAATATCATGAAGAGGTAAAGAAATGTAATTTTTAAAATGGCTCAGCATGGGAAAAAAAACCCCCCAAAACCAGGTGTAGCAAACCACAAATTTGCAGTTAGGCATGTGATTGGAGGGGCTTTTACATGCCAAAGGCTTGGAGATCTTGCAGATCTTCAAGCTGTTGTTTTTAAGTTTTTGCTAAGACATGCTATGAGCCCAGATAGTAGGAATGCATAAACATCATGCTTGATGAAAAAAAACTTAGTACCCTTTCTCCTGCATAAGAGCAAGCAAGAGAGTAGAGTGTGAAGTAACAACATCTTATTAAGGCTGAGTTCCTTTCATTCTGCTACCTAGTGTTCCCTGATGTTGACTGACAATTCAATCATTCAGCTCTTGAGCTGCTACAAAAGTTCACATGTACAGTAGTATGAATTGCCCTTTTTTCTTCATCCGTTTCTATGAGGAAAATTTAATTACACAGCCTGTCTAGGAGAAATATTCTGAAGGAGGAAACTGTACTGGATGTCTTGTGTTGTCTTGTTCTACATCAAGGCCCAGATTCCCAGGCTACTCAGGGAAGTGGGAGTCACTATTCCTGCAGGCACTTAAAAGCACGTAAATGTGGCACTTGAGGACATGGATTAGTGGTGGACTTGATCTGAAAGGCCTTTTCCAACCTAATCAATTCTATGAGTCTAAGCCCTCACATTCTGTGTTTGAAATTATCATTTTTGAAATGCAAGAGAGAACACTGTCATGAACTCCAACAGCTGACCTTCTCAGAAGTTTCTCTCAAATCTCACAGAAACATGAGGGAATTCTGAAACACAGGATTTCCATCCCCAGGGCTGTCCCATGCCACCCACTCCCCTGGGGCTACAGCAGCTCAGGGACACCAGCAGCCTGCAGCCACACCTCGTTCAAAACACACTGGTGCAAGCAAAGTTCAAGGTAAGCTTATGGAACAGGGTCATATTACATTTCAACACCTGCCCATGTGTATATAACCACACAATGCCTCCCTGTGTGGCAGAAATGCCCTCCCCTGCTGCTGACACATAGCTTCAGACATGCTGTTTCCTCCCACAGGGAACTCTGCCTCCATGGCCACCAAGATCCCAGCTGAGAAATTTGGGAAATGTCAGTGTGACACACACCATTCTAAAAACATCCTGTACCAGATCCTTCACCAAGAGCATGCAAGAGAGACCAAGTGGCACCAGCAGCATTGCAGTCCTCACTGCTCCACAAGAAGCAAAGGCTGCCCTTGTCTGGACAGAAGAAGAGCTGTCCTGAGAACACCAGAAGCCACATGGAGAAGAGCTTCTGAAGTGCTGCTGAAGACTTCAACTTTTATTAGAAACTTACCTTCTTTTTATCACATGCCTTGGGAGGATCAGTTTGTCCTCATACAACAGAACTGGGCCCCTCTTTTTGTCCTGGGCATGGCACAAGAAGGGGTGGATTTTGACCTGAGAGAGATTCCAGCCACCAGCTTATTGAAAAAAATCCTCCTCAATCAGTCTTCAACAGCTATGAATGAACTGGGCAGCTCATCAGCAGGAGCATCTTTAGCAGAAGTTCAGAAGATGAAGAATTTATTGTGGAAATTCTGGGACCTGGACATAAGTGCAAAAGAATATGCCTATCTTAAAGGAATTATTCTTTTTAATTCTGGTAAGCCCTCCCAGAAATTACACAAATGATTACGTGCCTAGAAAGATACTTGACTTTTTATTTATGTATAGACAAATGTTTAGTTTTACTCTTTTTTATGCATATAGTTAAATGTTCTCAGAAACTTGTATTCCATGATTTAACAGCTTTTCTGCCCGATGCGGTTTATTTTGGTTTGGTTCCTTGGATATGTGCAGTATGCCACCCACTGTAAGCCAAAACCCTGTATTAGGTAAATTTTAAGTCATAAAGAATTAAGTGCAAAACTTCAAACTGACTTCCAGTTCAAAGGTAGCAGAGCAGCCTCACCCTCATATCACAGCAGAGGAGAGATGGTACATGGGTACGTAATGTGAACTTCAGAAGTATTTTAACAAAGGCTTCCTCAGTAACATGAACACTGGAGAAGATAACCATCTGATTCCCATCAGTGAGGCAAAAGGATGCTGTATTGAGGTTACACAGCTTTTATATGTTTATATCCTTTATTTATGTAATTTAGTATCTCTGCATTCAAAGCCTGGGACAGAAGTCACAGAGCAGACTAAGACTGCTGATTGCATCCTCTCACTTCTGATGCCAAGTTCAGGCTCCTTAGGAAGGAAGGTTGCCTCGGTCAGCACCATGGAGTGCATGAGTCATTCAAAGCTGAGCTCTAAGTACACTAAAGTAAATGGAAAGACTTATTGACTCCAGCCGGCTCTGGCTCAGATCCCCAGCTCCTTCCACAGCAGTCACTGCTGTTGGCTGCACTGTCAGCAGTGTGCTGTACTTGGGACTGCACCAAAAAGACACTTGAATGCTTCAGTTATTCCATTCTATTTCTCATGGTGGATGGTTTATAGGCTGCTCAAAGGCTGTGTGACTTTATATTTGTTTCCAATGGCATTCAAATGCTGATTCTTGAGGTGTAATGTCATCCAGATGCTTGGTATTGCCTTGAGCGTCTATGCCACAGCACCAAACCAGAGGAGTTCATTTCAGTGCAAGCTTTTTTCATGATAAAACCAGGCTAAAAGAAACCACTGGTTATATCCAGGGGGTGATAAGAAGAGAAAGGCCTCTTCTGCAGCAGCTTGCACAGTTTAACTAGCTGGCATTTTTATTGCCTCTGTGGGTAAAATGCAATTTTCACTTAAGGAGAAAGTAGCAGAAGCAGGGTTATGTTCTGGATTTGTGCCTTCTAAGGCCTGCTGCTTCCCCAGGGTGCTCTATGAGAGAGCCAGCAGCCCTCGATGCTGCCTGCAGACATATTCCACATTTTCACGAATGATACTCAGCTCTTAGGTGAGATGACCCTATTCTCTGGAATATTTTTCCATGAGCTGCAGAAGGCAGCCTGGAGAACATCAGTTAAGCCTCCATATGAAACAGTCACCACCTAACCCTGGGCTGCAACAGATACTCAGGGCTTGTGCACAGCCCAAACCACCCTCTGCTGCAAACAAGTCTATACAGCTGGGGTTTCACAGCTACCACTTTTAATAGTTTTTCAACACTTTCCACCAAACTCAGAAAGCGTTTTCTACATATTTGCAACACATTCTCAGACTTTTCAAGTTTTGGCTTGATGTTTGGCAAAATGCTATTTTTGCAGGCCTCAGTTTTAAAAGGATTTCAGGAAGTCACCAGCAGTGACAATGGTAAACTAATTCTCTTTTGGATTATGGAGTACTTCATTACCACTCTTAATGTTTTACATTTGTTGCAGCAGCCCTCTTACTAGACAAGGCACAGACTTGTTAAACACAGCATAAAAAGGGTCCTGGTTTATCCTTCTTCATGGCTTAATTATCTTAACTCCAACTATTTGCTGACTCTAGCTTCAGCAAGCTCCTCCTGTAGGCTTCCCTTAGCAGCTTCTGGCTTCTGGTTATTTCCTGCTAAACTCTGACTGCATGTATTAGTTTGCAGACTCTGAATGCAGGCTTTTACCCAGCTAGACTATAACTACAAGTTCCAACAAGAGGCTCTAACTGGAGACCCAGACTGACCTTGCAGCAGTAATTCTCTCTCCCCCAAAGTTCCTCCTCCATGACAATCCCCTCCTTACTTGGTCACCCCCTCTTTTATCTCACTCCTCCTAACTTGATACAGCTGTTACTCATCAGGGGTGAGGCTGTATTGGGTAATTAACACAGCTGGTACTTATCGGGGTGACGTCACCTGTATTCCCTTCTCCTACAGGGAGCACAAAAACTGACTGAAGTAATGGGCAAGGGCCAGGTCCAGAGCATTCCAGAGCTGGGTCATGAGCTGGAGTTCAGCAGGACATTCAGGCATGCAGCTGTAGCAGCCATCACTTGGATAAGAAGCATGACAACTATGCAAAGCTTTGTTTGTACCCTGAGTGATCTCTCGTGGCACAGACATTGTGCTTACTATCACTAGAAGAATCCCTTTGGCAAGAGGGTGGTAGGCAGCACAATGGAGTGTAGTTCTTCCTACTAGAATCACAGAATGGTTTGGGTTGGAAGGGACCCTAAAACATCGTCAAGTCCAACCCCCGTGCCATTGGGAGGGACACCTTCCACTAGACCAGGTTCCTCCAAGCCCCATCTAGCCTGGCCTCCTGGCCAACTTCTGGGGCTGTGGCATTCACAACATCTCTGGGCAAGTTGTTCCAACACCTCAACACTCTCACAGTAAAGGATTTCTGCCTACACATCTGACCTAAGCCTACCTACCTTCTTCCAGTTCAAGGCCATTCCCCCTTCTCCTATCATTACAGGCCCCTGTAAAAAGTCCCTGTCCAGCTTTCTTGTAAAGCCCCTTTAAGTACTGGATGGCTACTCTAAGGTCCTTCCAAAGCTTTTTCTTCTCCAGGCTGAACAACCCCAGCTCTGTCAGCCTGTGTTCATAGGAGAGGTGCTCCTGCCCTCTGATCATCTTCAGGGCCCTCCCCTGGAGTCATTTCAGCAGGTCCATGTCCTTCTTATGCTGAGGGCCCTAGAGTTTGCATCAACAGAATCTGTGCAGCACTTCTATGTGGGAGGCTCTGGCTGGGTTACTGATTGATCACATCTGGGCCAGCAAGAACCAGCGAAGAAGAAATTGTGCACCACCTCCTAAGGAGAAACTGGCACCTTGCACCAACAAAATCCAGACTCTCCAGAATATATTGGCATCCTTACTCTTCCCAGGGGAGCTTTGGCTGGATGGCTTTGGAGCTATCTCAGTATCTGTGGGTGAAGGGTCCAGCTGCAAGGCCTTCTGTACTTGGACCCAAGCAGTAAGTCAAAAGAAGGAGCAGGTAGGACTGTTCTGCCACATAGGAACAGCACAGAGTGAAGTGAAAACATTTTTGTGGTTTTGACAGTTGTCTGAAGAGCAATTGTGACTGCACAGCGAAGAGATAGGAACAGTGAAAAACAGTGCTGTTATTATATCAGTGGCCATACATATACATATTTATGTATGCATATATATTCAAAAACTCCTGTGACAGGCTTCTGTTAAAAAAAAAAGATACTCTTAAGAGATTTACAGTTCATCTGGAAACATGTGTTTGACTGAATATTATTACAAAAGATCTCAGAACAAGAAGTGTCTCATTATGTGTAAATTAAAACCAGTGTTTGGTTACATAGAAAAGAAGACCAAATGGGGAAATTAAGCATACTTGAAGAGATATAAACTATTGCAACTTCATCCTGAATCCACAAAATCCTGGCAATTTCCTTTCTGTGAAAAATCTAACATTTGGAATCATCCTCACAGCTTGCAGCTGCTGGTAATCCTGGGGGAGATGATGACTTTTCCAAACTCCTAATTTCTGGCTAGCCTGATTGCAGGTTTGGCTAAGGCTTCTTCTCCTCTGGCAAAGACGTCTAGGAAGAAGAGAGCTGCCGAAGGCTGACAGTAGTCAGCCAGTTACAAACTGAAGGAAACCCAACCAGGTTGGTTTTGCCCTGGTACAGGGCACTAGGCAAAAATGCTGAACTTCCCACACTGAAATGAAAGATCCTGTGTGAAACACACCTGGTGTCCTGGTGTGAGATATTGAGATTATATTCCAGGGAGGTATGAAGTCAGCCACTGTAAAAGATGCCAAATAGTGTGTTCTATCCTCTGTCCAGACTGCAACAATTCTAGAAAAGATATCCTTAGAGAGTGAGGACCAGAGGCAACAGGTTGCTGAGAGCTACATGACAAGGCAATCCCTCCAGAGGCAAAGGATGAGCACAGGGTGTCCTTAGCACTGAGTTCTGCCACCCACAAACACCCTCAGTGAGCCAGCAGGTCACATGCTATGGGAGATATGTGATTGAGGCTCAAAATCATGACTCCACAGGACAAAGACCTCTCCTTCTTCAGGCACTCCTTTTGCTGAAGCACTCCTCTTGCTCTTTTTAGATTGTAAATGAAAATACCTAGATAATATGGTGAACCATAGTGCCCCAGTTTATTCTAGTAAGCAGAGGCAAAATAGGATGGAGATGGGGCTGAGTATACTGGAAATCTTCAGGCTGCAAGCCTACTTGCTGCTCCAGACCATCATCTCCATCTCCTGATGTTACCTAGGTAGGGTAGCTTAGAGCTGGAATATTTCCATCTGCCCAGAATATTATCTCAGCATCATTTGGTGGGTAGACAACACTACAAAACTTTTCCATCTGTACTGAGTCAAAATTATCTCCTGTTACCATTTCAAAGCTGGATTTTAATGCAACGGGCTAGATTGTAATGTGCTTACAAAGCTGTCCAATGCTTGTTCAAATTATTGAGCTACACATACCTTCTTTTTCCAAAAAGTATGTTTAGAAAGTGTTTATTTTTTTCTATAGAGAAAGTAGTGCTATAAGCCAGAAATCCAGACACCCATCATTACAAAGGGCAGAAATGTTTACTCAGGATTTGTTATTTTACTTTTTGTTTTGACAGAATGTTGTGTCCTGAAATGTTTCCCTTATGTACAGTCACTGCAGCAGGAAGCTCAGAAAGCCCTGATGGAATTTATCTCAAC
This sequence comes from Cyanoderma ruficeps, assembly GCA_008694505.1. Taxonomy (NCBI): domain Eukaryota; kingdom Metazoa; phylum Chordata; class Aves; order Passeriformes; family Timaliidae; genus Cyanoderma; species Cyanoderma ruficeps. Next base: position 241,227 of record VZDJ01000141.1, read on the forward strand.
AATGTTCCATGGAAGTCTCAGCAGGTTTGCTCTGATTCTTCAGCTAATCACGTCTCTTCGAGACATTGATGCAAATGCTGTTGAAGAGCTCTTCTTCAGGCCCGTCCTAGGAGAGGCCACCCTAAATGTACTGCTTATAGAAACTCTATACATCAGGCAAGACTGGCTTTGAAAACAAATGACATCTGAGTGCTAAAATATTTCATTTTGAAGAGATGAGAGAATATTATGAGCTAAATAAACACATTTCAAACAAATAATTGATGCATATTTGTAAGCCATATATGCTTTAACAATGAAGTGATTTTGTAACATTTTAGAATTAAAAGCAGAGAAAATGAAACATATCATGATACTGTGTGCTTTAAAAAGCCCTTAGTCTAAGTATTTAAAGACGGTTTAGGAGCACCAGCATACTTTCCAGTATGTACTAGGTTTAACTGTATTTTTTCTAGTGAGCATTTTTACAGCTGTTTGTACTTTATGCTTTTGGCTTTAAGGAACAGGGGCAATGGTAAATTTTATTCAGTTGAAGATAGATACATAAAAGGCTGGTCAATGGTAAAATGAGTATAAATCCTTCCTTTTCCTTGTCAGTCCCTGATCCCAATCCTTTTTTTGTTCCACTGAGAACTCTAGTCCTTGGCTGTAATTGCTGGATGGAGCTCCCCCTTACTAATTGCTTTCTTATAGGTTCTTTTCTAAGTCTTGCAGCAAACTGTGGGCATTAAATCCCTCTCCCATTATTTACAAAGTCCTTCCCTAACTAAGGAACTAAACAACATGAATCAAAAATTTGTTGACTGGACAAAAGCCGTTGTTCAGGATTGTTTCCAGAATGGCAATAACAAAGGCTGAAAGTCACTGTGTCATGCCATAAGCAGCAGAACTAATGTAGCCCAGTTTCCTACACATTTAAGACCTTTTCCCTTTAGCCCTGCATGTACCCTTCTATAATTACCCTCACTTCCTTCCAAATAGATGCCAGATATTCCTTGGACAGCACAAATACTAAAATACGGTTTCCTACAGATGTGTACAATCTGTTCCTACATCTCTCACTGCAAGAGTTCCACGTCTCCACCTCCAAATGCACTATGGCATGTCCCAAAAATGTTTCTGTCCCCTGCCCGCCTGGCTGGAGAAGAGACATCACGTGTTGGGGTGGGGGCCAAGCAATGTGTGTGTTGACTGCCCATCTGTCAGGATGAATAAAACATTGAGTTTATACTTTAGCTGCAACAGGGGAAGCTGTTTGTACCCATTTCCTGTCACACTCCTCTCCCAATGGTTTCCATGAAACTTAAGGGAATTCAGAGGTTATTCAGTAGCGGATCCAGCCTAGTTTTGCTTGGCAAGGGGGCTCAAATCCACCAAATGGGGGCTGACAGACAGGTAGACAACACAACAAAAAGTATGATAGCTTAGAATTCCTTAGAATGTCAAGCTAAAGTCAAAGGAAAGAGAATGTGTAAATATGTATATTTACATATACATATTTACACATATGTGCACATATATATTATCTAAATATTATATATATATGTAAAAATGCGCATCAACAGAGATGGATGTTGCAAGGACTTCTAGAAGTCAAACAACTATGTAAAAATAAGTTTAAATAATAATAAGAGTTAGTACCTATCAGTTTTGACAAAAGAACATACCTTTTTCTCCCATTTTGTTAACTGAGGAGTAAATTGCAAAAAAAAAGGGAAAGAAGCAAATCCCAAACAAGACAAACCAACTAAGGCCTCGGCTAGTAGTGATCATGGAAGTAACAACCTCTACAGTAAACACAATTCACCTTCTTATGTCCCTAAGGTAACTAAACCTTTCAGAATCACAGAGTTTTCAACTGATATTTTCCATGGAAAGCCCTCAGAGTAGAAATTTTCAGTAGCTTCACTTTTGTTAAAATGGTTCAATGGTAGTGCTACAGATCTGCTTGTGCAGAGCAACAGGATATTCCATGGTTAGTTGTTCATGATGCTGAATGAAAACATTAGTTTCAGACATTTGCTTTTTGTCTGTTCTTCTTAAGATTTAAGCAAGCAGAATACAGCCAAAACGGGCATTTGTACATTTGGTATCTACAATATAATTTGGTAGCAGACATATTAGTTCAAACACCTCCCAGGTCCTAAAAGTTCTACTAAAAACCTCTACTACAAATTCCCCACTTGCACCCAGACAGTGCAGTGAAGGCTGGGGTGGAAGGAGCAGGGCTCAAGCTGGCCTTCCACATGCAGCAGCTTCTGCAATGGAAAAGGGAAGAAGGGCTGTGCTCCATCTCAGTGCTCCCACTGCTGGTTTGAAGAGTGTAGAGAGGGGAAGAAATGCCCTCAGCTCAGTGGGAGGAGTGAGGAATTTTAAAAAAAAGTAAAATGTACAGAAAATATGTATAATGAAAAACAGTCATTGGGGCTTAGAGAGAGAAGCAAAAAGGCTGAACAAAAAAAAAGGAGAGAAGGACAGAAGCAGCTTATTTATAGAGCTCATTTGTACGTAGAATCCAGGTTACCTTCATAAGTCAAAGGTCTGCTAATGACTCACCAACAACCTGAACCCGGGACATGGTTCATGGTTCTATAACCTGAATTTCAGGCTAATGAGAGCACATCAGACAGTCTCTGCTCACAGTTTTACTATCAAAATCTGTTCAAGGTCTTTGACTTTATCTACATGATATACAACAGCTTCAACTCAGCTCTCCTTGAATTGGAGGGCACGATGCCAACAAGTTCCCATGGCTTGGGTCACCTGGAAACCATACTGTACTTAATGATGATTCTTTTAGCCCGGTGTGATTCTATGCAACCATGTCTGAAAAGAGTGCCTAGTGCACCACAGGGAAGACTGTGGTCAATGTCTTGGGTTTTCAAGATGACTTCACCTTCTACAATGAAGGCAAATACTAGGCTTCAAATGGAACTCCCACAAGATCTGATAGTCATGGATCTCACCTTACTGTGCTTTGAATACAAGAATCTTCAGAATATCAACAGATCTTATCTCAGTATCCTGTTCAAAGGGGTTGAGATACCACTGTCTTGCTGAGGACAGAGTAAGAACCTGTATTTACTGTATTTAAGCGTCACATGAAGTTGGAGGCTGTGCAGATACAAGAAACTGGCAGGAATGGGAGAGGTGAGGGATTGTGAGCAGAGGGTAGGAGCAAAAACAGGAGCTCTCCCTGGAAGGTGGAAAGGCACAGCACCATACAGACTTTAGAAGTCAATGCAAATAATGCATTGGAATGAAGAAGCAGAGACAAATGAACAGAAGGCAAGAAGATGGCAACAGAAAATCCCTACTCCAGGAAAAAATAGAAAAAGACAGAGAAAGAGGGAGAGACATGGACAGAGAAGCAACAAAGAAAGGTTTGTCACCACTTTCTTTAGCTTCTGGGATTGAAAACAGAAGCACTGTTTCTCCAGCTGTGAAATCCACCAATGAAGCCTGTGTATCCATCCCCCTCTAGTGCCCAGAAGATGACAGCATTGCTATCACCTAGAGTTTGAGCTTAGCTGCTGGAAGTGTGCCAGATAAAGCACCTGGTGCTGCTGATGACCAAGGTAGAGCTTTCACTCAGGGACACCTCTCCTCTCCCATTGCTGACTTGCTCAAAATAGTGTATGACAATATTTTAAAATTGTTAGAAGAAACCTATATTTGCAAAATTAAGAATGAAAAATAAATTCAAATTGCTTGTGAAACCTCACTCCAGCCTCTTTCTGAATATGATCATAAATTCTTTTAATGACCTGATTACAAACTCCTGTGGTATCCCCTCAGGACTCCCTGCTTTACTTGGGGCAAAGAATGGGCCTGTGTGTGCTGTGGGAATTTGTCATGACTGTGCAATGGAGGAGGCTGCTGTTGGCTAAGGCTCAGCTGCTTTTGTTGCAGCACCATCGTTGCAGAACTTGAACTAAAATGGATCTACAGTGCCAGAAACAATGCTCTTACAGTGAAATTGGTTGAATGACACCTTACAGCGTGTGGGCCAGCCATGTAAATTGAAGTGGCATTTTTCCACAGTGGTATTGTCCCAGAAAAAGGCTACTGCTAACAGCATTAACTGGAGTAAAAAGTTACAGTTTTTCACAGTGGCAAACACAAGACCTGGGAAAGGGAGGTTTGCAGAAATCAGAAAGCTCTCACAGTTGCAATCCAGGTCACAACAGGCTGTCTCACACTTCCAGAATGATGTATAGTGCTGTAAGTGCTGAAAAAATCAGTCTATGCACACTTGAAGTGAACGAAGTTTTCATCGACTCTAATCTAGGTGTTTCAATTCTGCCTTTGTATAAAGAAGTGGTAGTAATGCCTTCCTCTTTTGACACATCTTTGAAGATTTTAATCAGTGTTCGTAAAGAGCTAACAAATACTATGCTTGAGAACATGACGGAATTCAACTGCAAATTAGTAAATCCAATGTTCTACGCTAAATTGAGCAACACACAGTTAAATAATGGAGAAGTCTACACACTACAGGGAAAGGAAAAACAGAGAAGATACTGAAGATCAAGCTTTAGTAAGCACTAAGTAAGGCAGTGATCCAGTAGCAAAAGTAACATGACATTCCCAGTGGTGGGATCCATCTTGCAAGAGTCACTTGCACTCTAGAGCATGGAGAGGGACATGCTCTGAGGGAGATATGCCTCCCTTCTCTTAGACACCAGCCTCAGTTTAGGATTAATCACAGCATGAAGTGCTTTACTTCTGCCTATTGGTACAGCTAAGGAGCCCACTTGACCATCTGAGATTCACTGCCTAACTTTTACATGGAAAGAATGAGATTAATCCTACCTCTAGGGCATATACAGAAGAAGTCTGGATCCAGTTTGCACCTGCAATATTAACTTTAATATCTTCTAATTAATGTCAGAAGCATGCTTGGATTTGCAGTCCTGACCTTTAAACAGTAGGGTTTGGACATTACTTTCAGCTAAATATGTAATTCTAATAACAAAAACCTGATATAGGCTTGAAAACAAAGATAATTATGTGATTTTATTCACCTGCCCATAAATAACTAAGAAGGCACACATAGGACACACATTAATAAATCTATGTCCTATTTATACTATCAATATTAATATTTCTATGAAGGTTCTTTTTATTTGGCTGGGGATTTTGTTTTTCCTGTGGAATGACTTTCCTACCTCTTTTGTAGAAACAAAGGCATTTCATTCAAAACCTAAAATTTCACTATTGCTAGAAAGCACTTGCAAGTCATAATCGCATACATCATTTTATTTGCAGACAGGGCACTATTGTTAGGATATGGGTATGTGAAATGTGCAGCTCCTGACTTCATATTAATAGAGACAGACAGGGCAATATATGCCTCTTTTCTATCACAGGTCTGCTGATAAAAGCAGCCTGGCTCAGGGTTAAAAATGGAGACAAGTTTCTACAATAAATGCATAGTCTAAAAAAGCATCAATTCCTTTAATGACCAAAAAGAAAAAAAGCATCCATTCCTTTAATGACAAAAAAAAAAAAAGGGTCTCATTGAAGCCAGTGTTACTATTTGTGCAGAAATCCTCAATCTTTCTCGGTAGGCTAGGAGAGAGGAGGGTGAGTCAGTAGTTTGGTTTTGCTTGGGCTTGTTATCAACTGTTGTCCTTATGAGGCTGTGATTTTGAAAGTACAAGTTGTCATTCTTCCTATGTTCTCTCTCTCCTTCTCTGCCTGGGGGGGTAGCAGAAATGTTGCAAGATGAAGCACTCCACATGTCACCAAAGATAAGAACATCTTCATCAAAGGAAGACATGGCCACAGCTATCTGCAAATAATCTCAGGAGCCAAGAATGCAAAGCTTCAACTGGTGTGGGAATGGTTCCATTTCAGTCACAGCGGAAACAGTGCAACCCACACACACTCATAACCATAGATTTTTACTAAGAGGGAAAAATGAGCATCTAGTGTGAAAAATAAAGGTCTTGTTTACGCAGAAGACCACACACAGGTCCAATGATCTTTCCTTACCAGGATCTTATTAGCAATAAAAAGTAATCTGCCATACACCTGTAACAGACAAATGTTTGCTTCCAAATATCCAAATATCAGTTGGTGTCTTGGAACACAACTTGATGCAGTAGATGGCTGTGGTCACTGCAGCATGAACAGGGGGTTGCACATTTGTTGAGGAGCAATGCAGCTCCTGGGAGCAAGACACAAAGTACGATGACAGACCAGGAAGGGATACTCTAACCAAGAGAACAGGACACCATCGCCACTATGCAGCATTGTCTAGGAACTCAACACAACTGGGAAGGCAACCAAAGATGTAAGAGCAAGTTGTCATTCCTGGTGCCATGGTACACACTGGTGGCGTATCAGACTAGTCTGCTACAAAACACCACATTGCATATAGAAGTGACCACAGAGATGGTGCATGTGGCTCCTGAACATGCTGCTGTGGCACTCTGGACTGGCAGATGTTGCTATTATACTTCTTCTGGGATCTTGAGTCCCCACAGCCCTGCTACATCACCCTGTACAGTCCCTGCATCCCTAATCTACATAGTTTTCACACTCCTCTGAGGCACCAAACATGTGAGCTCTGCACAGCCTTCTGAGGGTGTATGGATAGGTGTGGACTCCCTCGCCCACACTCCAAGTTAGGTGAAAGCAAGCCAGTTCAGATCTGAAAGTCATGTATTTGCACAGATTTAACAACTTGGGTACAGCCTTGGGCCACTCCAGCTACACAGATTCCAGAAGTGGGTGGCATCCAGTTGGCTTGGAAAGTGAGTGAGGCAAATGTGTGTCTGTCTGCACCTGTCCTGGTCAATACATATGAGTCAACAGCATCATTATTAGGAAAATAAGATTAGGGCAGGGACTAGGAAGGTCCTCCTACAACATCCAATCTGGTCTCTCATTGTGGATATCAATTGTGTACATGATTGCGTCCCCAAACTTATCAAGCTCCACCTGAAGATAATCTAGGATGTGTTTGCGTAGCCTGTTTCTAACAGGACAGCACATAATGGGACAGAGCCTCCTGACCTGATGGTTAAGAACTTTCTAATTCCAATTTTAGATTACTAACATTTTATTATATGCACATTCTTTCTACTACCAGTATCAATTCAAATTGCTTTTCTTACTCAAGGTGTTGAATATCCAAGATGTTTGTAGACAACAGCAGTGTCCCCTATCCATCTGCCCCTGGCAGCTCCACCAGCCATCCCTACTCTGATAGTTTGCAACTTCTGATCCACATCTCACTCTCTTGTTTTTAACTGATGAGCTAACATTATGCTCACTTGACCTCCTTGATGAATCTCTTTGATAGAGAGGTGAATCTCAGATTTGCTTCCATTAATGCTCTCCTTCACCTGGAGATCATTTTGTTTCTTGTCTTATGTCAGTATCACATATGGCTTCATTGCTCTGAGACTCCACCTCAGCTATCTCAACCATATCTCCCTCTCTGTTGCAACTGTCTTCCCTAATTTTCTCTTTTGCCATTCCATCATCTGCCTGATTTTTCATATCCCTTTCAATTACTGCAATTTAATTGCTCAATTTTGTCTTCTCTATCAGTTACTCTTTTTTTTTTTTTTTTGTTTTTAATTTTGCAACTGCACCCTTCTTCCTCTCTTACTCTTCAGGTTAGTTTCCTAGATCCCAGCCTTAAAGAAAGGATGAAAATTCTCAGATCTCCTCCTACAAATTGCTACACAAACCACCCTTGGTGTTGTTTGTTTTGGGTAGATAGAGCACTGCTTGCAAGAGTAATTTTTCCTTTGGTCTTGCCTGTAACAGTCTTTCACAAGAAGCTGAATGTGTGCAGTCGTAGGCAGCAGCTTTGACAATACATATGAAACTACCAGTAGGTCTTGTACCACCTCCTGGCACATTTGAAGGAAAACAACCCTAGGCATTCTTCTACTGCAATGTAAATCACCCCAGTATCTTCAGAGCTAAGCAAAACCACTCCTGTTTTCTATGTCATCCTACTTGCTATCATCTTTTCGCCATGCTAAGGAAAGTGCACTAGGAAAGCATACTTCTTTCTTTCCACTAATCTCATTTCTGGGTGATGTGAGAAGCCTATCAGGAAGACAAAGAAAAATGTTAGACAGCATAAGTGCTCACAAAGTCATCATATACCTAGGAAATACACTTTGTTCTGCTGACCTTCAGAATATTTTGACTCCTCTAGCTAACTTGCTTCTACTATCCTACCTTAGATCCCTCTTTCAAAGGAAACCCTTTTCATTCATTAATCTGAGTTAGTTTGGACCAATGGTTTTGCATTCTGAAATATGTTTTCGTTTACTGAGGGCTTCTCAAAAGAAAGCACTGGAAAGTACAAATCTATGCTTTATTATATAGGCAGTTTAGAGAAAAACAAAACCAAACTGTTTGGTGCTTTCTCTAAAAACAACATGATACAGAATACGAATAGCTTTTTGTTTTGGGGGGTGGGGGGAGAGGGGGTTGAGGCAGATGATTTTTCAAGTTCTTTTTTTTATTATTTCCACCTCAGAAAGTAGATGGAACATGCGGAGTCCTGCAAAAGGGGCTGAAGTCTGTCCTCCTGGACACAGCTTAAGAGAAATCAAAAAGGTAGTTGTGCCCACTCCTGCAAACAACTGTAAATTCTAAGGAGAATTCAGGAAGACTGCTTGTTTAGGTCCTTACTGAAAGGACCTTTTATATTCTGAAAATATGACAATATATATATTCTCAGAACACATTTATCCTCTTCTTGAGCAGATTTTCACATCTGATTGTACAAAAACAAAAGGACCAAAGGTACAAAAGGAAATATTCAGGATTTTGGCTCAGCTGAGTAAGCAAGCCTTGACAGCTGACAAAACTGTAAAGAACAACGTAAGGAAAACAGGCTGATAACGTACAAATAATGTTTCCTAGCTTCAGGCATACAGTAACCCACATTTGAATTATGCACACTGGAAAGCCCTTTCCTTTATGAGGATCCAAACACTTGGTACTACTTACCTGTGGTTTTAAAAACATAAGGCACAATAAGTGATCAGCTTGATGGTTATGATTGTTCCTCCCTTTCCCACAAAGATAAGTAAACCACTACTGATCCTGACTGAATCCCAGCACTAACCCATGTCCCGTTAAGCTCTGTGCTAGTGAAAGCCCAGCAGCAGCTTGAGGATGTGTAAACACAGATCTGTTCATGTGCAATCCACTCCAGGGCTCACAGTGTGGTGCAGACTCCAGGGACAAACTGCAATGTACACACAACTTGTATTGCATATTGCATTGCATGGCACCACCTGTTCCCAGGAGCCTGTCCTTCGGAGACCCTGGGCAGCCTCACTGAACACAATTCCCTCTGAGACACACACACGCTTAGTGACTCCTGTTTTTCATCAGTCTCTCAAAGACAAACATTTTTGATTATTGAACAACTCACAGTGCATTGGAAAAAATATTGCTTGTTTGATTTCACACAGGATCCAAGCTCAATCTCCTAACACACTGCAGCTCCTCTCTCATGATCTCCAGGGCTATGTTGCATCTTTTGTGAGAAGCCTGCGATCTACACAGGTAGAAAGTAGAAACAGGGTAGGGTGATCTATACATTGACTGCTAGACTGATCCGCTGGGAGTACCAATACTGCTGTCAGATGCTAAGGCTGATAACACGCTGAATTAGATTCAATCTTGCTTGGCAGCTTTCTCAGATCTTTATCTATTATTTGTGAAGGAAAGAAATTGCTGTTGAAGATGACCCACCTTTTATGCTGACAGCCATGGTGACCATGGAACTGTGATGTGCACAGACATTGAGTATTTATATTTGGAAGGAATCTGATTTCCTGCAATCCAAGTTAATAGAATCTGTTGCTTAAGTCATCTTGTGGTACAATCATTATTATTGGCTTTGGCATTTTTAGCTATTGAAAACTCCTGTTTCAAATAGAGAGTTTCCCACAAAATTGCCTATGCCTGAACTGTGTGGATACGATGCAATTACTAAATTCAGAGACTAAGATTAAAAATATTGAATTCTAACTTAAGCAGACATGTAGACTTCACAAACAGTAAGGTTATAGCTTGTGTAGTTAACTGTCAGTGTTCTCAGGCAATGCTGAGGCTGAACAGGAGGAACAAAGGACTTCTTGCTTCTAGAGGCAATTGCCTGACACAAAAGAGACACCCTATTAAGTTGCTACCACACATTTCTCTGTGAATAATGGGTTTCCATCTCTTTACTGTAACTCACTTTACTGTCACTACCATGTTAAAACTGCATTGAGCTGAATTTCTCTGCATATCAGGCTAATCAATAACAAATCAACAAAATATCTCTCTTGTGCTTATCTTCCTTTCAGGTGTCAGTTTATCAAATGGGAATGGCAAACTGCAACTGTATAGTATTTTATGGAATTGTTACTTATTTGGCACTAGATTATTACATAAACATATGGAAAAATCTGCTTTGGGTCTTTCCAGTTAAGCACGTGTGACAATATCTGTAGCACAATTCCTACCAACACCACTTGGTAAATTTGAGGGAACAAGAATAAATCTTTTAGAGGTTACTCTTGCAAGAGATTTAATTCCATATCTCTGGGAAATGCTGAGCATAGATTTCCTTATCTCCTACAGAGTCACTAGTAGTGCAATTAACTTCCCATACATCAATCACTGAGTGAGTTATCAAGCAGACAAGTCCTGCCCTGTGATTCCTGTCACCTACCCTCTCACCAGTGATATCCATTGCAATTCTAAAATCAACAGCCAGCTAGATTTAGAGACATAAAAACTGCTAGCACTATAAATTCCCTATCTTTTTATTGCAACCATCTGTCTGCCAGTCTGGGTGTCTAAGCTTTGTCAGTTCAACCCTTTTGTACCTATGCTATGTAAAAGGTCCCTATTTATAGCCAGACCCTGACAAAAGCATAGCTCTTACAACCAAGGCTCTTGAAAGAATAATAAACTTTCTTGCCTTCCACCAATGTTTACTGAATTAGACAGGCCTAGGAGCTACTTCCACCAGTCAGATTTAGCCTGACCAGAAGCAGAGGTTAGAAGTAGATACACAACTGTGCTGATGTTTAACTTTTAAGGAACTCCCAGTGGGATGAGTATGCCTTGTTTTCTTGGTGTTGTTTTTTTCCTTATTTCACAAAAGGATTGCACAAAAATGAAATCTGAAGCAGTTTTGATGAAAGCAATGAACCCTGTTGGTAAGTCATTTAATAATTAGCTAAACAAAGCTCTTGAGAGTTCACAGTAGGAAATCTGATTCAAAAAGGGTGGAGAGAACAATCTGATAGATCTGTATTTCAACATATGTATTTCATCAAGTAAATCTTTATTGTTCCCTGCCACCTAATGGTATATATGAAAAATTACAAACCAGTAAGACAATTCTCAATTTATGCTATTTCTAATAGACTTTGATATATTTATTTAAATATAGAGGAAGATGAAAGGGATAAAAATGTGAATTATTATTTCTGGCTTTCAGTGAGATCCAGGCTGCCTAAATTAGTCTAAATCCTGTGTTTTAGTGAAGCTGTATTTCTACATTAAATGCCTGCGCTGCTTAAGGGTGCCACTGAAAACCTGTTAAAAGATATCTTGCTCAAATAAATTAAACTTAGGCAGAAGCTTGTCATATATGTATTCGAAACAATCTTTTATATAAAAGTCAGAAATTACAACATTGTCACAACCTAGTTGTCTTTTTTGAATGGGCCACAGAAACGCTGAACCCATCCTGCATTTTCCAGACCCATACAGATTGCACGAGTGTTAAGCACTCCTTCTCCTGGTGGTGACTCACAGAATTTTCAGCTATTCTGTGGTGAAGAAAATCTTTAGTCAAAAGAGAGTATAGAAAGATGCACTCTATATTAAAATTAAACCTAGCAAATGCACCTAGCTATTTTTTGCTGGGATGAAGAAAATTGATTGGGTAAAGGAAAAGAGAAGTAATAATAAATACCACAACCAGCTACTTTATTTAAAGACAGCTGCAAGTGAGTGACGGCAGTGCTGCAGACAGCAGTGCCACACTGAAAGCAGCATTAGAATCTGAATGGGAACCAATACCTGAAACCTAGTCTAGAAAAAAATACCTAGAACATTCTGTAACTGCACAGATGGCCAAACTAAAAGAAAGAAGTATGTAGAAGGAAAAAAATCCCTTACAGTTTGGAATAAATTTAGGCAAACTGATAGCTGAGTATGGGGTTTGGCTCTTACAAAATGAGTAGCACAGGTATCCCTAAAGTATGATCTAATTTTGGGTAGCTTTGATTATTCACACTCTGAATACAGTTCTCTTCAATCTTCTCATGCTTGACAGCAACAAAACATGGGTCTGGACACTGCACTGACTTATGCAACGCTGCTTCTCTGACTAGTGACACTAGTTCAACAAATGGGCAGGTGATGCACAGCAATTGATGTCTCCACATGTAAAAGTATGGCATATTTTACAATTATATGGCCACAGTAAGACTTATTCACTGGCTGGTAAAGTACATATTCTGTATGTTTAATTTCAGAAATTACTATTACTAATCTGGGGCGAGATTTATTACTTTTGTAACTGATCACAGCTCCCACCCCAAGATCAGCAGCTAAAGGCCTTGTGGCAAGGTGAACATCGCCTCAAACACTTATTTAAACCTCTTGAACGTGTTTGGTACATTGCTATCTCTAGAGCAGCACCTGCCAGCAGCAGACAGAACACTGAGGAAATCTGTTGAGAACTCATGGGATCCAAATGTGACTTCTTTAAATCACATAACCATTACTTAAAGACATCTCTGTGTATTTGTTTTTTGAACTCCATTTATTATGTCAGCTATATGTGTATATATACATATATACATACACACATAATGCATTCAATGTGCCTGAAGAATCCATCACTCCACTTGTTTCTGAATTTGATAAGGATTTTTGGCATAGTTTCTTGACCAGTCAAATAGCAATTCTCACTTATTACTGAACAACGACAGGCATTTTAGAACTGCAAAGTATTAATAAGATTCTTTCAGTATGACTTCACCCAGTAGTTTTGCTATCAAGATAGTAATTTTTGTCTGAGCTACAGTACATCTTCTACAAAGAAATCTAGTTATGATTTGAAGGGTGGAAGTGATGAGAATCCAGCATGTTCTCAGGTAAATTGTTCCTGCATTTAACTATCCCCAGGATAAAAATGTGATCCCCATTCCTTGCACAAATTGGATTTCATTATGACTTTTTTTAGCATTAGAGTGATGAGCTGTTGACTATTAGAAATCATTTCCCAGTACAGGTATTTCTAGACTAAGTCAGTAGAAAATAGTTAAATATGCTCTGTGGTTTCAAGGCAATTAAAACTGATTGAATTAAACAGAGGAGTGGGATTCTCATCCTGTAATTATGAAAGACTGTAACGTCTTATAAAGAAAGTGAATAATGTCTTTCTGGATAGACACTGCAGTTTCTAGCCTTGATTCACTTAATGTTATGAATTACTCATATAATTTAAAATAGGACTATCTTCAACTTAAGTGTGCAGTGTTTAAAAATCTAAAAAGCAATTGGTGATGAAACCCACAGTTACTATTCTAGACTGAGTGGGAAGCACTGTCTTACCACAGAGGTGGGTCATACGGCAGAAGTAACTGGATGATTTCTGACCTTACATGAAAATGAGTGCCAAACTACGCCATTAAAGCTTCTTTTTCTTTTTTTTCCTGCTCTCTTCCAGACTATGACATGTCTGGTTCCAGACAGATTGCCCTGACCTGCTTTTTATCAAAGGGTAAAATAATAATTTCTTTGCTAAACTGCAAAAGGATTTCTGGCATTTATGCTACCTAAGACGAAACCATTTATTTCTAAGTCCTGTTGACCAACACCATTACTGCTCTGGCCTTGTTCAGTTTGTCTTACTCATTCTTTGGGTAAGACAACTCTTTCTGTTCACACGCTTAATCTGTACAGGACTGCTAATAAAACCAGTCAGGCCAAATACAACAACAACTCATTTTCACACACCCAAGAAAGAAATTACTGTCCCCAATCAGCAAAGATTCCCATTTGTCTGAGGGTGGAGGGATGGGAGAAAACAGCTCCAAAGTATCAGTACAGAAAAAGGACAAAGCAGACAATAAGGAACTGTTGGGGTAGAAACATGCAACAAAATTCCTTCCATGAACCACAGAGCACGGAGGAAAACTTACACCATCACTATAACATGTCAGACAGAAGTGTCAAACCATGCTCGAAGGAATGCAAGAGAAATTGCCTGGATACTTCATCATCTACAGAAATGTAATTTAAAAAAAGTAATACCTACGAGGAAATGTGACGAGTTTAAGGTTCAGATGAAAGCTATGTATAAAAATTTGAGAGATTTTGAAATAGAACGGTAGACTTGAAGCCATATGTTTATGTCCAATTCCAATACTGCACTTTGCCCTCAACTAGATCGATCTCAATCAGAGGCAACAACACGGACTTCAAAGAAGTTACATCTGATTGATACTGGCATAAATATGGGCATAATCTGGTCTGTGTCAGTAGGGGCTGCAATCATCATCAATAGTCGCTTTGCATGATTATTCACAAATAACAGTAATCCCTGCCAGAGTTTTTTAATGGTTGTCAACAACTCTAAGGATGTGCAAAATGACTAATACACACAGATGGGGAATGCAGTTGATTTCAGCTCTTCATGTCTGGTGTACAGATTTAACAGAAGCGGCCCTAAGTGACTTAACAACTTCCAAAAGAGAAAAATGTCTTCAAAATGTAATTGAAGTTGCTGGAATAACATATACCAGCAACAGCATGGATATAATTATTACCCCATCAGAGCTGGAAAGACATAAATGCCGGGACTAAACTCCACTAAAATATTGTTCAGCCAATGTACATTTGGATAAACCTCTTCGACTGCCTCCTTTTTTATTTTTATTACCAGGGCAAATATCCAAGGCCATGTGGACAAACCATCTTTTGTACTCAAAAGGCAACAACAATTTAGGTGTTAGTATGTCTCCTGATACTTTTTTCTCTTTCACCTAGGTCTGACTAGAAGGTGAACATCTTACTGAAGATATTTCTTCCTTCCACACTTCCATCATAAATCCTATAACTTCCTCTGAAAGATACTGGGCCACATGACCCACATCCTTTTCAAGTTCCATATATCACCAGGTATAGGAGACAAGCATGGCATATACTAACTGTACATAAGCAGATTATATCTTACAGTTTGTAGTATGAGTTTAGCAATTCACAGATCCAACAATTGCCATATTAGTAACATACAACAGACTCACACGTAAAGTAATTAATTCCTTTCTATTACTCTCAATTTTCAAGTTTTGCAGATCTTGCTACAATGATGTGAAATATACCTAAATTCAAAACATATGTGAATTATACCTAAATTCCTCCTACTCAGATACGCTGCTTTCTGAAAGAAACACAATTATTTGAATAATGAACTTGGATATTTGTAGTATCTTCCACTACTAGTGATACATATTACAGGATTATATATCACTTGATGGTTATAATGTTTTCCAGGTACTAAACTTTTTCAAACATCTTGCCTTCAGTTGAAGTTGGAAGCAACCTCAATATCTGACATTTATATTCCTTGTTCATTGTAAAGATGGCTTTTCTACTGTTTGTTAAAATTTTCACCCCCTTTAATAGTGCCTTGTTTCCCTGGGATATACTGGGATAGGTTCAAACTTGTTTGATTCCACGATCAATCAGTCAAAATTTGAGTGCTTTTCCAGCAGTCTCTAAGGATAAAGGACATGTTAAAGAGCAAGTGCATGGTCTCCCCAGTTAGCAGGAGGATTAAGCCTTTTTTTTCAAAAAATACATAATGAAACAATAATCTTCAATGAAATGGAACTGTGGTCATTACAGGGATATTCAATAACGGCTTGGAACTCAGATAGAAAAAAAATCTAACCATAACAGTTATACATATATTAGACATGAAATCTAACATTCCAGTATTTAAACTGGGTTCTTTTCATACAGGGTTACATATGAGCCCTCTCATTTGAAGGAGTTCATGCCACTTATACATAATTCTAATTTCTAGGCCTTTTCTTTGAATTAGAAATTAATTGAATTAGAGTTTTTGGAGCAAAGTAAAAATGCTAACCAGTATGGTTTCTCTTACAGATAATATCAAAACAGACAGGGAAGAACAACTCAAAGCTTGTCATGTGTTGGCGGTTGCAGGAAAGGGGCTGATGAAGAGGCATGCACAAGGATAAGATGTGAAGCACTGACAAAAAGGGAAAGGAATGATCAGGAGACAACTAAAAGGCACCAAGGATGGGTGTACAGAGGAAGAAACAAAGGCTAAAAAAGTAGACCAAGAAGGTTCACCTGGATGATGGAAGGAATGTGAGGTGGTCACTTTGGTGAGAACATTAGAAAAAATGTTTTTATAAAATCTGACAAAGAAAACATGTGCCTATGAAAGATCATAATTTGATAAAATAATGTAACAAAGGTATGAGCAACAGTATTTGGAAGAAAAGACCTTGGAAAAAATTAATTTGAAATAGACTGGATGGGTGGTTGAGGGAGTTTTGAGAGACAGAGTGGAACAGGTAATATCTGCAGGTTTATGAATTCTTTTTACCATTCTGGGGCAGCTGCTGGGGTAGAATTCGAGGATTTCAAACATTTGTGAAGAGAGCCTAGAATAAAGATGTAGAGTTTTACAAGGGCATGCAGTGCAGGACAAGGGGGAATGGATTCAAACCAGAAGAGAATAGGTTTAGATTGGATATTACATAAAGAATTCCTCACTGCCAGAATGGTGAGGCATTCGAACGGATGGCCCAGAGCTGTGGATGCCCCATGCCTGGAAGTGTTCAAGGCCAGGCTGGATGGGGCTCTGAGCAACTTTATCTAGTGAAAGGCATCCTTGCCACTGGCAACGCTGTTGGAACTAGGTCATCTCTAAAGCCCCTTCCAACCCAAACCAATCTACGATTTGTCGATTCTGGGGCGGTGTCACGGCAATCCCAGCAGTGGAAACAAAAGAGAAGTGTTTAAACGGAGAGGTGAAGCCTTTGGTTTCAGCTGCGGCTGTGACAGCACCGACCGCACGGCGACGTTCCCAGTGGCCGTGCCTATGACTGCGGCCACGGCTGTGCCTGTGGCCATGGCTTGTGGAGACCCCTCTACAACTGCCCCTCTGGCCCCCATTATGATCGTGCCCCTGCCTGCGCCTGCCCCTGTGCCTGTGAGCGCTCATGGGAGGAGCGCGCTCCCGCGCGCGCGCCTCCTCTCACGGCTGCCGCGTGCCGCGCGCGTACCCGCGCAGCAGCCCCGCCCCTGACCCCGCCCCCCAGGCCTCGCCCCCCGCACGCGCGCAGCAGCACTCCTTCCCCTCCCACTCCTCCACCCACTCCGGAGCTGTCGCTGATTGGTCCGTGTCCCTGCGGCGCTGGCCAATGGCAGGGCGGCCCGGGACCCCGCCTCTTTAGAACCTGCTGGCGGCGGAGGGCCCGGTATCGCGGCGATGGCGGCGGCGGGGCGGGCGCTGCGCGCGGCGCTCCCCGCCGGGCTCTGGGGCCGCGTAGCCCCGCTGCCGGGGGCGCCTCGCCGGGCCGCCGCACACTTCGCTTTCCAGCCGGACCCGGCGCCCAGCGAGTACGGTGAGAGCGCGGCTGGACCGGGGTCCGCCCCGCGGGCCAGCCTCAACCTCGCTCTGCCGACGGCTCCTCCCTGTTGCCCCCGCCCTCTTGGGGGAGGCTGTCAACAGCCCCGTCCGGGATGGGGGGCAGGCGGGCGGCAGAACCCGCCGATGACCCGGCAGGGCCCTGCGAGTCGGGCCCCGGGCGGCGGAGGCATCCTCACGGCCGCGTGACCCCGCTGTGTCCTCAACACTTCCAGCCGCGGGTTTTCCGCAGAAATCCTGGGCTGTGGGTCGGAAGGCCCCTGTGGGCCGCTGGCGGGGCCGAGGGTGCCGCAGGCCCCTTCGACGGCGGGGTGGTGAAGTGTTTTGGGCTGTCAGTACCAGAGCTGCGGTAGATGGGCCCATCGTGTCCTCAGACCTGCAAGGCCATCTTCGGCCCCTGTCCTGTACCGAAAGCTTCTAACAGTAACTTACTTGCATGACATCTGTCCTGATTTTTGTATTGCATGCTTAGGTTCTGAGTGATAATAAAACTATGATGAATAAAGACTGCTGTCCGCTGAAAGGCTCGAGGTCATCCTCGTGGTCACATGGTTGAGAGTAAACACAGATAACTTGGAAATGAACAGCACATGGTGCCTGATTTTTGTTTCTGAGATGTCTCCCTGCAAATGGCTAGTGCCGAGTTCTGGAAGAATCCTGTCAGCTGCAGGACAGCTGTTTCTATCACATGAACCTCTCTATCCTCTAGGAAACTTGTTACCTGGTTGGATACTTTGGTGTTGCCTCTTGGACCAACAGAAACAGAGTTCTCTACCGTTTCTGTTAGTGATGAAGATGTACAGGCATCCGAGGTGCCACATGGTGAAGCTTGTGTATGGCAGGTCCCTGCCTGAGATCATGTGAAGAACCTCTGGAGTGGCATGCCTGTTACTGTCATTAATTAATAGAAAACTAATTCCCTGAGAGTTAAAATACGCTTTGAAATTCTGTGAAAAGTAGTGGAAGTGAAATAAAATCATGGCAATACTGATCCTGATATTGTTGAGATGCTGCTTTTCCAACTTCACCGTTCAAATCTAAAAGGCCCCTTTCCACTGTGGAGCTGATACGAAGACCTGTGTTATAAGCAAGAGAAGCAGGTTAGAACTATCATGATGAGGAGTTTCTGACAGTAGCTTAAGTAATAGCTATTTATTTATATCAAATACTGGAAGGATGGTGTCTTGTAGAAAAGATAACCTAAGTACTAATGTGGGTGACTAGGGAAAGAGAGAAACAGCTTCTGTTCCCTAGCTTTTCTTCTCTTGAATTTGTAAATTTTGTTCATTAAGGCTTTTCTTGCACAGTTCCCATAACTTGCACAGTTCCCATAACATTTTTTTTTCACACTTTCCTCTCCTTAAAGAGCCATGTAAAGTATAACAAGTGAAGTTACCAAGCACAGGGATGTGTAGGAATGCAGCTACTCAGGTGTGGAGTGACACAAGTCTTTAACAAAAAATACTAACATTAACTAACAATTTAGAGGAAAGGGTTAGATTTGTTGAGAGGTACTGTAACTACTGGAAAAAGAATGTGGTTCTCCTTTCTGAACTCTAACACCTGTTATGTTTGTGTGGGATCTTCATCTATCATCTTATTATTTATTTAATTTTACATATGTGTGTGTTGACACAGGTAGCATTCTCCTGGACTGTGGCTTCTAGTCATGACTTAAGAGATTTTGCTGGTTAAAGAGCTACCAAATGTCAGCCAAGAAGTTTCCTACTTAGTTTCTTTTAAGGATTATTTTATTTGCTTGGAGAATCTGAATTGGTCACAGTAGTGAGGACTGTGCTATTGTTTTGGTCCATCTTTGGTTTCGGGCCTCCTTGTTTTTCCCTGCAGTGCTGGAATGAAGAAGGGCACTCTGGTAGTCTTGGTTTGAATTAAACAGCTTGCTTTACTTCAGCAACAAGTTTCTTTCTTTGAAATATGGATTTGATGCTTCAGACAGTTACGAACTGCAGTGCAAAGAGCAGGCCAGTGGTCTGGAAAATTTCTGATAATATAGATGTCTAATGTGATTAAAGAACGATGAAGTAAGCTTCAGTGAATTTTAATGGGAGGGGGATTCTAGTCCTCAAAACGATAGTTTGGTTTCTTCCTTTGAAAAGGAAGGCATTGTTCCCAGTATTTGAGCATTGCAAAGCTGCATTTGCTCTAGGCAAGGGCATAGTTTTTTGGAAAAAAAAAATAGAATTGGAAGTAGAATTATAGTCCTTGGGAAGGCCAAGTATACAATCCCATCTATCCCACGATTTAAGTTTATTTAGCAGATGAATGTTGGGTATTCCTAACAGGGATCTTGGTTTTGATGGTTAAGTTTTTATGCATGTTTTCACCAGTGTTTTCTAATGTACTTTGTGTTTTGAATCAAATTAAATTGCGGAATGATCACTTTCACACAGGGCAAACTCAGAAGATGAATCTCTTCCAATCCATAACAAGTGCCTTGGACAATGCCTTAGCCAAAGATCCAACTGCAGGTACCTTATATTTGTTAGTGTGTTTTGCTTTATATAAATTGCGTTTTGGTTTGCCTATCAGCTGGTTTGCCTGCAATATTTAGTGTGTTTCTGATGGCCTTTAAAGTTTTCTAATAACTTAATTCTACACTTTGATCTCAAATCTTAAAACTGTGTTGCATCAACTAATGGATAATGTGGTCTAAGATGCAGTTGTATCTTCTGTATTCGCTCTGTGTGTTTCACTTGAAAGTGAAGACAGAAGATAGATTATTTAACATGCTTAAAGTATTACTGATGAGAACTGACCTTGAGGGCAGCTTGAGTCCAAGTTTTAAAAATGTAAAGTTTTAAAAATGTAAACATTACTTTTCAATTTCTTAAACTTTCTGTTCTCTAAACCGTTATTTTTTTTAGAGACCATATATTCCTTGCTCTGTACATCCTGCTTTCTTCCCTGCCCTCCAGAATTAATTTATAGCTTTACTAATTTCTGTCCATTGTTGTGCATAGGCAGTGTAAGATTTGCTAGGCTTTTGTGGTCTGGACAATCCATAACTTGGAAGATGCTACTGCCTTATAGTGGGATTTAAAAGGCTTATCCTAAACTATTGCACAAAACTATTTACTCCACTTTTAATTCTTATACATAACAGGAGATCTTTTGCTTCTGTTGTCCTAACAAAGGCATGATGATGACCAGATATTTGAAAGAGATGCTTCATGTCATGAACACAGCTGCAAAGGCTGCATCATCTTGCGTAATTTTGCGTTTTCTGTGTAGTATGTTAGTAGCCCTTTTTGGCACTGCTTGAATCACTGCTCAACCTGGAGTCTGACTAATTGTCTAATCTCTTGGGACAAATTGCACGTTGTCTGTCTGTCGCCCTGAGTTTTCTGCCTTCTGTCTTCATGCTGCAGATTCTCACGCAGCTTCATGTAAATAATGTGTATTTTTAGAATGTTTACATAGTTCTCCTCTGAGAGAAGAAATGATTGATGGTGATGTCCACCATTCAGGTTAAAGAGGTGACGACCTGTGTAGCCAATCTCTTGACCTTTGTACAAATGTATATAAATGGAGTCAGATTTTTGAATAAAGGGTTAGTTCTCTTGAACTGCTGCTGGTGTGGCCTCATCTTTCTGGGGACATCCTAGTCTCAGCGATCACATCTGTCCAGTACTATGCCTGTATACATTCCCTCTCAACCTCAGCTGTTCTATATGCACCTCGATTAGATTAAACTTAGACAACTGAGGGTAAATGAGGGCCAAGAACAGATTTTATTTCCATTTCTGCAGAATCAGCCATATAAAAGCAAGTAGAACATTAGTCCAGCAGGAACCTAGACTTATATATAATCTTGAGCATTTAGAGAACCAGTTGCTCTAAGGTTCCAGTCTTGCTGCTCAGCTTTGCAGGAGCAGGGTCTTTGTAAAGCCCTTTGCAAGACCATGTTGGAGTTCTGCAGTCCAGACGTGAGTTCTCAGAATCTCTGTACTTACTGAATTAATTAGGGCTTTTCGCAATAGAAAACATGTCCTTCATGTGTTTTTAGTTGTATGGGAGTTGAGCAATTGTTGTTTAAGTGTGGAAATCCTCATATTTGTGTTGATGAGAATTAGAATTTCCCCAGGAAAATTTATTTCAGTGGCTGAACTGAATGAGTAAATCCATTCAAGCTTGTGGATACCAGCATTAAATGGGAGTATTTTTTGTAGATGCCAGCTGGCTCAAAATAAAGGAGCCATATGGTAACAGAAAGGACTTACAAAGATTCTAAGTACATAAAATCCCTCCCAAATTATTGTTAAAAATTAGAGAAGTGATCTAGGGACATATTTCAGTCACACACTCCACGAGTGCTTTCATTTTACATCTTTAGAGTCTAAAGTTATTTTTTCTTTAAGTGGTGTCATTGATGTGATCAGCACAAGTATGCTAATCCCTTTTAGTGATTCCAATCAGAAATTTATTTTATTTAATTAAGAATAGTATTTGAAAGGCAAGAAGGTTAACTTATTATTTTGTGTCCTTTAGAATATGAAGAATATGGAAGAATTGGGGAATAATCAGAACTGACCCTGGTTCATGCAATCAGCTCTTGGTGATATTGCTGCTCATCTTACATGATTAAAAAATTGAAATGCACAATACTTATTTCTGTGAAACAGAATAAAACACTATTTTAAGAAAAATTAGACATAACCATTCCCTAAATTCAAAAAAAACAAACCCTAACAGATTAGTTGATATGAAGCTAAGTTTTAAAGGCAAATACTTTTAGTGATAAAACTTCTTTGTCTACAATAATACCGTTAAATACTGAGAACTGTCCTAGTTATTAAATAGCCATGTTTTCTGTAGAGGAGTTCCTTTGAAGTCACTCTTCAGGGTTGTGGCAAATTCTCCATTTTTGGAGAAGGCTTGACACTTCATTGTGGATTGACATTTTGAAAAAAACTTCAATTTGATGGTTTTCAAAACACTATATGTACTGAAATCTGTGGATGAAGAATGCAAATGGTTACCGGTTACCAGTTGAAGCAGAAGGCTTAATTTCAATGACTCTTTGGTGACCGAATGTAATTGCTTATTGGAATTTTGCTCATTTTGTTTCAGACACTGTGTTATTATAGGATATTTCAAAAAAATAGATAGCTAATGGAAGCCTAACAGAATCAGTGTCATGAATTCTATTTTGAGCCAGCTGTGTTGGTGTTCTGATTCCTCATTAACCTTAGTTCTTCATTTGTTATAGTCAGGCTGTGCATGAGAAATGCTTAGATCTAGGTAAATGTTGAAGTGAAATGAAATGTTAGGAGTTACTTTTGTTAGTGTCAAATATAAAAGCCTTTGAAACATGATTGTTTAAAAATAAGATGCATTGGAATAATGTTAGCCTCCCTTACTGTTCTCATTTTCAGTTGTATTTGGTGAAGATGTGGCCTTTGGTGGAGTTTTCAGATGTACAGTTGGCTTGCGAGACAAGTATGGTAAGTTAATTTATAAATCTGACATCAGTTTCATATTAACATCTCTGCTTTTTTTTACCCATTTTTTCTGTGAGAAGTACTGTTACTGGAATGCTGAGAAACCATAAAATCAATGTTTCATGTGTGACAGGCTAGTTAGTGTGTAGCATTTTACAGGTCTTGGAAGCTGGTTGTGGAGACAGTAACATGATACAGTTTTAATTTGGCAATTGCTACTCCCCTGCTGTAATCGCTGCTCCCCCACTGGGCTATTACAGAGAAGAAGAGCTTATAAGATATTAAGTTTAAGCAGCTTACTTTCTTCATAGCACTGAGATGACTGGGACCTCTTGCAGCAAGTGATTAAATCTATTTAATGATAATAAAGATGTGTTACAGCCATCTTGGAGAACAAAGATCGACTTTTTTTGAGTAAACAAAAAAAGGGAAAGGATGAAGACTATACTTCTTAGAAGTTTCAGCAACACAACCATATTTTGTTGTCTTGCTTCTCTGCTACCATTATTATGTGGATGTTCTCTTGCTCTCTAGTTTACATGTTAATGTTCAAATAATTTGGATAGTACTTCTCTTAGCCATGATCTTTAGTGCTGCTTGTTGAGACTGAGTTACAGCTCTGTAACTGGTGTGATATATTGACTGTGTATACTAGACTTCATATGAAAACCAGGCCTCTGAGACAGCAACAAGTTGGTGGAAACATAGGCAACAGAAGATGTTTGGGAGGTAAGTAACAGGAGCAGATGGTTGCATAAGCAGTCTTCTTGGATTTTAGTGAACATCTCCAGTTTAAAAGACAGAAGGGACAAACTATATTGTTAGGGTGGTGCTTTGAGGGTCATTTGATGTAATTTTTTTTTTTTAATGTATTGGGACATATAATATATAGCATATAATGTTCCATATAATATTGGAATGAAGGGAAGAGATTATTTAATCTTTATAGAAGCATTTTATTGGCAGTATATTCCAACGTGCCAGTGCTGTTCAGAGACTCTGTGATAGCCCTGACTGCCCTGACAGAGTACAGAGGGTCTATTGAGGGAGTGCAAAGGACTGTTTACACTGTACTAATCAGGATGATAACCAGCAGTCACAGCACATTAGCAGCCTAGCTAGAATCAGGTTTATTTCATGGGTACAATAACAGAAGATTTTAAATGAGATTTTTGAGGAAGTTATTGATGTGACTTTAGGAATATTTGGAAAGAACTTAAAAGTGTGAGAGGGAATACAGAACTGGGGAAGTATTTATATGAACATTGAACAAGGACTAATGAAACAGGTGTTGCCATTTCCTCAAAAAAGGGTACCGACCTCTTCAGGGTGAATAAGAGGAGCGATTTTATGAGGAAAAACCTAAGTGCTCTTGCTTCAGGGGATTGTAAGTGGGTAAGTGCTGGTGAGATCAGATAACAAGGTAGAAAAGTGTCTCTTCACATTCATTCAGACCATTGCTAAGATCATACTTACTAGAGGAAAAGTGTGTCAGCTAGAAGAGAAGAAAAAAATTAAAACCTTTTTGCTGTTTTCTTATATTAATAAAAAGGCTGTTTTACAGATTCTGGTGTTTAGGTCTAGGTGAAAAGTGAACTGGAGGTTTTGATAGTGATTGAGAGAGAAGGAGGTGGAGGAGGCATGGCTTGATGTGGTGGTTTGACCCCAACTGATGGCCAGTACCCACCAAAGCTGCTCTATCATTCCCCTCAAGTGATCATGGGAGAGAAAATGTAATGAGAGGTTCGTGAGTGGGTATAAGGATATGGAGAGATCACAAACTGATTACTGCCATGGGCAAAACAGATTTCACTTACTGAAATTAGCTGAATTTATTACCAATCTAAATCAGAGTAGGATAATGAAAAGTAAAACATGTCTTAAAAACACATTCCTTCTGCCCCTTCCTCCTTTCTGGGCTTGACTCTTGACTCTCTGCCTCTTCCTCTCCCCCAGTGGCACAGGGAGACAGAGAATTGGAGTTATGGTCAGTTCATCCCTTGTCTCTGCCACTGCTACTTCTTGATGGAGAGGAGTGCTTTCCCTGCTGCAACGTGGAGTCCTCCCCATGGGAGACAGTTCTCCATAAACTTCTCCAGCATGACTCCTTCTCCTGGGCTGCAGTTCTTCATTAACTGCTCCAGTGTGGGCCCTTTCCACAAGGTGCAGTCCTTCAGGAACAGGCTGCTCCAGCATGGGTCCCACATGAGGTCACAAACTCTGCCAGCAAAGCTGCTCCAGTATGAGCTCCTCTTGCCACCGGGCCTTCCATGAGCCTGCTCCAGTGTGGCCTTCCCATGGGTTTGCAACCTCCTTTTTTTGGACATCCAGGTGCTCTGAAATGGTTCCTTGAGGGGCTGCAGGTGGATCTCTGCTCCCCCATGGGCCTCCACGGGCTGCAGGGCCACAGCCACCTCACCATGGGCTGCACCAGTCTGTGCCATAACTTTTTGTTTTGTTTCCTTCTTAAATATATTATCACAGAGGCATTACTGACCTTGCTGATGGGCTCATCCTTGCCCAGAGGTGGGTCTGTCCTGAAGTCAACTGACATTGGCTCTGTTGGACATAGGGGAGGTTTCTGGCAGCTTCTCACAGAAGCCACCCCTGTAGCTCCTTCCCCTTCTATCAAAACATGGCCATACAAACTGAATACACAGGAAAAATAAAAGTTCCTTATGATGTTGCTGAGGTGCCCATATGTAAATGAAAGACAATATCTGAAATACAAGTTCGAACAGAAAGAGACTCTGAAGATAAGGTCCTGAATTTAGGACTCATTTACAGAATGGAAATTCGGTTTTGTAAGGCAGATAATTCAGCTTCTTTCTTCACTGAGAGTGAAATTCAGTAGAAAACAGGCAGTGGTTGAAGAGGGAATGGCAAAGATGAACTGGAGGATGTACTGATAATATAGTTAAAATACTGAGAAGAAACAGAAAAGACTGAAGGTGCAAAAATTGAAAGCATAGCATGTTTTGAGGGGTGTGTCTGCCTATCAGTGCAGTCTCAGAGATTAAATAAATTCTAGATGCAATGCTTGTTTTATGAAAAGGCTAGACTCTGTGTAAAGTAAGGAGGAATTCCAGATGGAAGTGACAACCAACCAAACTGATGAATCTTATGAGGAAGATTACATAACACTTACTGACTCTTTCCCCATCCCCCTCCTGAATTTACTGTCAAATTCTAATAGGTGATGCCAGTAATATAATATGAGGTTGTGTCTATATGTTGAT
Organism: Cyanoderma ruficeps; assembly: GCA_008694505.1. Classification (NCBI taxonomy): domain Eukaryota; kingdom Metazoa; phylum Chordata; class Aves; order Passeriformes; family Timaliidae; genus Cyanoderma; species Cyanoderma ruficeps. The sequence goes on from VZDJ01000141.1 coordinate 267,623, forward strand.
ATAAAATATGAAGGAATGAATGGGGTATTTTCTCCTATCCTGGAAGAGAGAGGCTGGTTGTTGTTTCATTTGTTTAGTTTCATTTTCCTTGTAGATAATTAAAATCACTAGGTGGCAGTCTATGCCTGTAAGTTGTTATTTTGATACAAAGTAATAGTTCATTTTTAAGCTTTTATAGAGGTCAAGATCTAAATATCATCTAATATTATAGTAGGCAGAATTTAATATATTAATGCTCTGTAGTAGTATTATAGAGATGTTGGTTGCTGTCCAGAATGTTACTGAAGTCTCTCTGGAGAGACAGAAAAGAAATTTGCTTTTAGAATAAATTGGTCATTAAATATAAAAGCTGCTTCTTATTTTTTTTTCCCAATGCAGTGTTTTGTTGTATAAACACAGCCAGAAACCTGTACTAATAAGTGAAGGAAAGCTCTTTGGCTTCTTTAAGGAAATAAATACAACCTTTCCATCAGATGAATTTTTAGCATGTTACCAGGAATTTTGTTTAAAAATATTTAATTAAGGAATGGTATGTAAATAAGTCAGTGTGTGGGAGTTTAATTTCCATGATAGTATGACTAAAGATAGTATGTTTGTTCCTATACATCTCATGCAAAGGTCTGAAATGCATTATTCCAGTTTTCTGGGATTGAATTGAATGTTTAAAAATCTATCACTGTATAATTCTGAAAATGACTAGACTTTCTGAAATATTTATGTAGAGTGCTCCTTTCAGATAAGGGAAATAATTGTTTTACACTTTTTTCCTTTGTCCCCTCCCTTTGGTCTGGTACATTGGAAGGCATATTCATGTTTTATTTCTTATCTCCTTCCCCATCATCCTCTGACAGGTTTTTGGTTGTCACTGTTTTGCAAAAGTTACATCCTCTAACCTCTAGAGTATCTTTATGAAATAAGGAATGCTTGCTCTCTGGAGAAGTTTCCTGTCCTTAAAACAGTGTGATGTAAACTGCCTACTGCATTTTTATAGCCTAGGTAATGTGTGCAAACATTTTTTAATTTTTACCTTTTTAAAGGGAAGTACATTATTATTCCAGTTCTTTGGAGAAAATGCTGTCCATTTGTCTTTGAGTCTGTAAGTGGATTTGAAACAATGATCTTGGAGTGGGAATACATGCCCTGTTGCTTTGCCTGAAACGTGAAATAAAGCTGCAACATGTAAATATCACTGTCATCCACATGACAGAAATATAGAGGAGATCGGAGGTAGGAAGTAGATGATAGGAGGTAAAGAAATGGGAAGAAAAAACAGAGGTAAAAACAAGGTAAAAATGGACGGAGTGGACAGAAGTGAAGACTGAGAAACAAGAATAGCAGAAATAGTGATTGACAAGGGATATCACTCAGAAGAATGCTAGGGCAGGTGATTTTTGTGTAACTAAAAAAAAAGACCTCTCTAGCCTACTGTGGCCAAGAAATGAAAATTTATACTTTCCTTGAATGTTCTTTCTGCTGTCCTCCAAGCACCTACACCTTGAGGGTGTCTTTATCTGTAAGTGCCTCTTGTGGTGATTTGGCCTCTGTGGTAATTTGTCTTTCATACCATTCTGGCCTGCACTTGAAGGGAGAATCTAATGTGCCCTTGCTGCCATGTCAAAAGATTGTCCTTGGCAAGGGATAAAGATCAGGAGCTTTCTGACTCTGTCAGAGCTCGATATTCTCATATTTTGAGAATGTGGAATAGGATCAGTCCTTCCTCAGAACTCTGAAAGTCCAACAGAAGAAAGGTGAGCTTGGCCAGTCTTTCCCCATAGCGGTGCTTGGGTAGAGGCTGACTTCTTTTTGGGTTTATATGTTCACTTTTACAAATGAAGTTTGCAAACTTTTTGAAGTTCCACTCAATTCTCTATTGCGCAGCAGTCTGCTGTTCCTTGTCATGGAATGTCCTTCTGTTTGCCATCAAGAGAGTCTAGGTGACTGTGAAAGTTAGATTCCCAGTATTTGCAGGCCTGAATAGATTGTCTTCTAAGTTTTTGAGCTATTGAAAATTATTTTTGACTGAAAGAGTAGTGGCAATGAGTCTTTTATTTTCAGTAGGGAATTCCTGAATAATGCCATTTTTATTCCCTTGCATCTATTTGCAAATGCAGGTAGAATGTGAATACTTTAAATGGGAGTTATTATTTCAAAGACTCTCTCAGTTCCAGGAGGATGTCACTGTGGTATCTCCTGCCAGAAGCAAATGTTTTCCCCGGGTGTAAGAGACTTGGCCTAATGCTGTCCCTTGAGAGTTCTGAACTTACTCCACTAAGAGTTGACTGAGATACCAGAACTGAATTTTGTGGAGATACAGCAGAAATACTTTTTTCTGTTCTTTTGAAATGTTTTGGAATGAATTTGTCTCTTACTGGTGTGATTAATTTGTCACTGTTTGGGATCCTCTGTGTGATCAGAGTGTGAACAAAAGGAAGATAGGTTTCTTCCTTTCTGGATTAATGTCCCGTCACTGATTGGAGGGTTTTTGACTCATGGCTTTTTATTTTTGTCTGTTCTCTTTGGTCTCTGTTATTGCTGTTCCCCTCTTTTTGTTTGTCAGTGGACACAGAGAGGTACTGCCCACAGGTTATGGTATCCTCAAACGCAGCCAATTAGAATGAAGTGCTTATCCCAAGGTTTCTGTGTAACATTGCTGAAATATTCTAGAGTGGTGTTTTCTGCTTTTATTAGCAATGCAGTGTTGACTGTCAGTTTGTGGTCTGATTTAGTCCCCAAGTATTTTTCTAATCTACTGCTGTGCAGCCACTAATTGTTTTTTTGCTGGATGGACACTTGATAAAATGAAACTCAGTAAGAACAACTCTGTGTCACTCCTATACATGCGTAGGATAAAACAACCCAACCTGAGATCATTTCCTTTTAGGCAATTGTGAGTTATACCTGTGGCTAGAGACGTTAATACATGCACATAGTAGTAAATGTGTAATAAACAGCTTTGTTTTTTTTTCTCCTTACTGATTTTGCAGTTTTGTCATATAGAGTGGAAAGGGTATGCACAAGTAACTTGAAACTTAGTTGTCTTTTTTTCCCTAATATTTTCAAGCTTATAGGATTGTTTTATATATAATTCTCTTCCTGTGCTTTATTATTATTATTATTACTATTTCGATGAGGCTAGAAGTGTGAATATAGTTGCTAGGATTATTTTCTTCCAAACCATATTTTAAAAAAAATGTGAAATAGATGGGGAGCAGATTGTAAACAGTACTTTCTGTCTATTCAGGCAGTTCAGGATATTTTCTTGCAAATTGATAAATCACAGGAAAAAAAGGAACATCAGGAAAAGAGGTAACACTTGTATTGAATCGTGTGAGAATAGGGGGAGTTAAATCAGAAATTTCCCCTTCGGCAAATTTCAAACACATCAAAAAGCGAGTGACTGAACTACATATGAAACCACAGTTGTAGCTGTGAAAGAAAATAGTATCCTTATGTTCCTTATGTCAGGATGACCTAGCCACATTAGCAATCAGCTGGATGCTTTAAAAATGATTTTATTTATCACTTCCATACTTGTTTTCTTTTCCTTTCTATCTGCCTTACAAAATTTTCTCTCTGAAGCACAGGGTATGTTTTGGGACAGATCAGCTGGCAAAGGCTGTTTTTAGCCTTCAGTGGTGAAGTTTCTCTGGCTTTCCTACGCACATGGTCCCAGTGCAGGATTATTGTTATGGTTTGAAGCTTTTCTTTATTGATCAGTTTTCTCTGAACTCTGGTTGCTGCAGCTGGATGATATAGGGCATCCAAAACTGGATACTTTAGTTTTGTGTTTTACTGAGTAAAGCCTGGTTGCTTACAGCTCTCTGTTGTTACCTCTCATGATAATGCTACCTTGTCTTGCAGCAATAATGTTTATTTACAACACCTGATCCACTGTAATCCCTGGTTGTTATTCTGTAGATCTGGTGTCTAAGGTGTAAACACCTGTGTGAGTTTTCAGGGAACACTTCATTCTCAGTAAATGAATCATTTATTTATAGTCCAGTAAACTAATTCAGTAGTCTTTGTTTATTTGGCTGTACCTAGGCATGCCCAAGGGACACCAGCTTTTCTAAAAAAATAGTAGTCATCCTTTGAAGATAAGTATTTACCTGAGCACAATATTATTCTGTGAGCTTTAGCTGTAGAAAACTCCTGAAAGCAAGTTCTGTGTTTTAAGTGGAAAGCCTAAGGAGCAGAACATGGGTGAGAAGATAGAGTTGTCCCCATGTTGTTACGGTATTTGGTGAAGGTTGTTGGCTGAAGTTTGGATGTGTTTGCATAAACTGCTTAATATCCTGATGGCTTTTAGTAGCGTGGAATGATGGGAGAACCTTTTGAAGATGAGCTAATAGAAGTAGATATAGTATAGGGTTGTTTTTAAGAAAATTCTGATAGTTTGCCTCCAAAATGCATCAAATACTTTTAAGTGTTTCTATTGTAAATATTTTTGTTAGTGATTTCAGGACATTTTTTATTGTGTAGTCTGCACTTAGTGTTACTAGTAAGGGAGCAGAGATCTGTCAATGGAGATTGTGGGTTGTTCTGGTTGTTCTTGTCGTTCCAAATGTGCAAGGGTAAGAAGTACAAGAACACAATTTGGATGGGCTGTAATGCAATATATTAAGGCAATGTGTTCTGCCTCCCAAAAGCTACTAGTAGTTGGGTCCTAATTCAACAGGTGGGAAGACAGTCTGAGGTTTTTATGTGGAATTTTTAATCAATAATCATGGTGTCTTTTACAGTATTTTAGAACATAACCATATGCTATCATGAGGAGGAGGAAAAACAGCCTAAAGTAGCATAAGTGTTAGGGCTTTACTGTATAAGCAGATAGAAAAATGTTTTCTCAATGCTTCAAAAGCAGACTGCAAGCTTGCTGGAGAAACATGGTGCTTCTTTGGCACAGGTCCTGGTCCTTCCTGAAACATTGCATTTGGTAAAAGGAAAAAGTTCAGAATTCTTGACATCATGGACATATGCTAAGGGTGAAACATTTTATTTGGAGTTCAAAATGACTACTTGTGTATAGATTAAAACCTAAATAGCATGGGGTTTGGTTATCGTCATTTCTTTGTGGATAGATTGAAATGGAGAATTCTGCGGCTTGCTTGCCTGATTCTTCCAGAACAGTTTGGCAAGACCTGGATTTGTTCTGATTTATATAAATGTCTTTGAACAGTAACATCTGGAGAACGTGTTCCAGACTCATTACACAATAGTACATTTTGTTCGTTTTCATCTTAAATAGCCAATTCTTTTTTGAAGGTTTACAGTTAGAAAAAGAAGAAAAGTTATTTTAAAAGTTGGTAAAATGTAGTATGTCCTTTTTACACCTCTTGCAGCTGTGGGATTATGATATAAATCAGTCTCTGTCAGAGCTAAATAGCTTTTATTTTAGTTTTGTATTTCTTTCCTTTTTAATTGTTCTGATAGTGTACCTGGTGTGAAAACTGTATTTTATTTATTTGGGGCTTACTAACATATTATTATGTTATTTTTCCTATGTTATAAACCCGTGTGAGGGAAAGATAAGGAATATTTTTTTTAATATAGAGCTTGATACTCAGTGCAGAGCTTAAGAAAGCTGTTCTCACATTTTTAAGATATTTCAAGATACATTTCTGGGCAAAAAAGTATGTGCTACTGAACTTCATAAAAATGGAATTTTCCACTTCAGAAAATGCTTGCAGTGAAACATGTAAAACCATTATTTTGATAATATCATGTCAAGGAGGATGAAACTTCATGTTTTGAAGACCCAAGGTGTAATTGATGAGCATAACTAGTCTTTGCAGTCTGTATTAATACCAGGTCTACACATTTTGTGTACCTTCTTTTAGACGTCTCTCTTCATACCTTTGCAATTCCTTAGGTGGAATTAAGTGATTTTCTATTTTTTGTTTAGTCCTGTGATTCCCTCTGTTGCATTTGTATTTTTGTTTATCCCACTCATCAAATGGGGTTAATTCAATATGTCTCCTGCTTTTTCTACTGTGAGTTTGGTGGTAAGAGAGTGGTAATTTCAATTTAAGAAGGTGCTGCAGACTTTATTACTGGGAATAAAACTCTCAGAGTTTTCTTGGAAGTAATTTGCTTGAAGCCTAAAAAGGCAAAAAAATCAAGACTAATATCCAAGTCTGGGAATTGTCTAAGCAGGTTTGCAGCAGAAGCACTTTGAGGTGCAGGTTAATCTTATTTTGACTTGATTCAGAGCCTTCTTCCAGTGACCAGATGGACATAACATGGTAGCAATTTATTAGAAGATATCTCTTCTCTTTTTTAATTTGCAGAAACATTAAATCCTCAAAACCTGGCACAGGGTTTTCACACTTAGATGGAAGCACCAAGTATGGACTAAGTTATTAATTTTTCTCATGCACATGCTTTGCATTATAAAGGGACAGGTGTGGTTGCCAGTGAGATCTGTAAGATGGTTTTCATTACTGCAGGTTACTGGTCATTGAGGTCTGCTCCTGAGTACTTCTACAGCAGCATGAGATCCTTGCTCTTGTGTTGACAATACTTGCTTTACAATTTCAGATGGATCCAGCATGTTTTCACATTTACCATAAAATATGTCTACACTTCTGATACTGAGGAATGGGAGAAACAGTAACTTGTATTTGACATTTTTGCCTACTTGATCATCATCCAGATGGTGGGCGCTGCTTATTACAGCAGAATTTTCATTAATGGGTTTCAATATTTAGCTTTGACAACTGTTTTGTGCTTCCTATTGGATCTCTGTCATGTCATGTTGCAGACAATGTGAAAATGCATGGAACTGACCTAAGTCTTGTAATTTAAGCTGGTGTGTTGTCCTCTGCTTATACCCACATATATGTGTTTGGTAGATGTCAGTTTTGGGAGGTATTTATACAAGTTAGCCCTCTGTCATCTGGCATAGCTTCTCATGTCAAACTGTATATCAGTTACGCTTTTCTGCAAGTGTGCTTTTCACGCAGCAAAAGTTTTTTGTAGTTGACAAAGGAATGTCATTAATCGTAGCTGGAGGAATGTTTAAATGCTTTGTCCAGTTAGGCTTTGTTTTTTTTTTGTTTAGGCTGCAACTGGGCCTATGAGCCAGATGATGAGGAGGATTTCAGTGTGGAGTGGGCAGCCCGCATGAATGTTTGAACTAGCAGTTCCAGCTCAAAGTGTTCTCAACAAGTCATTCTCTTACTCACGATGATGCATTTTCCTTCCAAGAGCTCATTAGATCAAAACTACTCTTTCACCTTCTCTTCCTCCAAGAGTCCCTCAGAAAAGTGAAAAGAAATTCTGGTGAGGAAATCTGCCACTGAGATGTGAGCTGCTTTTAAAATGTTTTCCTAAGAGTGTGGATCTGAATCAGTACTATTTTATTGATGTCATGAAGTGCTTCCATCAACAGGATAGATAAAAAGGATAGGCATTAAAAGTTTTGGCTGTCAGCATGTAGCCCTGCTTGGGGCTGTTAATAAACCATAGAAAATTTTAAGGAGAAGACCTTGAAATTCATTCATCTGTTTCAAACCAGTACTCAACACAGACTTGAGTTTAGGTCTTGTCCGGGTGAGTTTTGAGCGTGACCAAGGTAGGAGCTTCTACAACCTCTTGGGACAGCTTGTTCCAGCATGTGACTATTGTCGTAGTGAGGATCTTTTTCTTAAATATAATTAGTTTACTTTTTTGTATCATTCTTTTACTTGACACTGTGTACCTGAAAAGAATCTGCTCTTCCCTGTATTCATACTACTGCTTGGCTGCTCTTCCATTTTGGGAGGATTAAAGGTGCAAGGTTACCAGCATTCAAAGCTAAAGCCAAAGCTTTGCATTAACCTCCCCCAACTCCTCCCACTTCTTCTCTGAGAAAGGGAGAGAATTGCATAATACATTTTAATATTTTTGGTTTATTCTTTAGCTTTTGGTGGCTGCTAGTTTGTCACAAATGACAGGAAATCTGAACTGGGGGAGAGGTCTAAAAATTAAATCTTCACTCTTTGCTTTAGGAAGGCAGAGGTACTAATGGATTTTTTTCTGAGCCCTCTCTAGTCCAAAAGTCTGTAAGCCTTACAAGGCACTTAATGTTATACTAATGCTGTGAACTTTTAGAATTTACTAAGTTTTACTAGAAAGCTTTCCTTCCAAACCTGAAATTCAGTAACTGTGTAGATTGTAAGTATTTCTAGGTAATGGAGGAAGTTACTCCCTGTCCATGGTAACCTTGTCTTTGTAATTCAGCAGTTCTCCTGACTCTGGTATTATTCGCAGTCTTTGAGAGTGAGGGTTAAATGAAAATGGAATAAACATGCCTTTCCCCTGAGGCAGTCTTGGGGGAGAGGAGGTGAAAGTGTAGTTGTGATCTCATAAGCTCTTAGAAGAAAAATGCATTGTCTTGGGTCAAAGAATGACTTGTTGAGAACACTTTGAGCTAGAACTACTAGTTCAAACATTCATGCTTCTTCAAATGTATGATTTAGTAACTGGGAGAGACTTTAGGAGGAACATACAATCTTCAGCTGTTCCTAACTTCCAAATTACTTGAAGTTCTTTTCTTAAGGGTTGGTTATGTCAGGATAATGATAAACCTGTGATATGATAAACCTGTGAAGAATTCCTGTTCTTACCAGTTCCTAGGCAGAACAGGTGCCCTTTACTTTGGGCAGTACAGTGGTGACAAGTGGTTCAGAAGGATGCATTTTTTTGGGGGATTTTCTTTTTTTCCCCCCCCAAATGAAGCATAATTAAGACTCCTGTGTACAAGTGAAACCAAGTAAGAAAGACTTATCTGTCAGTTGATCTTTAAAACTTCTGTTTGAAAACTTCCGTCTAAAGCTAGAATAAGAAGTCATCTCCTTTGTTGCGAAATAGAGCATGATAGTGGATTTTGCAGCAGCAGAATAGGAAGAAGCTAATTTAGTTTAGTGCATGCAAATCTCATTTCTGACCCTGTTGTCAGTTGCTCACAGATTTTGGCAGTATGTTTTTTTAACTAACTTTTGTATCTTACTGCCATAATGTGACTTGTTGGAATATTTATGGAAAATGTAATGGGAATGCCATGTGTGCTTAGTTGCTAAATAATCAAAATTTGAATGATTCTTAATTCAAGGTAACTAAATGTTGAAATTGTTTTGAAGGCATAGGCAGTGTATGCACAGTGTATGGGTATGTGTATTTCTCCTATTCACAGACCCAGTTCACTGCACTTGACTTGAGACTTTACACTGACTGGACTGAGAGCTGAGATCTGGTCACTCAGCCCTGGGTTGGCTGAGTTATGCCAGAGGCATGGCTGGGTCCTTGAAACCTCTTATGAGTGTTTGGGAACACAGAAATGTTCTTGGCTTTTGCAGGATACAGGATTGGGGAAGAACAGGAGAGGAGTATAGTTAATTCTGTTAGTTGTTGTTCTATGCACAGTGGGTAAAAGTCATCTTCAGTAGTTAAATAGTACTTGAAATCCGTTTCATGTAATCACTTTTCATCAGTTAGGTGAAATAATGTATTTTAACATGGATAGCTCTGGAAAAAACAGCTTTTTAAACAGCCCAGCATGTTAGTGTGCAAGGTTTCAAGATTGAGAGTTAAACCATCTCTGTGTTAATGAACCTGAAAACCTACTTTGGACAAGTAGGTTTGAAATTTATATGTTCAGTTGTAAAACTAATGTATATTTACTGGTATTCCATTCAGAGCAACAGGGCTTATTTTTTTTAAAGCTGAAGAACTGTGACTAGGTTATCAGTAGAAGAAATGGTAGAACAAAATGATTAAAATTAATAAGTTAGTAGAACTACTTTTTGTTAACCCTGGAGCTCTAAAAGAGCTGAGTATAGATTTACCAAATTTACTTCTTGTTTGGCCTGCCCTCTCCTACAGTATCAGAGAAATGGAAGACTACAAGTGTCACTAGTTGTAAAATGGGGTTTAAGAGGGATGGTGTGACCAAGAAAGCTTAAATGTTGAATAGATTGTGTTACCTATGTTAAGAGGTAAAATTAATAGACTGATGTAGAAGTACGTCTCTGAAAAATCCTAGATATTTTAAGGATAAAAAAGGTCTTTAAAGGCAAGACTAATTGGAAATCAGTAATTCCTATTTAAATTTTCTACACAAAGTCCCCGGTGAGAATCAGAAAAGCTCATCTGCTGGGGCTTCCTTTTCTTTCCAGTCCTTTATGTATGTGCAGCCTGATTGCTTTGGTTGAACTCCTAATATATTTAGCTTCTTAGACTTTTCTATTTGAATTCTAATGGTGTTTTAAATGGAAGTCTGTGAGATCATTGGGACAAATAAAATGCTGTCCACATATATTGTTAATAATGCTCAGTACTGACATCTTTTAAGATGTGTTATGCGTTTTTTTAACATTGGTGATGTAGAAGTATTTTGAAAGCAAAGCACAGTTTTCCTTTGGCTAAATCACCAGCAGTACTCCTTAAACCACCCAAATGGTCCAGGGTGGACTCATGCAGAGTGATATGAAATTACTCAGAGCTGGAGCATTGGATGGTGTGTTAACATTATAGAAGATTTAAAATTGTTTGAATATTTCATTTTTGAAGTTAAATTAAGACAGGAAGATGCCTCGTTGCTGTTACTGAAATCTGAAATACTTTTTTCCTGATGGCTTGGAACAAATAAAGATGAAGCAGCCAAAACATTAATGCACAATAATTGACTACAAATGTCTGTAAACATGTTCTGTTAGGTTGCTATGAAACTCCTTATTCCTGGCGAATGAGAAGATGACTGAGACTGCCTTAAAGCTGTGGTCTCTTACACAAAGGATCAGTGGTAATCTGAACATCCATGCGGTTCTCCTTGTTCTGAAAATCACAAAGACCACTCCTTTTTTATTTATGTAAAATTGAACAAAGTATTGCTTTTATCCTTAATGTTGTTCTTCATAATTCCAGATTTTCCTTATTAGGGAAGACTTCTAGAGTGTTTTTTCACTTCCTTAACGTGCATGTAGTCTTACTCCTGAGTTACTGGGATGGAGAGAGGAGAAGAATCATCCTTTTTGTTTTCACATAACCTTCCCTGTTTGCAGTATTGCTTGCCTCAGTAGCTGGCAAAGGGCACGGACCTGTTCAGATGGCTGAAAGCAGGGATGTTTATAAAGCCAGGCAGGTCAATGGAAACGCACACCAGCATAATGTCTTCCTGCAGGGGCTGACGCACCTGGCTGTGGAAAATGCAGAGGTGCTACTTTCACCTGGACTGGCAAGTCAGCTTGTTGGGTTGGTATTGGTTTGTTTTGAGCTGCGTGGCTGACGCAAATCATAGGAGAAGAACACACTATAGCAAGTGTTTCTTTGTTGGTAAGGAAATGAAATATGGAAACACAAAGTCTCTCTGGGTTATTTGTCTGCTTCAGTCAGATTTCAACTGAAATCTGACTTAGCTGGTTTGCAGAGGGTGATATGAATGGCTATTTATCCAAATGGACTTCCCTTTCACGTTTTGAAAAAAATTGAAAAGTAAGAAAATGTGAAATAAAATAGATAAAAATACATAGAGTTAATGCATTTAAATGCTAAATGTTTAAATATTTTTGTTAGTTTTAGTAATGATTTTCATACTGTATCAATAAAAATAGAAGGTTAAAGCAACACCATACAATCTTTAATGTTTGGGGAAATTAATAATTTTTTTTTATCCTAATAATATGTATGTCTTTTTGTCATAAGGGGCTAGATTTTATAAAGAAAGCCTTACCCCTCAGAACTCTACCCAAAGTTGTTTTCCGATCTAATATATAGTAAAGTGCTTTAGGATTTGCTTTTAAGAGGTCAGTATTATTGTTTTAATGCTGCAATCAAAACCATTCCTGAGTAATAAATTTCATTCATTGAGTTCCCTAGCTGTTTGAAGTCATGGTGCTTCAGAATTGTACCTTTAGTCCTGCAACTCCAAATTAGGTGCTTCACACTCCTCACATTACAGCTGTCTCATTGCATTTTACTTATGCTTTATTGATTTTCACTTGATTTATTTCATCATCCTCCATTGATAGCAGAATGATATCTCTAATTTAATATCTCAGTAGTATTTCAGCACTTTTATTAGGATGTATTTTATATTTTGAATTATAGAGTTACATACTCTACATACTCTAGTGTGGTGGAGCTAACATGCTTTTAAATTAATTCACCACTCTAATTTGATATTAAAGAATTAATTTTCCAGTTTGTATCAATTATTAGTTAAAAGCTCATTTTACAGGATTGTTAAATACATTTCAATTTTTGTGTGAGGGTTATTTATTTATGAAATCTGTGTATTAGGCTATTCCAGTGTACTTTGAAAAATCTGTTGATAAGGAATAAGGTTAGGTAAGCTATAAGTCTTAGATCAAAATATCCTGTAAGCAAGTGAATTGAAAAATAGTGATCTGCCAATGGATTTATTAGAAGCAGGAAAGTAGAAGGTAGGAAAGAAAATTACCAACATTACCATATGTCTTCATAATGTTAATACATTTTTAGTTTGCTAGAATAAGATTTGCTTTAAATTAAAATTGTATCAGTGAAGGAGAAGGAAATCAAGATGGCTAATTCATGGTATGCTGGATAAATAAAAGAGAGGGAAGGAAGTGTTGGCCAAGTTTTTATAGAGTTACAGATGGATACGGGTACAGGGCTTCTGCCCTGTGAAGATACTTTCACAGTTGTGGTGGTAAGGCCTGGGACAGCTACACATTTTCATAGGAAGTTTATTTTCCTCTTTTTTTTGGCCAAGATGTCTAGCAGTGGAGAGAGTGCATGAAAGGAATATAGGAACTGAGATTGCGGCTCCTTCAGGAATGAGAACAATTTACACAGTGAAGAGTCCCTCTAGGGGAAAAAACAATCTTGGATTCTCTTTGTTTCCACTGTCTTGTATGAGAAATTATGATGTGTCCTGCAGTTGTGGCAGTTCTTTGGACTTGGTGTCGGCTTGTGTAGCCTCACTGACACCACCAACATTGTAGTATCATTTGATGGCATTTATTTTTTTGCTTGCTTTAAATGACTGTTCCTGGTGGAGGGAAAAAAAAAAAAAGGAAAGCAGAGGGAGAGCCAAAAACATATTCACTGATATATATACATGCATATATGCAGATGGACAGGATACAAGGGGTAACTGTGGTGTGCTGGGTGATGTGTGAAAATGAAAAGTGTGTCCTTTAAAGATTTGTTAAACATACCTCCCTTTAGTGTATGGCAAATACAGCCTTGGACAATGGTTTTGCTCTAATCATCACTTTCTGAAAACTTTTGTTAGCTTTCCTTTTTATATTTGAACTTATAGATGCTGAAATTAGAAGTCCTCCTAGTAACAGCTTTCCCACTTATTAGTTCAGTCTGCTTTTTTGGTTAGTTGTTTCATGGTTATTTTGTTATTGTTTAATTTATTTCATAGCCACTGGTGTGCACTGTGCACATTTTTTTCGTCCAATTTGAGGTCTTGGCATTTTCATGCATGATGGATTCCTACAGAAACCTACTGTCTACCCAGTGTTCTAAAGGGAAGATTTAATAGCAGACTGAGATTTTTCTGCTGTACTTCCTTGGCAGAAAAGTACTGCTGGCAAATATTGTAAATGTGTCTTATAGAGGATATTGTAGTAGTGTTTCATTTCCCTCCCACTCCTTCTTGCTTTTAATTTCATGAACTGAACAATTTTGTGTGCTGCTATCTATTAGATTGACGTGTATTTGGGATCTGAATTTACTGTGGCACAGAAATATGGCAAGATTAAAATAACCTTTTACACTTCCACAGGGAAGAAATGAAATCAAATGTTTTGGGTTTGTAGCAGGAGCTGCAGTTCATTGGAGACAAAGCAAATTATATAAATGTGCCTTACCTTGAGAGAGAGAAGAGTGATAAGAATGGGCACTGCTGATGAGGAGTGTGGACAAGAGGGAGTGTGCTTTTGTACAGGTGCTCCTGGACATCTGTCTGCCTTTGAGTAGGGACAATTGCTTTTCAGTGCCTGGAAAAAAATGGAAGGAACAACTCTTACCTTTATTGTAAACTTTTAAAAATGCTTGTAAGTTTTGTTTACTCCCATGTAGGCAGAGGGGTATGCATGTTCAAGTGTGAATACCTCAGAACAGATTTTTCTTCAAGTGTTAAGAATGTTGTAAGTTGCAGAAACTGTTCTTAGCTTTCATTTGATTTCTCCTTTTCTTCCTCTGAGTTGTAACAAGTTGAAGTATCTGTACCTGTAATGGATGGTTGTGGTTTCTACACCTGAAAAAGCCCATCTAAACAGCCATATGCTTAATTGCATGTGACTTTTTTATAAATAAAAGATTTCTGGGATAGTATTTTCTACTTAGAGCTGGTGTATTAAAGGAATTGTGTGTTTGTTTGTTTGTTTTTTATATAGGTAAAGACAGAGTTTTCAACACCCCTTTATGTGAACAAGGAATTGTTGGCTTTGGTATTGGAATTGCTGTTACAGGTGCTACAGCCATTGCAGAAATTCAATTTGCAGATTACATTTTTCCAGCATTTGATCAGGTTAGTACTAATAAATCTCAGACCGGTTAAAAGAAATTTTACCACTGTTTAAATTACTCTTCTGTTAGCATTAGTACTTGGTTTGAATATGTAAGTTTTGCAAATATAACCACAGCTCTATTACTAATATTTATGCATGCCTTAGGTAAACAGGCATAAACTGCAAACAGCGCTAGTATTGTACTGTAAACAGTAAACTGTACCATGGCCAATTTTAAGGCTTATTAAATAATGGAAATTAAAGATCTGGTTTGAGGCAAATGTCTGTTTGTTTTAATTTTTGGTTTTGTGGCTGTGTTGGCTTCAGCAGCCATAAATTCAACAGCCCGTGTCTTCCCAGCACAGTCTCATTTCTGCATACAGCTGCAGCTGGCTGTGTGTCCACAGGACAAAGTACAGATCTGGACTGGGCTGATTGACAGTATAGAATGAGGAAACAGCTGAGTGATAAGGCTACCCCTGAGGCTTAGACATCTAACTTGAACACAGTAAATGATTGGTTTATTGTCTTTGCACTGACTTATGGTATTCCTTTGCTTCTACTTTCATCCTCTCTTTCGTCCTCTGAATCCCATGCATGGAACAGATGCTACTGTTATATTGCATGTGTTGAAATGTCTCGATGCATAACTAAAGGTATTGGACTGAATGTTACTTTTATATGTAAATCTTCCCAGATTGTTAATGAAGCAGCAAAATATCGTTACCGCTCTGGGGATCTGTTCAATTGTGGAAACCTCACCATTAGAGCACCCTGGGGCTGTGTGGGTCATGGTGCACTATATCACTCTCAAAGTCCAGAAGCCTTTTTTGCTCACTGTCCAGGAATAAAGGTATAGTAACTCTTACTTTATAAAGATTAATTTTTTTGTTTGTTTGTTTGTTTTATAATGGATGTGACCAGCAGTGAGTCTGGGTGTAGACAGAGGAAGAAGAGTTGATATCAATCCACAACAAAATATCTGAATATGTTAATTAAAACTATTAGAAAACTTAAACTGTGTTAAGTGTTTGAGAATTTATAGCCATTATTGGAGCAATCTTTAGTAGGCATAGCATTTTATAGTTGTCTGTTTTTTTGCGCTACAAACATACATTTACATAATTTTGTGTCCAGTATTGCACAGAACCTAAAAACTAACACTTAATAAGTAGTACTTTCCTTTATATTTTTTTTTAATTTCTGCATCTCTCTTAAGTGCGTTATTGAATTAATTTATATGAAAGACAGTGGTGGGCAGTAGGCACAAACTGGAACACCAGAGGTTCTTTCTGAACGTGAGGAAGCACAGATTGCCCGGAGAGTTTGTGGAGTCTCCATTCTTGGAAGTACTCAGAATTTGTCTGCACTTGGTTCCAGGCAACTGGATCTGGATGGCTCTCCTTGGTCAAGGGCATTGGACTGGATGGCCCTCTGGAGGTCCTTGCCAAACTCAGCTGCTTGGTGATTCTCTGAGTGAGAAGTTCAGGCAAGCTTTCTGCCTGAGATGGTGGCATCCCTTGAAGTGAAGATGCCTAGTGCTTAGGTGAATAACTTTACTAGAGAAGAGTGAGTGGCAGTATCTAGTCGTCTCAGATTAAGTGAGCCATTTGTCAGGCTCTCCATTTTTTCTGACTAAATTTTTGTCTGTGAACTTGTTAGCTGGCATCCAGTCCATTGAGTAATGACTCAGGGCAGATTCATGTAGAAGATTTAAGCAAAACCAGTATTTGTATTCTAGAGACACATGTTCATTGTTTATCTGCTGTTTAAACTGTTGTCTCTGTATAATTTTGGTGTCCTAAAGCTTCAGATATTACTCAACTCCAGGGAGGCCATAGGCTTTTCTCCTACTTGTTCTTCTCTTAACTAAAAAACATTGTATTATTCACGCTTTATTTCATTATATTTGAAGAATGGGATACGTTCTTGTCTTTGGGTGTTCTTTATTTGAGGTCCTCTTCTGAACTTGAAAGTATTTCCTGATTATAGGCAAAAGCAATCTGCAAAGTCTATTTTGAGGTTATTGAATCAAATGTTTCCTAGAGCTTGTTTAAAAACTAAAGTAGTTTATTATTGTATGAAAGCAAATCATAACTTGGATGGTTAAAATGCTGACTCCATGTGTAGCTAATTCCTGCTGATCTTGTGGGTCAATCTCAAATTTTTATATACTAAACCAAGGAATGAGGTTTAGTGGTCCACTCTGGTGATTAAAACTCTTTCTAATTCATACCAACTGCCTAGACTGATGGCTAGTCTTATCAATAAGTTAGTAACTCAGAATTAATTATTTAGTCACTCCAGGTAATAAAATTTCTTTGTTCCCACCTCTGATCTCTGTGTTGGTTTTTCACTTTCTTTCACTTTTCCTTGGGTAAAATGCTAAAATAGGGTGCTACCACTGAGATCTGTCATCTCAGTTAAAGGTAAAGGCACATTAATTCTGTGGAACTGATGGAACGATCTACTAGTTTCTTGTGCACAGAGAAGTGTTTTAGACTTATCTTTTGAATATTGTTGCTTTGTGAAAACAGTGTTGTCCTTTAATATTTTTTGCAAAGCTGTTCGTTGATGCAATTCATAATGTTTCAAGATTGCAGGTATTTTTGAATAACCCTGGCCCTCAAAATAGAGACCGAGAAGTTAAAATGAACTGGTGGTTCAGATGCAGGTGTCTCATATCTAAGCATGTTTTCTCCATATTACAGAAGGAAAGACAATGTCATACCAGCTGAGTAGGGTAGGGTTTGATCTTTGGAAAGAGTGGCTTTCAAAACAAACCTTTTATTAAACTTTGTGAAAGGTTTCTGGCTTTTGATTTTGTATTTTTCTTAACTGGCAGGTGCAGTTTGAATTGCCCAAGCCCAAGGGAATTTGTACAACTTTGGATATTCAGGGGAAGGATTGTGGTTGTTGGTACTTAGGCAATGCTTGTTGGGATTTAAGGACACTATTGGATGGTTGTATCTTTTTTTCACTGTTGTGAGGGTATACATGGAAGACATTAATATTGATTCTCTGTATTCCACTGTAGAGAATAGCTACTCATGGTTGGAAGCTTTCTTTTTCATTTTCGGCCTAAATTTGTTCTTGACTAACTTGTATATTTAACTTATCTGTCCTTCACCATCCTGTTTATATCCTAAAACACTTGTACTCTCTTTAGTCTTTGTTTTGTTAGACTAAACAAATCAAAGTGTCAAAGAAATGTTAACAATATCTGGAGTTCTTTTGACATCTGCTTCATTTGTTTCCTTTTCAAAGGGTTGAAACAATCATTAAGTATTCCAGTTGAGTTTCTAGCAGCGATTTTTGCAATAGCACTAACAGTTCCTTGTTTCTTATCTATGTTGTTACTTTTTATTAGGACTTTACTGCATAGTATGCTAGCCACCTTTTGAGCAGATAATAAATTCAGATCTGAATTTCTGTTCCTGAGTTCTAAATCTATAACAAAACTCTAGTCTTTAAACATGTGAAAATAAATAAATAAATAAGGTAAATAAAGTCTGTTCTAAAAATGATTCATTCCTAAGGAGCTGTATTAGTGACATCCATGGGTAATTTCCCATGTGTCTGTTACCAAATGTTTTGGTGAAATATTAATAAACTGCTTCTCCCTTGTTTAGAAAAATAACTTATTGAGTTAATTTCACATAATAGGAGATTGAGATTATGTTTTTACTCTTTTATATTACTTTCATATAAATAATTGATATTACTCTCAAAATAAATTTTGAAGCCATGGCTGTAGTTAAAATGGATTTTTTTTTTTTGAACAAGTGCTAGAACTAATGTTTTCAGTGACTTCTAACTTCACAGCTATAAGGGTGTTTGCTGGTAGACTTCATGCTCCATGTTCCAGCTCTTTGAGGTCTCTGGGATGGAAATTACTTGGTTCTTCTGATTTGAGGGAATTCGGTTCTTGGGTTCTATTGTCATTTAAACTGCGATAATTTGGTAATTTTCTTTTCATGATTGAAATTCTCTTAGATCATCCAAAGTTAACTCTTCTGTTGACAAATGAGTTATACTGTTTCCTTCTGAGTATTAGGATTATATCTGGAAGCCTTGCTTAGGTATTTTTTGCTTGGTAATAGTTTAAGGCATTTACTGGTTACCCATTTCCAAAATGAACAAATTTCAAGCTTCCACTGCAAGCAAGGAAAGTCAGCTTAAAATAGCTATTTCCTTTTGCAGCCTTCAAAAATTACTGAACTAAGTCTGAGTACCTTTAAAGTCTGTTTTGATGAATCTTTACCCAAGTAACTGAGAATCACTCAGCTGCATTTTTTTGTTGTGCATCTACATTAATTTCACTAAGTTTATGTATATATATATATGTGTGTGTGTCTGTGTATTAATATGGCTGACATTTTTCTGTTCCTTTTACCTCAAATGTTACTGTTAAGATGTTAGTTCTTCCTTACCTGACAGTACCTTAGCATTTAAATCATTGTATAGAGGGCAACTATTAAAGCCTCATCAATGAACAAAATAAAATTCAAAATTTGGAGTGTGTTTTAATAATGTAGCACTGATGTTAATTCACTTTGTAAGAACAGCTCAATCTGTACATAGATTTATTTAAAGGAAATAATTGATTAGTTTTCAGTATTATTAACGAAGTTTCTGGCAGAATTACAATTTTAAATAAACTACTCAAAAATATTGTTACAGGTTGTTATTCCAAGGAGTCCTCTGCAGGCCAAAGGATTGCTCCTGTCATGCATAGAGGATAAAAATCCATGCATATTCTTTGAACCTAAAATACTTTACAGAGCTGCAGGTAAAGATTTGTATGTTGTATTTTCCAATAAAGCAACTGTGTTTGAGTTTTTTTACATATATTTTTACACATATGTTGATAGTCACAGCTAAAACAATACTTCATTAGAAGTCTTGACTTGTTTGGTCTCTAGCTATGTTGTGGGCTGGGTTTTTAGGGGAATTGTGAAAAATGAATAACTTCTTGAAGTTTGACTGCCAAGATAAATTAACATTTGCCATCTTAATTTTCCTAATTAGCTTTGGAAGTGGAATGCTTTACAGACTAGGGAGAAAAAAAGAAATAGAACTAAGAGATACTATTCTTTATCAAATTCTGATATAAATTTGGCAGAATTTGAACTGCTTTCTTGTGATAACTCTAAATACTGAAATATGTTTTTATTTTTCCAAAAGAACTGAGCCCCACCATTACCATTTTCCCAAGGTTAAAATCTCTTTGAAATGCGTAATTTCTAAAGCTCTTCAAAATCTTCCCATTTAGATTTTAACCTTATTTGAAAGGAAATGTGATTGCCATTACTCTGTTTTTAGTAATAGTGAACTTTCTGGTTGAGAGTAGTTTTAACAACTCTCAATTATGTGTAGCATATTGGAACAGTGGAAATTGACAATGGTGGTGTTTGAGTTGGTTCTAAAAATCAGCTTGTTATTTCTTTGGACTAGAGAAACTTTACAGAAAACAGATGAAAAATTTTGCATTTGGAGGTAGGCAGAGCCTACTGATATACTGGATGAGCAATTGATAAAATAGAACTGAAGCCATGACTTACCAGTAGCATTTCCTTGCCCTGGGGCTTTACATGCAAACTATGCTCAATCCATCAATCCAGTTTATAAGTTGACTCTGTGTGGACTGAATTTGAGTGACAGAAAAAATGCTTCTCTTTTTTGCGCTTTTCCATCAGTGCATCCATCTTGTCAGTAAATTTATCTTCCTTCTAGGGAGACAGTAGTAAGGAAAAATTTAGAAAGCAGACATCAAAACTACAAAAAAACAGTAGTATAACTCAGGATCAAATAGGGTATTTACTGGTAAAACTGCTTATTTGCTTTTGTATTTTCAAAAAAGGCCCAAAAGTCCTGTTAGCAATGTAAATTTAAAAGTGTAGCTATTTTTAGTGTGGTGGAGTGTGATGTATCCATAGGGTATTACATTCCTTAAGTTCAGTGTGTTTTAAGAGTGTACTAAAATTCAACCAAAAGGTCTCTCTGTCCATTCATTTAGAGGAAGTAGTTTGAAAAAGGAGCTTGAGTCTGAATCCTGTTAAACAAAGAAAAAAAAAATGAAGCATTTTTAAAATGCTTGTTTCTCCCTGTTCACCCCAGTATTTACAAGTCACAAGTACAGACTGTAGAGTTAATAAAATACTTGCTTTCATACTTGCATGAAAGGCTGCACATCAATATCACACAGCTTTTGAGAATCTAGGGAGGTTTTTGTGTTTGAGGAGATGACTTGTAAAGCAACTGCTGGATCATTTAGTGAACATAAATCAGGCTTGTGATGGAAATCTTGAGTAAAGATGTGTTGAAATAGGGTTTAATGTGTTGTGTGTGCTGGTCAGTAACCAGCTACAGCGTTGTTGGTAATTTCTGTAAGTGATTTCCTCCTGTGTTCTGATGGCTAATTTTTAGAGACTTCACCCATATTTTTTGTCTTAGAATTTCTAAGAACATCAGTTTTAGTAGTGTAAATCAAAATTTATAGTACATTTACATCAACATGTGACAGAGATGATTTTAACAGGTAACTTCTATCATCTACGTACATATTTTATTATTTCTACAATGTAAAGCAGGAATAGCTTACTATATGGAATGGCTTTTATGTTCCTCTTATCTCCATTGTAAACCTTTCTCTGTGTTATCATTAATTCTTCATCTTTTCTGTTAAGCTGTCCTTCATGGATTGGCTCAGCTTGGACTGGAAGATGACTGCTGTCTGGGAGTTTTTCCTATAGAATTGATCTCTCTTAGAGTTCATGGTTCTCTTGGCCAGAGTCAGGGTTTCTGGTAGTTCCACCAGTAAAATCAAGTGGCCTGGTGGATTCAGAAATGGACCAGGGCCATCATGATTGATAAGATCAAGATGCAGCAGCAATGACACATGAGCCTGGTAAACAAGAATAAGATAAATGGTGGAAAGAAGGGTTTTGGAAAATGTGTCTTGTGTTTCATAGACAAAATTTTTACAATACCCGTGTGTGTTGATCCTAGCAGGGGAAAGAAAATCCTACAGATTCAGAAATTGACTTAGACAGTGAGCTTGAACTATGTATGAATTTATTGTGTCTTTCCATTAGTGTCTCAAAACAGTACAGGGTCTTCTGAAGGCTGGAACATGCAGGCTTTCCAAAACAAGAACGCAAAATGGTATCAGTTTTCCTCTATTACTTAATTTATCTTTTTTTTTTTTTTCCTTTTTAGCATGGTATAAAACTTCACCTAAGGTTTGGGATCTCATTGTTCCAGATAAAAATAATTTTTTTTATTTACGTTATGAGGGCTCAGTCATTGAATAATGAAATTATGTTGCCCCTAACATAGCTTTTTTTTTTTAGCTTCATGTGAATAGTCATGTTTGTTCAGAGAACTTTGTGACTAATGAGACAAAGTGGGTGCGTAGAGACTTAGTTGAAAAATTAAGGTGTTAAGGACATTAATGGAAAGGAAGATTTTCTATCTGTAAAATTAATGTAGGCTTTTGAGCCTCATCATTTTCCTCTAATGGACTTTTCTTTATTCCTATGCAGCCTCTAAATATTTGTCCATGATATTTTGTTCAGAGTTGTTGATGTATTTGAAATTACACCTGAAAATAAACTGTAGGTGGGATAGTCTAAAACACAGGGTATCTATCTGTCCTTATTCAGGTGGCCTGACGCTAATAATGCTTTGTTTAAAACAAACGGGCAAAAAAAATCAAACTAAAATAATGACAAAAAATCCCACTCCCACTCCATTCCAACCACCAAAAATTTATGGCCCTTCCCTGTGTTCCTGACAAGGTTTTTTTTTTGTCTTAGTTACATTTGTGTGCAGGTGTGTGTTTCCATATTTTGTTTCTGGATTCTCCTTTTCCTTTATCATCCCATCAGGTAATTTTACTGAAAGAAACACTCCTGTATTCCCCATACCCTTATCAATAAGTGTGACTGAGCAGGTTTGGTTCTTGTAACTGCCACCTTCAACCTTTGTGGTAAGGTTTGTGTCCCTGTGTGTTCTTCCTTATGCCTTCTCTGTCTTCCTATTATCCCCTCTTGTGTTGTAAAGATCCTTGTCTAGACACCCTTCAAGAAGCAGATGCTGTCTTCTTTCACATAACCATACAAGTATTTATCAAAAGTAGTGGGTATGTTAATTTTCTTTCAATTGTATTAGGAAAGAGCAAAGAAATGTAAGCTTTTCTGAGTAAAAATCTTGAGTAAAATATACAAGTGCACATGCAAAGAGAATTCTGTTGCTATTTAACTTATGAAATCATAATGTTAATGAAAGTGCCATTGTGACGTCCCCCTAAATGTCAGAGATACTAAGAAAATATCTGAATTAAAAAGGGAAAGGAGGCTTTGATTTATAAAAAGTGTTAACAGCCTGTGCAGTGTCAAGAGAACATAATGGTTATGAATCAAAGGATAAGATGAGTCACCTTGACATTATCAGGTTTAGACATCTTGTGGAGGACCTACTCTGATGTTTTTTGACCTTTTCAGTTTCATTTAATTGTACTATATATGACATTGGTGGTGTAGAAATAAATACGACTTGCATCAGTGGTTGTTATAGAGACAAGGCAGGTAAGATGAGAAAACATGTATTTTCTTTCTGCTGTTCAGACTGCTCCTTTAGAAAATGCAACAGATGTTATTACCTCCTAAAATTAACTTGTCATGGCCCTTTTTCACTGATAATGACAACTTTTTTGTTAATGGCTGTATTTGAAATCTGTATTTGAAACATTTGATTTAAAATACTTGTTTCTTTAGCAATAGAGGAACAGGCTGCTTTGTATGTAAATATTGTTATCCTGGATTAGATAATTATTATGAAAGAATATTAATAAAATAATTTCATATGCTATTTTTCATCTGTATTAGTTGGGAGAGGAGTTTTTGCAAAGGCAATCAAGAAAAATCCTTCCTAATTGGACTTCCATATAAATTTTTGATAAGCTGAATTTTCCATTTAAAATTGTCAGGTATTATAGATGAGCTCGTTTAATGGATGTTTTGTTGCAGAACGGTTTAGCTATAGTAAGAAATTAGTTAATTTGTGTAATTGTATGTTATATGTCATTTCCCTAAGTGGATAAAACCATTGCACAGAGACAAAGCTTTTATTTCTGTATCAGATACACCTTCCAATTCTTCCTTTGGCTCATCCCACTCCTTTCAAAACCTTCTCATTTGTGTCAGTATCCTGGTTTTTCGCTTGAAGGTCCCGTCGTATCTTTTTAAGTTTCTTGTTCTCCGGGTTTCATGTAGGTGACCATTTCATGACAAAGACAGTCAAGCAATGCCAATTAGTATAGTTGTGGGTTTCATTATCTTTCAGGATCTCTTTCTGCTGCCTGAGGGTTGTACAACATGCAAAATCCACAGAAACCTGGTCTACCACTAATGTGCAGTGAGCAAGGGCTGGGTGTGCCTTTCTTCCCTTTCCTTCCCAGCCCTATATTTTTCTGGCCACTTGTTATTCAAAGAAAATATTACAGAGCAGGGTGCTTGGACTAGGTGATGTCCAGAGGTCACTTCCTACCTCAGCCATTCTGTGATTCTGTGACATACACGGTATTTATATCATTATCAACAAGA
The DNA here is from genome assembly GCA_008694505.1 of Cyanoderma ruficeps. Taxonomy (NCBI): domain Eukaryota; kingdom Metazoa; phylum Chordata; class Aves; order Passeriformes; family Timaliidae; genus Cyanoderma; species Cyanoderma ruficeps. The sequence goes on from VZDJ01000141.1 coordinate 291,717, forward strand.
AAAAGAAATTGTCTGCTGTGATTGAAAATTATTTGCTACTTCATTTTTGGAAGTTACGTTCGGAACTTGTAAGCCAGGAAAAAACCTAGGTCATTCTACTTGTATTCAATCTCCCATAACAGTGAAGGAAAAATATGAACCACTTCACTACTGGTGTTGCTCAGGGAGATTCTTTATTGTAACTTCAAGAAGCAGTTTTGTTCAGCAGGAACTCAGTAAGTATTTTATGAGCTATGAAATAAGTTAACAAAAAAGGTAGTGTTTTCTTTATAAATAGCTTCTGTATTTAGAAGATTTATTTCTTTCCTACTTAGCACTAGAATATGCTTCAAGAAGTATTATTTGACTTTCTGGTGCGTAAAAAAGTTCATCTTTAGATCAAAACCGGTATTTATTTTAAAATATGATATATGGATGTCTTTTATCTTAGTTTTAGTCATTAAACCGGTCAGTGTATCGTGCATTGGAGCACTGATTCAAAACTAGCACAGCTGACCTAACAGTTTTCCATATGAAAACTAATAAAGGAATCTTGAGTGAAGCTACCTTAAAAGTCTTAGGAGAAGACATGACAAGATGCCTAATTTGTGCCTTCTCTCTTGAATTGTGGTGTATTTTTGGTGAATATATAACATTTTTAAAAGCAAAAATATTTAGACTTATTTAAAACTGCTACAATCAGAAGTTCTTGCTGACACTTCCTATGTAGGTTCTGAAAACTTTTAACCTCAATTTAAACATAAAACTGCAGAGCATTATACTTGGAGCATCAGGAGGATGCTGGCACAGCTGACCCTTCTTGTCTGAGTATTAAAGTATAATTTCAACACTCTTCTGATGATTGCTAGAATGATGAAGAATTCTGATCAATTAGTGGTTACTTGAGATTTTTTTAACTGTAGCAGTGTCCATTTCCAAATCTGATGCTGATATTTTAACTTGATGTACACCAGAACTTAATACTCTCTTTTGCATGTGCATATATGTATCATCTTGTTGTGGTATATAACATAAATTAAACTCTATACTGAACATATTTGTAACAGTTTAATTAAAAAGAATTTGAATTGCAGCTAAACCTTTGAAACGAATGCTAATACTCATTTATATAGGTCTAATGCTAATAGAATCACACAATTGTTAGGGTTGGAAGGGATGTCTGGAGATCATCCAGTCCAACCCCTCTGCCAGGGCAGGGTCACCTAGAGCAGGTGACATGACACAGGAAGACATCCAGGTGGGTTTTGAATGTCTCCAGAGAGGGAGACCCCACAACAACCTCCCTGAGCAGCCTGTTCAGTGCTCTGCCACCTCAACATGAAGAAATTCTTCTCATATTGAGGTGAAGCTTTTTCTGTTTCAGTTTATGGTCATGGCTCCTCATCCTGTCACTGGCTGCCAGGAACATACTCAATATTTTGGTCTGTTATTTCAGATGGCTTTGACATTGAAGAAGAATTTTAGTGTATGTTTTTATGGGATAATATTGACTAATAAAGGAATCTAATGTTTATTTTCCCCTCTTTTCTTTTTTTTTTTCAGTGGAACAAGTTCCTGTAGAGCCCTACAACATTCCACTGTCTCAAGCTGAGGTGCTGCAGACGGGCAGTGATGTGACAATGGTTGCTTGGGGCACTCAGGTTAGTAACTCTCTTACAAGCTGTTTGTCGCCTGGCCTAGGGGGTAGGTCATGTTGGCATTCGAGCTCAAGTGCCAGACATGAAAATGTGTGCCATCTTCCATCACTATATACTTGAATGAATGTTTGCCAGTGTTTATATTTCTGTGAAACCTGCTTTTATTGTGTATGTTTTTACTCATTTTTGATTGAAGATGACTCTGGAAGTGTAGAAGTGGTAACTGTGCTCAGCTTAATGATTTTTCTATGATTATGAAAATGTTAGATTTAAGAATGGGGCAGTATGATGTAACTCTGAGGAAGGCAGTGGGAAAGAAAAGTTCAAAATAGTATTTTGAAAAGTATAGGTCTTCACTGCATGATTTAAAGAAGTGTAATGTGGGAGTCCCTTTTTACAGAAAGTTAAAGATCCATGGAACATTTAATACAAGTATCGATTGGTATAGTTTTGATGGTAACAGTTACATTTCAAAGCTGTTCAGGAACACCCTCCCCATCCCCCCACCAAACTAAGATCGGCAGATATTGAAAAAGCTGCTAAGAAAATACATCTTCGTAGTCCAGAATTATAGAAAAGAAACTTGAGTCTAGTTTGGACTAACCAGAAGTTACTATTTTCTTGGCCTAGTTGTATCTGAGAGGCTTTTAGAGGAGAGGTTCTTTCCCGCTTTTGTGACAGAGTATTGAACTGATCTCTTGAGTTTGGGCCTTTTTGTTGTTGTTGTTATTGGGTTTGTTTGTTTTATTTTCTTTGAAATTTCTAGTCTTCAGTGCTTCTCTGTGGTAGTTTTCTTGTCTTCAGACTAGTTTATCTCCTTTATATCTATGGTTATTCCTACTAGTTTCTGATACTTTGCCCTGCTAATAAATTATTAACTTCTTAAATATCTTCACTTGTACTTCTTTTTCTTCAGCAGATATTGATAAAGTAATCGACTTGATAAAGTAATGGCTTAAAAGCTGGCTGTGGAGATTTAATAAGATCCTGAATTTACTCATTAGGCAGTAGTGCAGAGAGGACTTAGAGTGACATGCTTCAAAAAAAGCTATTCTGGTGCTTGGAAAAAATTAAGGCAGACTTTTCTTTTGGTGCGACAAAAATTAGTGCAGATATGCAGACTAATCCAGGTTTAGGAGCCAATGAAACCATGGATATGGCTGTACTGTACAGCATGGGGCAGATGTTTCACACATATACCAGTGCGCTGGATTGTCACTGGAGGTGACGACATTCTGCAGAGCAAACACGTTCCGTGAGTTTGTGCTGAGGATGTATTTAAGTGAAGCAAATAAACTTGGAGTTTGGTTGCTAATTGTGCGGCCAATCCAGAATTTACTGTCAGTAGGCAGAGGGCTTGCACAGACTCACTAGTAACTTGTTTTATGGTTTTGGACATGAGGTAGTTGCTTGTCAGCTGGTGCTCTGGTGGGGTTCCCTGATGCTGATTGTCCTGGGTGGTGCTCATGAAGGGCAGCAAAGACTTTTAGTTCCTCTCCACATGTGCTCAGTCTTCTATTGTCAATAACTAATCTGGTTATTGTCAATAGCTAATCCATATCCCCTGTGAGCTAGGTAAGTGTTTTTAACTTTTACAGACAAACAGCAAAAACATCCATCCTGCGTCTCATGTTGAAAATTTTCAAACATTCTTACTACAGCCTCAGATGTATTAGAAGTTTAAACAAAAACACTGCAGACTGTATTTTCTTTCTGTAATTGCAGTGCTTCTATTGATGTCTCTTTTAAAATCGTCCTTTTGCATTTAGCTGTTCATATATTCATGATATAATTTGTGTTTAAATCCTTAATCATCTTGTTTCAATGTAGGATTGTAATGTTGTAGTGCCTGTGTAGGATTTATTAATCCTTCAGGCAGCTGACACTGCCTGACCATGTTCATGTTGCTAAATTCTGTTGCCTTCAAGATGAAGATGACCACATCCAAATTGATTATGGGGGATGATCCTTGCTTCAACCTCTTAGCTATGTTTAGAAGTTGTTTGATAGAAGTCATCTGTCACAGTCCAAACCTGTACTGTGAAATGTTCTAACAATAAAGAGAGCACGAGAGTTTTTTGGCAACATCATGTTGAGAATTTTTTTTACGCACATATCTCATGGGCAAATGCTTCTTGCTGAGGTATTTGTGGAGGATAATCAGAGTTGTAACAGTTGGTATTTTCCATGTTGGAGTATTAGCTTGCAAATATTTGTTTTAGGGAAGCCAATGCTTGAAATACGTTTTGCTGAGAAGTGTTTTATAACCTAATGTCAAGATACAGTTCTAAATGTATATAGTATTACTTTCTTTTCTGCTCTTAGTGTAATACACCTTTATGGAAAGGATGGGAATACATGTGGATTGTTTTATGTCTGCTGTGACACACTACTACTAAATAGATTCCTTGACTGGTGGATAGGGAATAATCTGTAATCCAGTTCAGTGATAGCCTCCTGCTAGAGGGGAATACTTTTTTGTTTCAGTAAAACATTAATTTTAGTAATCAGATAATGCAGCATTTGCAATGGTGCTAAATGGTGTGTTGGAAGAGCAATAAATGGTTATAATGTCATGCTACTGCTTTATGCTTTGATTGTGGAGATCAGGACTGATATTTACAGGTAGTAGTATAGTAATTACTTTCTCTCCTAGCTGTTCATAAGATAATACTTGGGAGAGAATCATTTAGCTATGTTTTGGTAAGTTGGAGTAGTTACTGGGACTACTAGAACTGTTTCTTGGCTTTTTGGCTAGGATCAGCTGTAGTGCAGAGTAGTATTTCTGAATGTACTTAATGCTTCTTGCAGGATTGCATGGGACTGCTACATTGAAATACATTACTCTGATGTATTTGGGTGTTAGCTTAGGTACAGTCCTAACAAAAAAATTCTAAAACTCATTCAAACTGATTTAAAAAAAAATAGTGAGGACTGATACTATTCACTGAAAACACTTCTCTAGAAAGCAAATTTTGTTCTCAGTGATTCTTCAGTGAATTTAGTTTTTGGAGTGGTGCTAAAATACTGGGAATGATTAGGTACTGAATAAGAAGAATGCTGTGAATATTAAATGGTTATTATTCTGCTCAACATGCAGGTGATGTGTTAAATCACTGCTTGTATTCCATATGTGTAATTTAGAGCAATTTGCATAGTTTAGATTAGTTAGTGATAATACATTGCTTTTTCAGGTACATGTGATCAAAGAGGTGGCAGCAATGGCTCAAGAAAAGCTTGGTGTGTCCTGTGAAGTTATTGATCTAAGGACCATCTTACCATGGGATACAGAGACTGTTTGCAAGGTAAGGAAATGATCATATTAATTTAAAAACAACCTAGGTTTTTAAAAAAATACCTACATTTTTTGCTTTGTTTTGTATATATTGTTCTGTATCATAAATGCAGAATACATGCACATTACATGGACCAGACATTTGCTTTAACTTTGAAAGAGAATTATTTTTCAGGGCTCAAAATAATGTCAGAATACATGTTCTTTGCTTTAAAGCAGTGGACATGACTTAATCAGACTTCTGCCTGAAAATTGCTTTTCCATGATTTCTGAGTCTTTGTTTTTCTGACATCTTTGCTGTCTTTGGCAAAATCTTTATCTTTTTTTTTCTTCCTGACTTACATTAAGATCTTCATCTAGTTGTAGGTCTGCAGTAATGTGCCTTAGTGTTGTTTATGTGTATTTTTAGAAATAGATGTTTTGATTTAAGGGATACGAATCCTTGGGGGAGAAAAAGCAGCATTTACTCTTCTTGGACTACCTATTTTGAAATTCCTGGGTACCAGAAAGTCCTTTTCTTCTTTGTGGAAGTCTCTGAAGTTGCTAACAGACCACTTACTGCTTCAGTTAGAGCTGGGAGTTTCTCTAAGCTGGCAAATCCACAGTCCTGCAGGACCATGGCTAACAACTCCTTGAGTCCTAGCTCAAGCTGGGTTCACTCGCTCATTTCGTGCTGCTGAACAAACCACTTGGAAGATGGAGAGATGTCTGCAGCTTTCTTAAGTCAGGACTGATAATTGTAGTTTACTGGGTTAACCACAGGGATGAGAGCAGCCGTGGGCATGGAAAAAGGTGTGTGATTCCATCAAATACCTTCTCTGCCTGCAGTTTCTAATTTAAGGCAATATGGTGTTGTGTCTACAGCTAACTCAGATTGTACAGATGTTTAAACAGGGCAGATCGGGCACATACCTGATTCCATATACTTGGGATATCTTAATTGTGTAGATGAGTGTTTTGTCATTCTGTGTTTGCTCAGTGAGGGCCTTGCTTCTGGTCAGGTAATATATAAAGACATTAAGTATGATAAAAGGAAAGATGAGCCATTGGTCTGTTACTCTGTGGCAAAGCTTGTGATCCTCCTCAGTTCTACTTTTTTGGGGGACTGCCAGTGGGATGGGATGGAATGGATTATGGGAGGGAAGGTCCATGTTGTGCATCTGCTATTGGCAGCATTCTGCTCTCTGGTTGTGGATGTGTTACAAATTGTGCACTTAAATATGTAGCTATGAGTTGTCTCATATAAATTTGATTGTCTTGGTTGAAGTGTTTCCATTTTTGTTTGAAGTGTATTTCTTGTTACTTGGATGTACTTTCTAGCTGTAAAAAATTAAATGTGTTGAGTTACTGTCATCAATATGAAGTGAAATTTTGGCCATAATAAATCCTTTAAAATCTTTTCTGGACAAGTGAAATGATTCTTTTTTTTTTCTTTTTTAGCTATTTTCTTTTTTTCTTTCTTTGAAGATTTGAGCTGTCATTTTTTGAAAATGAAGTATTTATTTGAAGGAGCAGTTAAATCTGTTTTGTTGGGTTGGGCCTGCACTGAAACACCATCAGGAAAAAATGTAGCTGTGTATAGGAAGTGAAGAGCTTTAGTTGTACAATATTTTGCAAATACATTCTTTAAATTTGGATACTCCGTGAAGATTTTCTGCTCATGTTCTGTCCTGAACATCTTTTAGGGTAACTGTGGCATAAATAAAAATATCGTAGAATGGTTTGGGTCCAAAAGGACTTTAAAGATCATGTAGTTTTCAGCTCCCCTGCCATAGACAAGGACATCTTCTATTAGATCAGGTTGCTCAGAGTCCCATGCAGGCTGACCTTGAACACATCCACAACTTCTCTGGACAGTTGTTCAGTGCCTCACTGCCCTTGCAGTGAAGATTTTTTTTTTCCCCCCTAATAGCTCATCTAAACCTACTCTTCCCCCTTGTTCTGTCACTACATGCTCTTGTAGAAAGAGTCTCTTCATCTTTAATGTGGACTCCCTTCAGGTACAGGAAGGCTGCAATTAGGTCACCTCCAAACCATTTTTTTTCCAGGCTGAACAATCCCAATTCTTAGTGTTTCCTTGTAGGAGAGGTTCTCCATCTCCCTAAAAGATAGAACAGATGGACTTGTAGCTTTAAATCTGTTAATAAGTTTACTATTAAGAATTAAAAGAATAATTTCAAAAAAAGTATAGTGCCTGTTGGGTAGGCAGTTCAGCTGTTTGTTATAATAAATACCAAACAGTAAATGTTTTTAGTTAGCATTGCTGTTTTGTTAGTTTGGCTGTATGCTGGTTAGTCTGATGGGAGAAATTTTAAATTCTCTTCTTCTTTAGATCTTGTCTGTTTTGCTCAGCTGAAAATAATTAGTTGTTTGCATTTGTGCATTAGTTGGTTGCATTATGTAACACTGGAACTTTTAAAATTTAATTTGCATCCTGGACAGCTTTTAAGGTAATTGTTAGTGTAAACAGAAGGCTGGAACTACAGTTCTAGCTGCTTGCTGTAGTCTCATCCCAAGAGGAACTGCTTGTGGCAGCTCTTGCAGTGACTTACAGCATTGGTTTGCATGATGGGACTTGTTATTCCCTTCCTGAGATGCCAGTGTCAAGGTCCAAAAGAGCAGTAGAAAAGTTGGCTATTCCAGACAAAGTCCTCAGCTGTCGATTGGTCTGCTTGTGTTCTCTCTGTGGGCTCTTAAATGGTAATGGAATTACTTTTACTCCAGTCCAACCAATAAGCAAATTATCAGCTGTTACAGGTGGCCCTTTGCCTCTGACTATTACTTGTGTCAGCGCTCATCAGGCCAGCTTTTTGTTTTTCCTTGTCTCACGTGTGTGTTTGAAATGCTTCCATTGTCTCTTTGTCCTGTTGGATGCAGGTGATGGTGCCTGTAATTTACTGTAATCTTATTGCCCTTACTGCTCTTCTGCCAGTGCTGGAGTGCATGGTCCATGGCTGATGGGAATCTGTGTGGTGTTGGAGACCAGGACTTCAGGTTTTGCTGTAAGAGCCCATCCCTCAGTTTTACTGCTGGGAGTGGTGTCCTTTGTGGTCAGTAAAGGCTGTGTTTTAGTCTTAGCTGGAAATATATGCAACTTTATTTCGACACCTGTGCTGTAGCCATGAACAGGGATGGCTGAAATTGTTAGTGCTTTGGAGATGAGAAGTAATATGTCAGTTTTCACTGCAAATCTAACTCCTTGGTCTGCTTTCTGTAGCTTTTTCTATATAGACAATTATGTCATCAAAATGGAGATTTCTTAGAACTGTGAGAAGCTGTACTTCACAACTGCCACCAGAGGCCTCTTCTAGTCAACTTAAGCGTCTGTTTTGACTTTGCATTGCCTCTATGAGTGTGTTTATGAATGTATAGCTCTGAGGGAAACAAACATAAAGAATAAATACAGTGAGCATAAATAAAAATTGTTGCCTAATTTTACTGATATTTTCTTTCAGTTTTTAAGATTTTGAGATTCTGTTTTGAAATAGGTTAGCATTTTTCATCTGCCTGAGGAGATGAGGTTGCACTGGCCTGGAACAGACTTCCACGGACTTTGAATGGATTGCAGCAGTAATTGAAACTTTTTTTGGTACAATTCCTGGAATGAGTCAACATGCAAACAAAGGCTAGATTTTTCTTTTGTCGATCTTCAGATGTCTAAGAAGGAGAAATGAAGGTTGACCTAGTTGCAGGAGCTCACAGAGCTATTCTGGAGAAAAGATATTTCCTGAGGGTCATTCATCACAGCTGCTTCAGCAGTCTAGTTTTTTCATGAGCTAAATTGGCCTCTGGAAATGCCATGGTTTAAAAATTTGGTCTTTTAGAAAAAAAAGTTAGGGAAACCCTAGTTTTCCTAGAGTAAAATTAGGTGAGGCAAATTGGACTCTGATTTTGTAGCTGAGAGATGATACCTGCTGCTGACTTAAAGGGCATAAGTAGTTGGCCTGTTTAAAAAAACATCTGACATTTTTACTAGGAAAAAAGCAAAGAATCTGTGTGTTTTATATACATTTCTGTACATTAAAATGTACGCTGATCTGTAATGTTCCTAAGGTCTTTCACAAGACCAAAAAAATGGACTAGATTGTAGAAGTTGTACGTACACAGACTCCCAGTATATTGCTTCTGAATGAGACATGAATCAAAAGCAAATGTGCTTTTTCCTTGCAGGATTGAAAGTAAACCCAACATTAACTCCCAATATGTAGCCGTATAAATCAACTTAAAAAGTTTTGTTGTTACATGTCAGAAGAGTGACACAAGCTTGTTTAAAGAGTATGTGCTGCATTAGCTGCTTTCTTAGGAAGTGTAGCAGCAAAGGTTGTCCTTAGATTACAGAGCATTTTGTCTGTGTATACATTTTCAAAGTGCAATGTCATTGTGGCCAGTGAGAAATTTTTTAGGTCTCTTGTTTACTTTGACAGTCTTCACTGATTTCTGACTAAAACTTTTTTTATTCACTAGGACTGGAGAATAAGTGGTATAGCAGTTATAATTCAAAGAGAGATGGGCTGGCTGTCAACAGAATTGATTTTCTTTTTTTTTTTTGAGGGAGAGAATGTTTTCTCTGTGCTTATTCTAACATCAGCATCCTACATCTGTGTGTTTTATTAATGTATGAGTGGAATGGGATCAGGAGTGGTTTTTTCCCATTATACCTTCCCCTGTATACGAATGCATGAAATGGCTGTGCTTCTCAACATACCCTGCTGATAAAGGAGCCTCTGCCTTGAATGCTCTGCTGCCTCCCCAGCTGTTGCATGTGCATGCAGACATCTGCATTTAGTGTAGCCACAGCAAAAATATCAGTTCCTAATCCAGACAGATAACACTTTTCCACTACTCGATTGATTAACTATGTTATTATTGAAAGACTAAGCTGCCATGAAGGACACTGCTCAGAAAACTGAAACATGAGTTATATATGAAATAGCTATAAAATTGGTTGTCTACAAGCCACAAAACTGTTTAAAAGCACTTTTTCTCCCTTTCCATAATGAAGCCTTCAAACCAAAGTTTTATTTCCTTCACTATACTTAACAGATTTACTTGAACACTTTGAATAGATTAGGCTGTGTGGACTTTCCTGCGTATGAACTGCTGGGTGGTGTGGTGTTGATTAAAAAGCCAATGGCACATTTCCCAGTGCTTCACTGGTAACAACATTCAGGGTAAAATTCTGTAGTTGTAGAGGTTTTTATATTGAAAGATATGTGTTACTGGAAGTAGGAAATCCAGCTCGGGATTAAGTACTTTTAAGGATTGTGCAAGTTGCTTTAGTTTTTTTTACTCTGAATTGAGCCAAGAATGTTGATTTAAATGTTGAACTGATTAGTATCAATTTGCCATTTTAACTGTGCAAGTGAAAATTTGCAAATGCACATTTTTATACTTCTGAATTATTTAGAAGGCAAGTATTTGCCATGCAGGATGATACCTAACTAGTCATCTTAACTGTCTCTGAATGGTTGCTACCTTAGTGGAAAGAAATGTTGAGAGTAATAATTCAGAAGTTGCTTCTTTAGGACATTATGCTACAGTCAAGTGAAGGAGTGTATGTATTCTGGGCACTCGGTGTTGCTTTGCTGATCTTCAGGAAGGATTCCGCAGACCCCCTCATGGAGGTCAGCATAAATGCTTGTCAGGCTGCAAACACATCTGCTGCTCATTGGAAAGAGCAAATCTGAGCAAAAGAAAAACAGAGTTCCACAGAGGGAACCATGGGGTTATACAGATTGGGCAAACTCTGTGCCTGTTTTCCATCAAGGCTCTTGATGGGAGCCTTTGTTTCCAGCATGTATTAAAGCATTATCCTTAATGCACAAGTGGCATTTTTGTCAGATATCATCAGTGAATAATTTTCAGTAGTACATCTTTCATGTCCTATACTTAATAGGCAGCATGTCCTAGCAGACCTATGGGTCTACCAGCTTGTTCCATTCCTTTAAGTTTACTTCATCTATTTGGACTGTGAATAAAAGGAAAATCAAGATCAGCAAAGCCTGATGTGGGTTTTTTTATGCATTAACTACGCTCACCAGGCATTGAACTGTACAATTGTAGCACAGGTATCCTGGGATCAGATTTATGTTTCTTGGCTATCTGTTCTTGATCTTTTGCCATTTTACATGTTGCTCCTTGGATTTCTTATTGAATGGATCTTGTACCTATAAAATGTGATTAAAGTTGTATTGCTTGCATGATGACAGTTAATTTTGTCACTGTTTCCATAAGAAACTTGTGTCTTTTGGTCTTGTAGTTTCAGGTTGCTAGAGCATGCTGTGGACGGTTGCTTGGCTTCTAGAAGCAGAACTCTGGAGCCATACTTGGAGGCAGACATTTTAAAGTTACAAGAATATATACATAACCATTTTAGAAACTAATTTTTCATATCTTTGCTCTTCTGTGTTTTAAGAAAGCTTTGAATGGAAGCCTTTTTTTTTGTTCCCATGCATCTTGTTTTTTCAAGGAAGTACCTCAGTGCCAAGGTGTTTGTGTATATATAGTTTTGTCCTTTCTCCCTCCCAACATAAAAACAGTTCTCAGTCATTTTGTCTGTGTATTGATAAGTGATACTTGAGAAAGACTCTGATTGAACCATGACACAAGTTTGAGATTATGCAATTAATTCATTTTTTTTCCATTTGATTCATATGTGAGATATTTATTCAGTTGCCTAAACAACGTTCTGTTTAAACCGTATTTGCATTACTTGGATCAGCAGTGAAGTGTGGAACACTGCTTTGGTTTGTTTCTTGTAGCTTAAGACCTGCAAATGTTTACAGAGAATGCTAATCAAACTTTACAGATGAGAAAAAGAGGAAGAGGTAATTTAATACCACTTGGTCACTGAATAATACTTCTGCTATAAATTTGCATAATGATTTCTCGTCCAGCTAAAAATCCTCATATTGCCAGTTTTAATAAGTTCCTTGATCTGCACATGACAAAATGGTAAAATCACTCTTTTGGCATGTGGTCAAACATTACCAGTAAGTACTAATCTATACTATATTATCACATCTGGCACTCGTGGTGCATTTACTGACACGCTACCTAGACTTTGAAATTTACAGCAGTGCTGTGTTGGGAAGGTTACGGATTTCTTAAGGAAGAAGGACTTAAATGGCTTTGCTGTGAAAGGGTAATCAGTTTTGCATTTAAAGAGCAGGTGGCATCTATTTTTCATTTCACATTAAAATGGTACTTTAGTTTAGTATTAAAGGGAAAAGTTGATTTATTAAAACTTTGGAAAAGTTTTAAAAAGATTTCTCTTAAAAATTTAAATTTTTAAATAAAATTTCTAAGGTGTGTGTTTTCTATCTGCTTCTTCTTACAGGGAAAATGGTGTTGAGGAAAAAAAATAAATTTGGGTTATTAAGCTCAGCAGTGGAAGCTAGTTTGTCATGTGTTATTATGGAAATATTTGCAATATGATGGGAACAATTGTTGCACTTTAACAAGCCCATGGAAACAATTAATTTCTGATTACCAGCTGTGGTGTTTTGCTGACATTAGAGAACTGTCTTGATACTGTAATTTTTTTGGCAAAGAGCTCAGTGATGTTTTAAATAATAGATTTACTAGAGGAAGATGTGATTTTTCGATCTTAAAACACTGCCAGCAGTTTGTGTTAATATAGTTTTATTTTCCAGTGAAAGAAAATAAACCTTTCAGAGTAATCTGTCTGCATAATTAGTCACTTGTAAATTGTCCTTTCTACTAGGAAATCAAAATGTATTTGAAGTAGTTAATGCATAAATTACTGGGTATGCATGTGTCTAGATTTAAACTATCATCTTGATTTTCTAGATGTTTAAGTATCATCAGGATTGACCTATCTATGTTGAAGTTAAACCTGAAAGATCTGTTGTTATATCTAAAGATCTTGGCTGTTATATCTAATTGCATAAGTGCAATACTGAAATGTTGCAAAATGTAGAGATATTTTGGGGCAATTACTTGGGGTAATTGAAAAGCTTATATATGGATCCTTTCTTGTTTCAGAAATAACTTAGTAACACACTGGAATTTGCTTAATACAAAAAATAAATTTAGCTACATATTTTTTATTCTGTGACTTCAGTAATTCTCAAATATTTAGTAAAATTGTAACTGGTTTTGCTCAAGTCATCAGTGTTAATTTTCTGACCTGTTCCACCCTAGAATAAAATACCTTTTTTTTCCCCAGTATTGGGAAAAGGTCAAAATAAAGTTGTGTAGAAGACTCATATTCCCCCTCTCTCCTGTATTAATTTAGTATTTATTTCATTATCACCTAAAGTGATATCAGAACTGACACAACTGAGCAGCCGATGATTCAGCAAACTACAGAGGAAATTGCTGATGTGATGAACTTTTGAGCCTTCACCATCTGTGTTCTAAAGAAATAACATATTTCTTGGTAATACAGAAATGCTGATCTTTAAATAAATAAGAAACTCTGAGCAATCTAAGATTACATAATTTAGAGGCTCAGTGGTTTCATAAGTAAACATCATTAGAAATGTGGAAGTATAAAGGAAAAAAGTTGTGATTGGCATTAGTCAAGTGCCTTACAGATCTTTTAAGATATTTGTGAAATTACTCAATTTCTTTATGCTGTGGTCTTGCCTTTTATAAATTTTGTATTAATCTTTCATTTTCCCAGTGTTGCCTGAGATAAATTCATTAATTATTTAGGACTTCCAGTAACTTTTAAAGTTTTGGGGTTTTTTATCATTTTCTTCAAGGCACTACAATACAGACCCTTAGTCCCCTATTGCAACTTAGCATGTTAAACTTTTGCTTAACCAATTCCCCTTTGAGGAAAACAAGTGACAACAAAGACTAAGCAACAATCTTTCTCTAAAATGATTACATTCCATTCAAGAAAATTTTACCTGAGAAATCTAGAAACTGTGATAAACTTGCTTCTGAAAAGCTTTTTGCAAACAGAGCTCTAAAGAATATCAGAGAACACAGAATGTGTTATGGGGCAGCAAGCTGCTGAGCTTCTGTGAGAAATGGTGTGCAGGAAGTGTTTTTCTGTAAGCAAATGTTGCTCAGAGTAAAAAAAAAAAACGGAGAAAAAGTGAGCAACCACATGCTGTTTGCTACCTGCAGTGCTGGGTAATTGGTCTTCCTTCTGGCCCTTCCCCTAGCAAACCAAGGGTTTTAGAGATCCTTAACAGAACTACAGCTCTGCTAATTAATGCTTTACAAAAATGAATTGACATTCTGGTTCAATATAGTTTTACTCTGTTGACAAGCTTGATTTTGCTTCTTTTATTGCCATGCTCTGAGATGTACAAAGTTCCTTAGTATTTCCATAGGTCTGTGTTTAAGGCCTTCCCTCTCTGGTCCCTGCATATACAGAGGATGTAAATGAGGATATCTCTAAAGGCATTTCAGTGATTACAGTGTTGCAGCATTAAGATCATCCAAGACAGGAATGTCTCATTTATGCCTTGTATGGTTGTTACAGCAACTTTGTGGTTTTTCTGTCTGTATCCCAACTGCCATTAAACATAAAAGCTGCCTTAGCGATTTGGGAGAAAAATATTCATGTGACACAGTTTAAGACTAAGACATTTCAAACTGTTCAGAGGAAAGACTGTCTCAGATATGCAAAGAGTATGAAATAAGCAGATAGGAGGGAACAAAGACTATTATTCAGCAATACAGGAGGGAACAAAGACTATTATTCAGCAATATTCAGAACTCTGCAGTGAATGAATTACAGGCTTTGATTATTTATTCTGTCATGTACAAAGATGACTGCTGTCTTTTAGCTGATAAGCATATAAAGGGTTCAGTGTCCTTTAAGCTGCTGATCTGAGTGAGAAATGCAAATACCTGTGTATCATGTTGAACAGAAGAAACCAAATAGTTAATTCTTTGAAGAGTATACACCAAATAGATAAGGAATATATGCAAACTCTTATTGCTGATAATTTTCTCATGCTGCTGACTCTTTGTAATGCTATGGTGATTGGTGATCAGTGAAAAAAAATCATATCAGGCTGTTTTTCCCAGATTGCTTTCAGAGATTTTTCAGCTCACCGGGAGAGGCTATTTAAAAATAAAATGTATTTCTTGGTCTATCGACAGAATTTCTTTTGTGTACATTTAAAAATTACTATAGTTAGTGATTCTTGGGCCAATGTGTTAAAAGGTTCAATGTAGTGATTAAATGAAGCTCTATTGTGTGTCAACAAGTATCTGTCTCAAATATGAGGCTTGATTTGGTGTTTGTTGCTAAAGAGACTTCCATTGAGTGGCAAATGCATGTATTTGGTGACAGTTTCTGTGTATGCTGATGCTTCACTGTCCTGTGCTAACCCATCAAATGTCATTGGCTTACTGTCACTCTCAGTTGCCAAAAGACCATTAAACTTTATGGAAATGAATTATTGGAGAATGACTTTGGTTGAGTATAAGTAGCACTAAACAGCATGTGATTCACCTTCATAATGTTTTTGAGCATTGGAAGAAGTTCTTATTTTAGTGTAATTTAATCTTTTTATTAGTTTTAGCGTGGATATGGAAGAAGTTCAGAACATGCTGGAAGATTATAGCAGTGGCATTTGCCAGAAAACAGAATCATAGTTTCTAAAATTCAAGTCTATCTATTAAAGGAAAGATTGCTGAATTATAACTTTTGTTTATATGATACATTGTCAGGCTTTTTTTTACATACAATTGGTGCAGAAAACAGGAAAAATAAAGCCTGCAAATTTACACAGACTTGAGTCATCATGTGATCTTATTCAGTTGATATTGAGAAGTAATGTTTTACCTTTATCCCAAGCACTGCAGCATAGTCCCTCTTCTGAGGAAAAAGAAGTTATATCCAAATTACTGGCTTGAGACACAGACATCAAAAAGGTCAAATTAATTGTTATAGAAGCAACAGTTATTACTGAAAGAGAAACCAGCTATTTTTAATGGTATTTTAATGGAAATTTAAATTAAGAACTTATGGGCAAATTACTGAGTGATGACTCTGCATTGATGGTTTAGAAATCGTAATGGCATGTAGGACTGTTCCATGAAATGGAAGCCTGAAAAAACCCCCAGAGAATTCTCAGATATGTGTTCCATGGAATTTGCATTTAGGCTTACCATCTTTCCCCTTCCCATGCAATGCTCTGAAGGCACAGAAATGAATTTATTTCTTTAGTTTGGATAACAACATTATGATAAAGAATGAAAAATAATTACTGCATGGGGGGTGAAGCCTTTTTTTCTATGAATTTATGTCCCGTATTTCCTGCCTTCCACCATTCCATGTCCTCTATTTACCTACATTAAGATGCTCAGCTCCTTTCTAAAATGGATGGCTAGACAAAAAGCGACAGGGACAATTTATTGGTACTCGCTGCTGCTGAAAGAACTGTGAGAGAGATAGTGTTAAGTGCAGCTAGACTTCCATGAGGTTACAAAGTTAGCAGGAGTACTGAGATCTTCCTCATAGAGACTGATTTTTACCAAACTTTCAGGAACTTAATATTTTTAAGACTTGCATTTGGCTGCAAAACGTCTATTAGGACACTGACAAATGGGCAGAGAAATGAGATCAGGTTGCAGGACCCACGTTTTCTTGGCTGGCAGGCTGAAAATTAATATATATCTTGAAAATGACTATTCCTTCTTCTGCAAGTTGAAGTAGGTCAGATAGGGAGAGTGTAACTGATAGAAAAAGAAATGCAGATTGTAGAAGAAATGACATGAGGATTACTGAGATGGTTTGAACGGAGAGAGCACAAAAGATAGAAGAGAGACTAGGACTACATATGGTGCTGAAAGAATGAAAGAAGGTGAATTGGTTGTTGCTTTAGAAAAATAAATGGGAAGTAATACAGAAAAAATACAGAAAAAATAAGAACATAAACAAGGGATACAGTAATTCTTATACTTGGCACAAAATTCTGTAACAATCTGTTATTCAAATAGTTACCACACCTATCACTTCACCTGCTAAGGCTTGTTTTTGAAAGAGGCAGAGATGGCACAGCTCTCATTTTCAGACATCTACTTGATCATCCTGGTCTACTTCATATTTTTATTTAATTATTTAGTGATTATTTTGCTCAGATCTTTCCATTATATATATATCATGCTTTCCCATATAGTCCTTGTTAGTTATTCAGATACTAAGTCCAGTGAAGCCTAAGTGGATTCAACATCTGCAGTGAAACGAATTCAACTATCTGTGATGAACTTTATGAATTTATGCTGTCAGAACTGAAAGTAATTTAGGAAGCAGGAATGAAGCAGATGCTGCATACATAGATACTGAAACTCTCGCTTCTTTGGGAGGTTTGGTGGAACAAAGTCCCACTGCTGTCCTGGTCGTGCTACAATTCCCAGTATGAACCAGAGTGAGAAACAAAGGAGGGCTATGCTACAAGTGGTATTGACAGCATTTTTCTCAGTTCCTTTCTCCATACCTTCCAGAATCCAGATATTTTCTTTCCAAAACTTGGCATATCTCTTGCCATGGCCTTTTCTTTCTTCTTGCTGTTTTTCATTGACATTCCTGCACTTTTCATTTTCCAGAATTAATGTTTTTCTTCTGTCTCTTCTGTCTTCAAGTTCTTCTATTCTCACAGTCTTCCTCTTCATCTACAAATTGAAGAAACATCACTTTTATTTTAATCTTTCTCTTTGGATCAAAGCAGTTTTTTTTCTGGGGCACTCTAACCTATATGGTTATTTGAACTGTGTTAAAAGCTACTGAGCCGTTCAGTAGGGGAAAATGAAAGTATTGTTGTCTTCAGCTATAAAATTTCAGTCTGTTACTTATTTTATTGGTGACCTGATGTTGTTTTTCTCTTTTCTTTTAAGAACAAGTTAAGTTCTCCAAACCTATAGTTAGCTTCATCAAAATTATTCTCAGGAGACCTGTTATGTGGGTCATATCTGGCAGGATAGTGTTTTGCTTCTGGATGAATACTGCCAAGATTTGTTCCAGACAGTGCTTTTGTGTGTGTGTTGGAGTGTGAGTATGGCAGTGAATTAGCTAGCCCAGTCTTAGATCCTCCAGAATAGCTGGGGAAGTTCTCTTATCTGGTGCTCTTCACAGAAAGTATGGTACAATATTTGGATTAACAGAGGATTTATGGAGCTTACATATCACTGAATTGTCCATCGGAGGACTTTAAGAATTGCCCAGGATCCCATCTGTTTTTCAAGAATAAAAGAATAGCTGAGGCACTGTTCATTCTCTTGTTTTATACCTTGGCTTCACCGTCTGACTTTCTGGTGTGACTCTACTTGAGAATCAGAGCACCTGGAAGAGCAAGGGTACTGAACAGAGAGAAAGGTGGTGGTTATGAGGAAGGGAGATAAATAAAGCTAGCTAGATTTCAGGGGTTTAGGTACCTTCATAGTCCTGGGGTAGATCCCTCTAAGATTTTGGGACTTTCATCTTGTGGAATGTGGGTGTTCTCCCTGCCTTTTTGGCTGTAGAAGGCTGCAGTCTTTCCTTAAAGGTTATCTTGGAGAAACCTCAAAAACATTTAGACTTAAAAGCTTGGATTTTATTTTCTAAAAAAAAGTACTATAGTAAAAAGAATATGTACTATTACAGCCTGATTATTCCAGGAATTTGAGGGACAGGTGAAATTTTCAAAACCTGAGAATATTAATAAACAATATGCACATAATTTCTGAAAGACAAGAAGAGGGATAGCTAATCTCAAATTTTAATTTATTAATAGAATTACAACATTTAAGGCCTATAATAAGTGCTGGATTTGAACATGAATATAGAAAAACTGAAGAAGCAAGTTAATTTACAAAGACACTAATTCATATGTTTAACAATTAGTTAAAACTCAGAAAAGGACTTATCTCCATGGAATGTCAGCTGAATGTGATGATGCCACACAGACTTGAAGGGTGTCTTATCATGTGTCCATCAAGATTTTTTGGATGAAAACAATCTCTTTAGTGTAAAGGATTTTTTTTTGGTGCAGTATTGTTCATCTGTATTTCCTGAGACTTCCTAATTTTCCTCCCATAAACAGGGAATTAAAAGGTATAGAGGGTGAAGAAAGGATAGGTCTGTCCATGGTGTTTTATTCACAGTGGTGAAAGTTGGAAGCTGCTGCAAAAGTTCCCGTTTTCTGAGACCTTTGCTATTAAACTTATGTTTTAGGCTATACACAAAGAAGGATTATTTGAATAGATATATTTAATTATGGTCAAGTAGGCAAATATAATTCTAAGTATTGAGGAGGCATGAGTTACCAGTCCAGTGGATTCATGAATATTTTCCTTAAGGTTAGTTGCTATTATACTTTAAATGTCTATTTAAGGAATCTGGTCATAGTTATTGCTAGAACACAGTGACTGGGAGACCTGGAGGCATTTGATTAAAAGAAGGTTTTTTAATATTCATGCTACATGCTTCAGTAGTGTTAGCAGATTGTATATGGAGTCTTCAGAAGTAAAACATACTCTTGCACCAAATGTATATTAAAATTATTAATTGTCACTATTAAGGAGAGCTTCCAGTGCCAGAAAGTAAATGAGATGTGAAGAGGTGGAGGGAAAGAATGCAATAAAATCAGTGTAGTGTATATGAAGTGATAAGAATGAGCCAGATGGGTTTTATTTTCAAATGTACTTTTGAATTTTGAATCAGTTTCCTTCTTTAACCAATTCAGTCTAGTGTGTATGTAGCAATTTGTCTAAAGGATATCAAAAAGCCATGCTATGGAATTCCAGAAGTACTTTTTCTTTGCCCATCTCTTAATGAAGTTGATGAATGTGTTCTTAAATACTTTTAAGTTAAGCAGGAGTATCCATCTGCACAAAACATAAATTTTCTCCATTGTCCCCACAATCCATGACCATTATTATCACCTATTGTTTTCTCAGCAATTATCTGTTTCAGGGTACGTAGAATGATGTAATGAAATTTTTACAAAAGGGTTTGTAACACTATTGTATTACAAGAGTAAGTTTACTGAAAGGCATTGGAGTGTTAGTCAGTACTTGATAGAATATTAGTCCTTTTATTCTACTTTAACCCTCTTCTATTAAAAGTTATATCAAGCAGCCCAAACTGTATTGAGATGCACCCTGCTGTGTCATATCTCATTTCTCTTTTCAGGGTCTCAGCTATTTATATTGCAAGTTCTTTGGAGAGGAATTCTCTTCTACTCTTTATATGCTACTCTGCACACTGGGAATCTGTCTTTGGTTCTTGGCTTTGCAGGAAGCTTATAAATTTCTGTGTTGATCATCTCAGTCATACGTTGACAATGTTGTGTAGAATATAAAAGCCATAACTGTTTTATTATCATCTCTTCATTGCTTCTTACGATGTTCTACCTAGCCCTGTAGCAATCCTATTTGGTTTTGACAGCAATTTTAAAAATTTTCCATGTTACTTTGCATTATTCCTGTGCTAGTTTTCATTTTTCTCTATCTCTGCACCACCATCTTTACACTATAACATTGTTCTTGATGCTATGCAGGAAGAATCCACATTAGTATTTCAGTATTTTTATTTGGCATTTATCATGTAAAATGATACATACTGGAATATTAAAATCTTGGTATGTCAAGTCAGTAAATTTTATGGTTGTGTTAACATTTCTCGGCAAGATGTTTCATATGTGCATCCCTGCTGTGATCACATTAGTTTTTTATGAACTATTCCTGCTATACATACAACTGGGGAAAAAATCTGTCCTGATGTGGATTTCAGTATGCAACATCAGCATAACAACAGAAACTCTGCCTCTGAGCACCACTGCAAGGGGCTTGGTTTGCACCCTCCCTTTGGGTATGTAGATACATCGATGAAGTCTCCTCATCCCAGTTCCTTATTATCTTTGTGGCCCTCTGTTGGACTCTCCAGTATGTCCATGTCTCTCTTACCGAGGAGTGCAGAACTGGGTGCAATGTTCCCAGTGTGGCCTCACCAGTGCTGAGCAGAGGGACAGCATCACCTCTCTTGTCTGGCTGCCAGCACTCCTCCAAATGCAGCCCAGGATACCATTTGCCTTCTTTGCTGTAGGGGCACGTTTCTGGCTCATGGTCAATGTGGTGTCCATCAGGACATCCATCTCCCTTTCTTGCCAGGCTGTTTTCCAGCTGTGCAGCCCCCAGTGTGCACAGGTGCCTGGAGGTTTTCCTCCCCAAGGGCAAGACTTGGCGCTTCCCTTTTTTGAACTACATGAGGTTCCTGTCAGCCTATCCAGATCTCTCCAGATGGCAGCACAGTTCCTTTGGCCCATCAGCTGCTCCTCCCAGTTTGGTATCATCTGCAACTGTACTAAGGGTGTACAGTCTACCCCATTATTCAGATGCAACTGCAGATTTGCCCAAGAAGAAAACAGTGATAATATTTTCTAAATAATGATGTAGAATGCAGAGCTGAAAATGTGTATTGAGATTGCTGGAGTGCTCCCAGCTGAGCACCTGCTCACAGGTGCCTGTCTTCTGCTTCAGTGAGCACTTGGTTGCCTTTTTGTGATCAAACTTAAGAAAATGGTATATATTTCATGAAAGAATTATCAGTAAATGCTTTTATGTTGTTTTTGATAAAACTACTGTTCTTTACCCAAACTGAAAGTTTTGCATGATTTCTGAATTGTATTAATGAGATAAGGAAAAGTAAGTATGGCCTTGCTAAGGCTAAATCTGTGGTGAGTATCTGGATCTGTGGACAAGGGATGAACAATGAACAACACCTTGAGTGTTGTAATGCATCATACGTCTAGATCTCTGTTGATTTTCTCTAATACCTGGCCTTTTATTGTGATTTCAAATCAATTGGAAAGGATGTTTGACTAAAAAATTCTGGGTTTTCTATGATGAGTTTCTTTTCTTTGGTTGTTTTTTTGGGGAGAGGGTGTTGTGGGTTTTGTTTGTTTTCATCTTTTACTCCAGAGAAAGCAGAGGTATAGGGACAGTGTCAGAGGGGGCCTGTGTAGCACGACAGCCTCTGTTACCGCTCCTGATATGTGAAGGTCACATGTGTTCAACATTAGTGGACTACTGTTCTCTGTTCTATCCCTTGTCACAGTTTCCTGTTAGTGTTGTCTTCTTCTATGTTTTGCTTCTCCTTGATAGAAACCAGAATCAAAGTGTCTTCATCTTTGTGCTCTTTGCAGTCTGGGAACTATAAAGGATCTGCTTCTCATTCTTGATGTGTGAATTAGTTATCACAGATCCTTTTGCTTTGGGGAAACTCATTCTGTGCTTCCAAAGCTGGCAGTAGGTCCGAGCCTGTCCCAGCAACTTTGACTGTGCCATCTGCAGTCAATGAATTCCAGACTTGTAGGTCAGAAAGCACAGACCTTGGTTGCATCAGCTGAAAAAGCAGATGAGTGGATTAGAAGCCTCAGTTTTGGTTAAGTAATAAGAGGAAGACTAAGATTTGTACTCTGCTAATGTGGGTAAGTTCAACTTGGCAACTGTTTAGCTGTTTGTGTCAAGCTAGAAAGGTGATGGACTTGTTTTCCATTCTCTGCTGGTAATCAGCATACTCGTCTATTACACAGAGTTGCCTGTGTTTTTTTCATTTTATTGTTTGAGAAGTTTTGGTTAAAGATTTTTGCCCAATGACCTTCCTAAGTGATGTAATAAAAATTACTTATTTTTCTTTCCAAGTAGATTTGTCTTTGATCTTCATAGATTGTTGCCAGTGTTAGGCTAGGATTCTCTGCTATACAATTACAATACTGTGATAATGTTTGTTATATTTAACAGAATCTTAACAGCAGGAGGGTAAGGCTGACTGCCTTGTTACCAGTAGTTGAGAAGTCTCATCTATGCTTTGGGCTGTTGAGGTGATGAAATAATGGTTTTTCATGCCATTTGTTTATCTTGGAATTGTCTTGGTTTTATTGAAAAATGACTTTTCAGACAACTTTTGGAGGTGTAGCGTAGATTCTGTGATAGAGTACATCTCTCATTTTCTTTCTCTGGAAATCTAGTTCTGTTGAAACCCACACAAATGATGTTACTTTTTTTTTTATGATGTTACTTTTTTTCTTTGATGTTTCATTTTTTCTTCAATGTTAAGAGCTATTTTTGTTGGTGGGAGCTTTAAAGAGGGCATACTTTTCCTAGCTTTTCCTGCTTCTAGGAGAAGGCTTTTGGGCAACTATATGGCTATAATTTGCAAACTAGGACATGATTGTTGGGAAGCTGCAGGGTTTTCTTGTTTCCAGGCTATTAGGACACGAAGTGTTCCCTTTCCCTTCTATTCCTTCTCTTAGGACCCTAGGAAAAAAAAATGGTGCTTGAGGATCTCTTTGGTATTCCAGAGATCCCAAAAATCCAGTGGGATTTGTCCTCTGGGATGTCTGGAAATTGGGGATGGAATAGCTGCATTAGCTAAGGCTGTCAGGGTATCACATGGACAAACAATTCATTGTAGTTGGGATGTGTCATCCTCTGAATCTGCATGTGCTAAGTGAATGTAATCCTCAGTGATTTGTCTGGCAGATTGTGTTACATATTTCTCTGTGGGAAGTGCTGAATAGAAATCTGGGATCTTATTTCTATCCCCATGCTTGTGGTGTTCAGTACCAAGAATGCTGCTATGCAATTTGTTATTAAAACATTAAAGGGAAGGTAAAACTAATGGCTTGGGGAAAGTAGCCTCCCTCAGGTTTTACATTTTCCAAACACAAATTCATTAAAGCTGGTCTAAAAATGAAAAAGGAAAATGTTTTTCAAGACGTTTATTGAAACTTTTCCAAGTAACTTTTTTTAAAGCTTCCATATTCTGATTTGTTTTTAGTAAAAACACGTATCAATTAATGTTCATTTTTATACAGATTTATATTGCTTCATACATGCTCAATACAAAATGGGATAATAAAAAATATGTTTTCAATACTTTTGCCAGCTTTTAAAAATTTATTGTGGAAAGCTAGTTTTTCGATTATGCAGGAACTTTTTGTAGTCTCTAAAGAACACAATCAAAAGTACGCAAAAATTTAAAGGGGAAAGTGAACATAAAAAAAAATCCTTTTCTATAAGAGATGGAAAATCTTTTATTTCTGAGAGCAGAAAGAAAATATCCAGTTTGCTGTTGTGACAAAATAACAGCTATTTATAAGAAAAGTTTGATAATTTCTCTAAAGGCAGTGTCTGCGTTAGTGAAGCAGCTGGTTACACAGGGAGTTGTGGTGCTGCTGTATGTGGAGAGCAGTAGTGTTAAATGTGGTTTAGCATCAAACTCATTTTGGTTGGCTGCTTTCTTCTAAGTAAGGGCAGTATATGTTACTGGTAGTGGCAACACTTGGATTTCAAAGTGCTTGGAAGTGCCAGAATTGTGTTGTTTTCTTCTCTTGTCGGTACCTATAGGAGAGAAGAAAACATCCAACACAATAAATAAATTGAGAGTTGAACAGAAAAGTGATCATAGAAACTCTTGGATAGAGAGTGTGGTCAGGGAGGTTGAAAACAATTTGCCGAACTGCTTCACTATAAAAACACTGCACTGCATCTCAGAAAACCTTCAGAGTGCACTCTGAAAGCATTTGTTTGCAAAGGCATTAGTTTTTTTTACATTTTCTTATCAGAGTGATTGTGTTGTTAGACACTTGCTCCGATGCACTGTCAGTCATCGTTCTTGCGAATAACACCAATGTAAAACAGTCATGACAGTGAAATTGAGGTGGAAAAGTATAATCACTATTGATTTCTGGTTTTGTTTTGAGGGTAATTTTATAGTTTGAAGCCCTAGAATCTCTTCTGTAATGTCTGGATGTAGCAGATGTGACATTGGTGTGCCTTACCTTCTGCTGTTTTCCAGAAGGAGAGAGCACTGCTGAAGCTTTTTTTGTGCAAATCTTGATGTGCCTTCCATCTCTAAATCTATCTCTGAAGTGGTGTTTGCTGCTCTGTGCTAACTGTACAGGATAAATCAGATTATCCCCTTCAGCTGACTTTCCCAGTAGCCCTCTCAGTGTTGAGGAGATGTCAGGGATGGGCTGGGAAAAAGAGGTTCTGGACAGGGTAGGACCTCTCCCTTTTGGAAGCCCAGGGTTGTATCATCTGAACTTGCCTGTGACATAGAGAACCATGCTCTTGAAGCTCTGGATGTTGCCTCTGACTTCCCTTTATGGTCTGCTACTGAAGATGGCAAAAAAAAAATCAATTTTCATTTAATTTGAGACATGATATACATACAGAATCTCTTGGTGCCCTCTGAAGTATATGTGGACTTTAAAGATCAGCAAGCAACAACTTCTAGTTATAAAGAAGGAACATTTATTATTAGTGCTAATCCCTTCAACCATACCACATTTTTTAAGATATGTTTTCAAAAGTACTCTTTGTGAGCTGCAGAATGTGCATGCATTTCAAAATTTTAATTTTTTACTTAGGTAAGAAAAAGTGTAAAGACTGCGGTTTTGGAAGACAGAATGGGGATGTTGAGGAAATGGGGGAGAAACAATCCCTTATAGAAATACAAGTGTTTGGTTGTGAGGGGACAAAATACATTGTTCCTTGAAAGGCCATCCTTTTCTCTACCTAATCAGACTAATAAAACCACTCCATCGGTCGACCTTCAGAAAAGGTGATAAAACAGTAGGATTCTATGCTGGCCAGTTTGCTACACTGTGCACATTTAGCCGCTGTTTTCTCCAGTTTTATGCAGTGGTGTTTCCTATGAAGTTTGAAGGTTGAGGACTCCATTACCTGATGTTACTGAGCTGCATTTGTTTGTACTCTAAATGCTCTTCTGAATATTGGGCTTTGGTTATCCTGGAGGTTGAATGATCACCTCATCAAAATTAACAGGGACTAATGGTTTGCCATAGATTTAAAAAATGAAATTAATGTCTTAGAGAAGAGCAATGATACCTGCAAATAATCACTAACCATGTCTGCTGTGTCCTGTAGATAGTAAAGCAGCTATTTTTGAAATTTGCACATCTAACTAAATAACTATTTTGCTTCCAGGAAATAAGGTTAAATTTTCATTTGAAAACATAGAAATTAAATGTTAGATGTTCTATGACACTATGAATGTATTCACCAGGCCTGTGTGGACTGAAATATTTTTTCATGATAATAGATATTTTAAAAATGTGTCTAGAAGAATCTCATCTGTCATTATTGTATGCTGTTATTACAGTGTTGTGCTGTCACATGTAAGATTAAAAAAAAAAAGGTTACAATTAAAATTAAGAGAGCATACAAAGACTGCAATATGTTTGCTAACAGAAAATATCTCTTCACCAGGAATTTATTAGTGTGATACCTTATGGATCAGTTTTTCCACACAAAACCTGTACTAAATTAATTGGGGAGAATAATCTGTAAGCTCAGAAGACACTTTCAAGAAAGAAGCATCTATTCAAAAATAATTAAATACATGATCAACAGTTCAGTGTTGTTTGAGAACATTTAATAGGTGCTCAAAAAATAAATTATCATAGTTTGAAAAGTCAGACACTACTAGTGAGCTGAGTCGTAACTGTGTGGCATAGAAAGGCAGAGTTAGTGAATGGAAATATTAGTCTCAAGGTCCTGCAAAGTTGGATTTTGAACCTATTTTTTAAATAGTTCTATCAAATGTATGGAAAACATTATAACTTTTGTTGTTAAAAAGTTAGAGGTAATAAACAGTTAAGAAACAGACAAAATAGACAGTTGCTGATAAAGAGAAGATAAGCTCATTAACTGAGCTAAGCTCAGGCACATAAGATGTTTTTCAGCATATTCAAGTATAATTTTGTTTCTTGAAATAATAAAAGTACGCTGTATTTTCATCTTTATTCCAGGAAGCCATTATCCTTTAACCTTCTTTCCCACAAACAGGGAGTTGCAGTTATCAGTAAAAGCTGGACTTGTCCTGTTGTGCTTTGGCCAACAAAGCATACATACAAATTTCTCATACATCCAAGAGCTGCAGTACTGCAGCTGGGTTATCTCTGCATTTGATGGTCTTCTGAAAAAATCTGGAATGCTGGTTCCAGATGGGTGCTTCGAGAAGAACACAGAAAACTGGAGATGATTCAGGGTAGGGTTGTAAGAATGATGAAGGAATTGGAAATGTGCTGTTTGCTGAAAGGTTTAGAGCTCAGTGTGCTTAATTTAGCAAAACCGTGGGTAAGAGTCCATTTGATCACAGTCTTAATGTGATCATTTGGGAGCAGAAATGTGATAATAGATAGTGCCTCCTTCTAGCAAACAGAAATAAAACACAAAAGAGCAGCTTTGAAGTTAAGTCAGCCAAATTAGTTTGGAAATAAGGTGCAAAATTGTAACCAGGAAGGGAGTTAAAAACTGGAACAACTTACCAATCGGTATGACATTTACAAACACTAGAAATACTTAAGATTGCATGTGTTCCTGAAAAACTCACTGTAAGCTTGGTTGAGTACTAAAAGCACCAAACCTCCTCTGCATGATTTTGTAGCAGGAGTGATACATATAGTGTATAGTAGGGCTGAGATATTTGTATGCAATGCTTGGTGGTCACAGCTGCTTGTTCACTCTCAACAAGCTCCCACAGATATAGACTTCCTTGAAGCCCTTAGGAATCATATGTAAAAACAAGGATTTCTCACACAGTAGAAGCAGGTTACCAAAAAGAGATTATTTTTCCCTTCCCCTTTTCTGTATTTACATGGATTCAATTTGAGAACAGATGAAATAAAAGCTATTTTTTAGTACAAAAGACCATATTGGAATCAAGAAAATGGAGATGTGAAAATAGTTGGAGCCTGAGACATAGTGAAGGATCACATTAAAGGTCATTTTCTTATTCTTCCCTAAACATCACATTATCACTTTGGGGAGATTATTTACTGGACTGACAGATTATTGGTCTGACTCCATGTGAATTTTCCAATATGCTAACAGTGTTTGATGATATTCTATTATCTTTTGAGAAACAAAATGTAACTTTAATGATAACTTGTAATGTATCGAAATGTGGACCTCTCAGAACAAGTATATGCAGAAGAGTCTTCCTTTCAAATAAAGAGGATTAAAAAAACCATGAATAACCAAATGAAACTTCAACATTGATAAGCTGTATCATTTTACTATAGCAACTTGTACTAGAGCAACTGATTGTATCAGTTTTAATCATATCAACATATTAACATAAAACTAGAGTGTACATTTTGTTCATGGAACTGTTGTTCTGATAGACTGATTTGTAGTATTTATAGTGCAAGATTTATAGTGCAGTTAATATCTGTGTTCCTTTAGATACAATTTTCCAGTGCTGGAAAATTACCTCAGGAAATCAGCCTGTGTAACTGGATTACTTTGCAACTGCTGAAATTGCTTTTTCTGTCTTGTTTAGCTCTGAATATTTTCAGACCACTTCATAGTACAGTATATGGAACATGTAGCCTGCAGGTTGACAGTACATCTGTGCATGAACTGCTTAGAGCCATTAATTGAATCATTGCTAGAAAAGTAAAAGAATTAGTAAAATACTTGGATCAGAGAAAAAGCTGTGTAATTAGGGCATTGCCTTTATGTATCCTATCATGTAGATAACATGGAGCTGACTGGAGGGTGTGCTGGTGTAGACATTAACTTGAAGATCACAGTATTCAGAAGGTCTGATCTGATATCAAGCACTATCTTGGGCTCTTCCACTTGATGAGTAATACTGGACCAGCAGTACACTATGTACTTATCTTAAATGTCAGACTGTAACTGTTCTTGAAAGATTAACATACACAATAATCTGATGGTTTTTTTCTGATGTAATTATCTAGAAGTTTATTAAACCTTTTAATGAGTTTTTATTATAATAATTTTAAAATGCATATTATGGAAGCAGAGACTTTGCTGCCATATTTCTTACTAAAGATATCTGATACTTTTTGATTCAGGCAATTTAGCATAGTTGGAATAAACATCAATACACTTATGTGTGGTGAAGCTTCGTATTTCCCATCAGATTAAAAACATTTTGCTTCCATTGTTATGTTTCTGAATAAACACAGTTTAGGTTTTTTGATCAAAGATGCTTAGGTCATCTGTATATATTATGCTATTTATTTAGCTATGAAGTAGATTACATAAAAACTGCATAAACATTGAAGTCTAAAATTAGAAAATGATACTTCTAATTGCCATGTAAAATTTAAATACGCAGCACTAATCTGCATGTTTTCTTGCTAAAATTTTTATTTAGCAATTTTACTTTCTGAATAGCAATGATTCATGACTTTACATAGGATCTGTTTGTACAGATATATCAGTGAAGGATTTCTTTGTGTATGTGTAGTTTAGTATTTTGAGGACTCAAATTTTTACTGGCTGCTTGTTAAAATCATTATTCTATTTCAGAAATCTTGCAGTTTGCATTGATAGGGTAAATTCATATGAAACGGGTTCAAATTTATTCTTGATACTTGCTTAAAATTGAATGGAAAATGTGAATACTTTTATAGTAAGTATAAAACTATCCTATTCATGACTCAGTTTAGTATTTTAGGATAATTTATCATTCACTGGAAATGTAAGAGGAGAAAAGTAGCTGTGTTTTAACACTGCTAACAAAGTCACATATTTGATATACTCCACAAGTAGTACAAGTAAGAAATCACAAGAGCTGTAATTTGATGACATTTTGGGCATTTGTTTTTCCTTTTCAGTCCGTGGCAAAGACTGGGAGATTGCTGATTAGCCATGAGGCTCCCTTGACAGGAGGATTTGCATCTGAAATCAGTTCCACTGTTCAGGTACACAGATTATTTGTTTTTAAGTGTTCTGCATGGATGAATATGTTTACCTGTAGAAGAAATACTTAACACTACCTTAAAAGTTGAAGTTTTATATTTTTTTAAAGTTACTCTCTTTTGCAGTTTTGTGGATGCTTGCCTTACTTAATTTGAACAGCTGAGAGAAATCATGTACATACTAGGCACTGTGCATAGTGTCTGTTAAGCTACAAATTTAACTTCCACTGCTAAGCAGGGAGAACGTGCACTGTGAGATGCAGGGGAAAAATCTTCATGTGTAGTCTGGTTTTAATGTTCTTTTTTATTTTTCTCATATGCTTATCCCTCGAGCTTCTTAAAAATACATTCTAGGAATGTTGAAATCAGACACAGAAAAAGCATTCAGGTCCAGTAGAGTATAACACAGTGTGACACACAGTGTTCAGAGACCTCATTAGAAAAGTCTGCAGAAGTTGTTCACGTGTGTTTGTGGTGATGCTCACGCACGTGTCGAGCTTGTCTGCACAGAACAGCTTGGAAGGGCTGAGATGTACATCAGTATCAGTTACATCTGGAGCATTTTGGAAGGCCTTTTTAGCTTTCTGATGTGTTTTATACCTTTACCTCCTTGGAAATTTTCCCCTTAACTTGGTTTCTTTCCTGTGCACATCAGTGGTGCCGGTTTATAGAAACATCTAAAGTAAGTGTGTCCATCTGATGACTCTTTTGATTATTGTAGGATATTTAAATTATAGGACTAGAGTGAAATGGGATTGTAAAAGTCACAAAATATAAACCATGTAGGCAGTAAATAAAGCTTGGTAATTAGCCTTTTTGTGGGAAGGAATAGAGTTGTTAGTTCTGGGAGTGTAATTCTGAATTAAATATGCAGAAGGAATCAGAATACTATGTTTCTTTGTCGTACATTTTCCTTTAAATAATAGTTGTACTAATTTTAATGTATTTATATTAAGGTAAATTCACTTTTTCTACCAAAATGTTTTCTCCATTAAGAACCAAATATTTGGTTTCATGGAGACCACATAACAATAGCCCTCCAGTATCTGAAGGGAGCTTACAAGGAGGCTGGAGAAGGGCACTTCATCAGGAACTGTAGTGATAAGAAACAGCATGGATTCAAACTGAAAAATGGGAAATTCATGTTAAATATACAGGAAAAATTCTTTAATGTGAAGGTGGTGAGGCACTGGAACAGGTTTCCCAGAGAAGCTGTGGATACCCCATCCCTGGAAGTGTTCAAGGCCAGGTTGAATGGAGGAGCTCTGAGCAACCTGGTTGAAGCTGTCCCTGCCCACGGTTGGGAGTTGGAAATAGATGAAGGTCCCTTCCAACCCAGACTGTTCTATGATTCCATGATTTTTCATCCTTCTAAATAATCAGCATTTGACCTCCTTTCTTTAGTAGGTAGTCTCTGATTAAACTACGACTAATGAAGTCATAAGGTACTGCCACCTATGAGTGTAGGAAATGAATTTTGTTTATAAACTCACAAAAATGTGAAATAGACTCAACCAAAAGAGCCTGTCTTCTAGCATCTTGTGTTATGATCAACACTTTAGGAGAAAACTATTCTAAGGTGAGCAGCAAAGTCAAAATCTACTGTATAACAAAGGAATGCATGTATGTTGGATAAAAAAATGAGCTAAAAAAATCGTATCAGTAAATATCATTGGAAAAACATGGGATGCCCAGTATATTGCTAATATTATAACATGAGTTTTTAATCGTCAGACCTCCACTGAGAAAGCTACTTACCTGATTGATCCTTCTAGAGGTATTGGTTTTCATATCAAAGATTTATCTGACAAAAGCACTTGTTTGGAAAAAAAAGTTGAAAATGCTTTGGTAAAGGGCTATTCATCTCTGTCAGTATTGAAATAATTTTTTTTTCCATTATAGTTGCTCATAACTTCATGTTCATCTTTCTTACAAAATTAGGCTTTGTATCTTAAGAAATATTGATCTATTACGTATACTCCCTCAGAATAAATTAGAATATAACTCTTTGGCATTGCATTTATCCATGACAAGTTTCTTTCATATAAATTGCCTGACTTGACTCTTTGTTATAACCATATTGTCATTACTCTGTATATCCATTCTTGAAGATTCTATCATCCATACTAAAATTTTGATATGAATACTTTAAAGATAATACTCCAAAAGTATTAAACTAAAAAGTTAGAGCTTTTTAAAGAACAGTATTGCTTTAGGCATAATAAAGACCTTGCTTTTCTTATTCAGTTAAAAATATTGATCTCTTAAAAATCAAGTTAAGTCCATGTGTCTAACATCACTGTGCTGTAAAAATGAAAACAAAAAGTGAAATTCTCTTTTGCTGGATACAATGCATACTGAGAATGCCAAAATTGGGGATTGCAGTTGGCTTTAGTTTCTTCTTACACATGGAAGTAATAAGACTTCAATAAAATATATTCAGTTGGATTAGGTGGTTAGTTTCCATACTGTTATTCCATCCTTGCTGTGAGGTCTCATCATAGAAATAAGGTGAATAGAAATACATAGGCTATTTTAAAAGTTAGTGGTCACATAGACTTCATGGTGATACGCAATTCAAGGAAAAGAGAACAAATGGAAGGAGTACAAATGATGGCTTTTACTCACGAACTATAGAAAAAAATACATTGAATACTTTCATTTTTGCATATGAGAGATTAAAAGCACTGTATGGAGAGCACGTTAAATCAGATATGTTGTGTATTGGGTACTGAGTATTTTAAAGGGCACATTAACACTAAGTGGTCATTTACTCTGCTCAGATATAAAACTAAAAACAAGAAGAGGTGGTGTACTTAAAACTACATGATACGACTTTGCCCTTTGCTCCAGTGTTTCATATGTGCTCTCAATGAGTATTCTGAAGTGAGCAACAGATACCAGGACAAATTCAGTACAGGTACTGTTAAAAGTCCAAATGTTTTATATTCTGTATAAAAGCATGGAAAACTGTCATGTTCAGCAGAGAAAGTGTTAAACTTATATAAAGCACAGTTTGAGAAGCTTTGGGAGGGAAGCCCACTGAGATGTCTATTCCAAAATAATGAAGAATTGTGTGTGGAAATTGTCAGTACATTAATCATTTGTAATACACAGAAACATAAATCCAGTAACTGTGTCCTGTTTAAAAACAATTTTTTTTTAAAAAAAGGAGGAAAAAAGAAGAAAAGAGAGAACCAAGCAGGATGGAGACAGCTAGCATGAAGAGTAAGGGACTCTTTGGATTACTTCACAGGATTGCTCCCTGCCAGCACTGGGGACTTGTTGTGGGATGCAGGAGGAAACATTTTGGAATTACACAAGTCTTGTGGAGTGTTTAGAGGAGGAACCGAAACTTGAGAGATGTGGGGTCCAAGATGTGGGGTGGTTTGGGGAGGCACAGATATGGGAAAACAGAGAGAAAGGGATAAAAAGGAAGCTTGTCTTATGGCTATCAATAATATGGTGGTTGCTATTTTCTGATGGAGCTGAAGAAAATGGAGGGAAGTAGCATATATCCTCTGGCATTGATCCTGCACATATAGGAAATATGCATCTCATGGTGTTTTTCTACCCATTCTCTGCAAGTAATGGCTAAAATCTTTAAAATAGAAAATTACTCAAATAATTTTTAATGTTTTCATTTAAGGAATTTAAATTTTCATTTAGAAATTTTGATTTTTCTGTACATTGATGCCATTATAGCAGGATACATCATGAAAATATATGCTGTTATTAAAATAAAAGAAATAGAGTGAGTAAAGAAAATTGTTAGCTGACCTGATAAAAGTCATTGCTGTCTATAAAATAACAAGTCAGCACATTGTTTTTTGTAGACAGTTGCACAGATGTGTCATTCTTGCAGGAACAGAGCAATTCAGATTTAATTGCAGTTCCTGTCTTTGTAGCACAGTTTCTTTTCTTACTGCCTGGTAAGTAGTTTGTCCTTGGGCGTCTTTCTGCACAGAAGATGTTAGGTCAGCTACCAAAGAAATGTACAGGTGAACACAGCTCAGTCCTCAGGAGCCCTTCCAGAGGACTCAGCATGTTTCTCAAAATTACACAGAAGTATCAGTCCTCCAGAAGACTGGTATCAATCAGAGGATAAGACTCAGAAAACTCAGTCAAATAACCTGTTTCTCAGAGTTGAGTTCCATGATCTTATTTTTTCAAATCTTGCATTCCGTATCTACAAATTGGATATAATAGTATTTGACTGTTTGATCAGTGGTGCTTTAGATTTCTTCCTCCTGCAGCAAAATAAGGCCTAATCTCCAGTAAGTGGTGTAATTTCCTGGTAGAGTGTGGCATTTGGGGAAACTATTATGTGAGCTGGTTTTGTGAGAAGCATTTCAGGAAAATGAAAAGAGGGTATATTGTGAAATACCTTTCAAAGACATAAGAGTTCCACAGCAGTTTTTTATAGTAAGTATAAAGCAGGTTACCATGGGAAAAAATGTGCCCAGAAAAGTGAAACAAGAAAAAGAAATTTAACTATTTCAGCAGTATGAACATTTAAAATAAAACTACCTGGTATTGACTGATATTGAACAGGAACTGTATTGACTAACTATTATTTTACAGAGTCCTAATGAAAAAATTTCACTTTCCCAACAAAATGCTTTCAGAATGTTTGTCCCAAATACTTCTTTATACCATTGCATTATCTGTCTTTAGAATTTGGGATGTTGAGATATTTCAAACAGTTCATTTATTTCAGTTTTCCCATGAGTAGAAGTTAAGGTGGGATTTCCCAAGGAAGCTGTAACAGTCCTCTGTGGCTCTTTGTGGTGCTTTGAGGAAGTGAATTCAGTGCAGTACTTTAAAATATCCATGGGACCAGCTTTGAGTTTCAGATTATGCACCTGTGTTCGTACTTAGTGCAAAAGGAATTAATGAATAACTTTGTCTGTGGGATTGATTTTGAAGTTATTGTGAATAGCATCAGATTTTGTGCTGGTGCCACTTAAAATCCTATTTTAATGAACAGGCTGTAAACTGGTATTAAAGTCTGACTTTATTGAAAGCAATGATTCTGGTGTCATTGTTATTCATTTATAGGTAAATGTTTTCATTCTCACAAGGTGTGTTGAAACAAATTGCCCTTTGAACTGACCTTTGAGACATAATGGAATGCGTATGTGTTAGGAAACTGGAGGAGCTTGAGGTACAAGTTGTTAGAACTACATGATTATGGAAATGAAGGAAATTTTAATTGTTCTCGATTCAGCTGGAAAAATAATAAAAAGACCTCAAATATATCTCCCCAAGTTGATTAAAAAATAATTGAGGCCAGCCTGGACAGCTTTTTGTAGGACAGACTTTTTTCACTGGGTACCATTTCATGGAATGGCTAAAGAAAGAGTCTGTGGACTAAATGTAGCATAGATATTCAAGGAAAAGGCTCAGTAAAACATGCAGGTACAGCAGTATGGTTGTTCAGCTGATGTAAGAAAATTATTACAGCTGATTGATGCTTTTTAAGTTTCTTTGACACAATTACAATGGGCAGTAAAATAGGAAGAGATGAAATATTGACACAATGTGGTCCTTCATTTGTTATCCTGTTTAACTTTCACTATCATTTCTGGCACATCTAGCAGCAATCACAAACTACAATATAAAAGTCTGGTTTTATAGATCACACCATCAGTTTCTGTGAGTAGGAGTGTGATCTAGAAAATATTGGTATATATAGGAATATAAAGAAAAGCTAGAATAAATAGAGGCAAATAAATTCAAGGGAGTCATAAATTGTTTAACAATACAAAAAAGAACAGGGATTTGAAGGAAAAGAAGATCAAAGTATACAGAAATAAGCCATAATGATTGAACCCAATAAGATTATTTCTTAAGTGAGGGGTTGGGAGCAGTAAGGGAAATATCAGCATAAAGTTGCCATTCAGTAACTGGAGACAATGATATATGAAAATGTTGCATGTGTTTATTAAATGTGACTCCAAACAGTTCAGCGAACTCCCAATTTATGATGCAGGATGAACCAGAAGCAGTTTTTGCTGTGCAAGTCTGAAGTCTTGCATAGCATTGAGTATCAGTATATTTTGTTACACAATGTAGAAAATAAAGGTGAATGGACAAAGTTACAACTCAGAGTTTCTCAAAGGAAATGGAACTTTGTTATTCATCTATTTAAAAAAAAGTTTATGCACTACAAAAAATGCTTGAAAAGTAAGATTCAACAGTAATTCTGAAAAGTTCAGTAAAATCAATATTAAAAAAATCCTCTTTTAGATTAGGAATTTGGTGTATGAATTTAATGTGAATTGTTTATGTTAATTATCAAGCTAAGAGTTTATTATCTTAAAAGAGCTTGGATATAGCAGTAAACATTTAGGATTTTTTTAGTTTGTTTTCTTTTGTAAATAAGAAAGAAAAAATTTTGTGCCTTGTACTCCATTGTGTGCCTTGTCCTAGAGCATTGCCCCTCACTGCTGTGGTGCCTGTACAGTCCTGGTCTCGTGAACCCAACTGTTGGGATTTAGTGGTTGTGTTTGTGTGGCAGAGATGGCTATCACATTTAAAAGAAAACCAAAGTCTAACAAGCAATGCCTGTTCACAGGCTGGTGCCTGGGACTTTCTTCACACTAAATCCTTGAGGCCAAAATTGTTTTGGATGTTACACAAAAGTCTCTTATTATATTTTGTCTCACTGCATGGAAGTATCTTAATTTTCATTTGTCTCATGTTCCGTTACCTATACCTATACAGATGTCTTGATTAATAACTATGAAATGCAGTACAGGATGTGAGAAGTTCAACACAGGATTAAATGGATTTCTAAGACATTTCATTTGATGTTATGTCATAAAGTCCAATTTATCCATGAGATTCTATGCATACTTATTTAATTTTAGTGAACATAAGGAAGAACAAATTCTTCTACAATGAAAAGAGCAAATGATTGTAATAGTGGCCTATGTTATCAGTTCAGCTACAAGGGAGTGTTGTGTTCTCTCTAGGCTGGAATAAATTCAATACTAAGCAGAGAAAAGTGATTTAATGAATTCAGTATAGCCAAATATTGAACAGGACACAGTATTCTGTACTGTGCAAACCTCCCAAATAGTTTCTTAAAACAAGCAAACACCCCTCAAATCCTAAAACATTTTAACATTCAACATTTGAAAATGAAGTGCTTAGAAATGGTGAATTTTCATAAAATCGGCCCCAGAATGCACTCTCTGAAGGTGTAAACACTGAGTGTTTACATGTCCAATTAGTCCAGTTTCTAGACATAACAAATATAAAAATATCTTATTCATTTGCAGCTGAGTTTAAAGTCTCTTCAGCTTCTGTGAAGCACTTCATGAAGAGGTCCACACAAGAGTGGGCATGTGGGCTAAGAGAGGTCCCAGCCATGAGGTTGTTTGTGCATTTGCTCCCCTTGGCCTTGGGCTCAGTGTCATTCCATGTGAGAGTGGACATGAACCAATGCCTTGCCTTCAAGCGGTGTTTCAGTCAGCCACTTGTGGCACATCCTTCTGATAGCAAATGATTAAACCATGTTTGGATCCCACTGGCACCAATTTGGTATGTGAATGTGCTCCATCTACTTGGCTTTGGGTCTGTTCTGTCTAAAAAATATGGGTTGGAGTAATCTTTTCCCATGTGCTATGGGGCTAAAGCTGTTTTTTTTATTCTTCAAGAAGCAGAACCAAAAATGAGACAAGAGCTTGGCCGTTTCCACAGGTACTGAAAGGAGAGGAGAACAGTAAACGCTGCCTCATTAAAAGTCTTCCATAAGTGAGAGAACAAGTCCAGTCGCAAGGTTTTGAGGGCCTGCACATGCCAGCTTTGCTTCTGCAGGACCAGAGTTCACAGATTGAAAGGCTGGGTTGGAGGAAAGTGTGTGCCAATGAACACCTCACCATGAATGGAAAAGGGAAAGCTCAAGCCAGTGATCAGCCTGCCACTGCCTGCTTCTCCAGGCTGACATTTATGGTAGGCAAAGCCCTGCAAGATAGGCACTTTTAACAAAAGCATTCAACTGAAAAAAGAACATTTTTAAAACTTAGGGTTAACTTGAATGCTTTCTATGGAGTTACTTATTTTCAAGTAGTGTATTGAGCAAAGGCTCTAGTAATGAATTCAGCAAAGGCTGAAGCAAAATAACCCTTTCCTGTCCCACTTCAGCTGCATTGTGTGTTAGGCAGAAGGCACCATTTCTTCTAACTGCATCAAACCCTGTCTTCTGTCAGAAATGGTTTTCCTTGCATTGGTGGGATACAGAAGTGTGCAGCCAAGTACTTTTTTTTAAATGCAAATTCCTGAAGAGGCACAAGTTTATCCCTGGACACTCCAAAGTGGTAAAGTGGCAGAACATGCTGAAAGTCATTGTGGTTCAGTGAAATCAAAAGTTTTAACTACTGAACAAGTTCAGTGTTTGATTCACCTTAATCACTTGAGTGTAAAGTGTGCTCTTAGTGTATCCAATGAGGACATTTTTTCCGTGTTCTGATACTTAATTTGCATGCAAATGTCCGTGTGCCTGAGGCTGAGCTCCAACATCATTGTCCTGCTGATACACCCGTGTTCATTCATTGTGATTTATAACTCTGAACAACGTGTTTAGTCTTCCATATGCTAATTCTGAAGAAGACCAAAAACATGGGCACTGAGGCAGAATTAAAATTTTCTCTTTGCTGTGCACTGCCCCCCATTTGCATTTTCATCTTTCTAGCCATCAGGAATTCTTCTATTGGAAGGAACTTTTTTGTGTTTTTACTAACTCTAAGTTAGAGTTTACATTTACAGTTTTAATTCAAACTGGTTTTATTAGAATCATGTTGTGATTCTAGTGTTTATATTTCTGATAGCTCATGGAGCTGCTGGAAGTGAAATGGTTTTAATCCCCATTGTGAGGAGGGCAAAAAAGCCTTCTCTGAACTGCACATCCTATGTTTCATTTTCTGTGATCCAGTGATATTTTTCCTTTTTTTTTTTTCCCCTCTAATACCGCAGTGTAGTTCAGTAATGTCAGCATTTCTAACTGATACGTAAATATAGCTAATGATGATTTAGGAGAACATCAAAACTATGAACTTCCCTTTAGAAATTTTGGGTCCCTGTTAAGCTTATTACTCAGCAGGCCTTTGTATTACACCCCATCAAATCACCAATTTGTTCTTTAATGAAAATTAATATAAATAAAGTTTTTGGAAATCTGACTCTAGTCTGATAACAGGTGATCTGTGACAGGGCTCTACAATAAGGCAACTCTGCAAAGCAACTACTGATTCAAGGATATTTAACTTCTTCTGCCTGAATACTGTGTGTGACTTGCTTTATTTTGTTTGGCATTATCTTTAATTCCCAGTAAACTATGAGTTGCATTAGAACTACTAGTAAGTGCTTTGAACAGCAGTTTATGATAGGGAGCCCAGGAATCCCCTGTAAAAGTGTAATAATGACCTTTCTTTCAATTTTCAGTGCTTTGGAGGTATAAAAAACTTAAAAAACTTCTTAGGTGGTTAAAGTCACTCAGCCTATGGTATCATTTCTCCAAATGCCTCAATGAGATGCTAGAATCCTTTACTAGCCACAGGTATAGCAACTTAAAAAGTACTAAGGCACCCTGGCAAGCCAGGGTAAAGAAAAATGTGGAGTTTTTTAATTGCACTATATGTCAGGTTTACTTCTTTTGGACCGTACAATCAGTACTTTATTTACTGAAAAAATTATTTTAGTGGGTTGGTTTGGGGTTGTAAAGTGCTGATTCATGCAAGTATATTCTATTTTTTTCCTGGCCTTTTGTATTTTGATATGGCTATTAGAAATGGTCTGGCTAGACTATTAATTTAGAGCTACAGACATAGTTCAGAGTAGCATGATTAGAGAAGAGTGGCCTGTGGCATATAAAAATCCATGCAGAATAGCAGAAAATTATAGAGCAAAACAGAAATATCTGTCCTTTTATATTAATGGCTCAGTGAAGTTTTAAAAATATAAATAAATATGTAAGGAACTTTGCCTTTTTAATTTTCTGGCAGGTTTAATTTAATAAATACATAAAAGGCCTGTAAAACAATATGTATTTATTGATGTTCTATGTACGCTTACGAAATCAAATTATTTCAGTTCTGTGGTGAATATATTTGTAGGAGGGGATGTAAAAAGGGCCTCTTGAGCTCTTCTGAGCTTCTGTGCTCTTCCAGAGTATGGTGAATTTTATACTGTTGCTGTTGGCTACATTAAGATTTTTAATAGAGAAGAGAAAATGGAGGGTGCACTTTTACTACCTCAAAAAACTGGTCTAGGAGCTTCTGCTGCTTCCTTGAGAAGGGAACTGCCTGATGTCCCTGGGGCAGACACAGCTTCTCAGTGTCCAGATGTGAAACCTGGCTTAAAGCCTCAGATCTGGATCTACAACAGTAGGATAAGTTATGATAGTGCTGAGCTTCCATGTTTTGGATAGGCACAAAGGAAGAAATTTTCAAGTAGTCTTATTTGTCCAATAGTAATTTTGAATGCAGATGGGCACATGTTCGTTGCAATCATGTAGGGATCTAGCAATTATAGTGATGCAATTAAAAACCTACAAAAAGTGGTTAAAGCTGGTTAAAAATGCCTGAATAGCAGATTTAGCCTGAAACTAGTTTCCGAGGGAAAAAAAAGAGGTTGCAGTCAGTTACATGAGAAAAATAACCATACTGGGAGAGAACCTTGTGTGTCTGTCTCTTCCTATGATCTTACCTATGATCTGTGCCAGAGAAAGCTCCATTCTGTGGTGTATCACCAGCAAAAGAGAATGAGCTAAGGTACATAAGTTGTGCATGTAATTCATATGCTGTATATTAGCAGTGCCTGTGATGCTTTTTGTAGCTGTGCTGTTTGTTACCTCAGTGGGATTTTGAAAGGCAGCTTTGTTGGCAGAGCTGTAGCAGTATTGGCATCTGTCTGGATCTTGTTGGAAGTGTTTGTAACTCTTACCACACTTAAAAGTGATCATAGTGAGCAGGAGACAAAGTTCTAGGCACACACAGCACAAATCCTTCTAATGACACTTGTCTAACAAGGAGAGAAGGCTGGTGAGGATTTAATGCTCGTTGTGTCTGAGAAGGGAAGGAAGGGTTGCTTCCTCTGTACCAAACACTGAAGTGATAATTTTACAAAACAACATTCGAAACTGAAAAAGTTTCTCTACAAAGAGCCAAATCATCTCTTATTAATCTACATACAGAAGTTTCTGAAGTTTCAGGAAATGCTGATCTCTGTAGCTGTAGCTGGAATTGTTCCTCAGATACGTTTGCTTGGAAATAACTTTTAGTTTCTCGTCATCACTGAAAGAAGTGCCTTTTCCATGTTCCAGCAAGTGGCATGCTCATCACTCAGCTATGTTTTGCTGAAGCACTAAGCATGCAAAAATGACTAACAGTAACTTAGATGTCTAAGGTGTGCCAGTGTCTTGAATAGATGTTTGGGCACAGAAGTGTTTCACTTTTTCCCTATATATAGTGAAAACATACCATTTCTCCTGTACATTTTAAAGAAACTGCTGTCCTACATTTGGAGAAATGCCGATTAGGAAGGAATACAGATAAAATGCGACCTTCCAGTCAAAGCAACATTAAACAAATACCTGAGTCTTCTCCCACAAGGTGGTAGGCAACACAAGCTGCACAGATTTCAATCATTTTCTGAGTACCATATCTCCTCAATCCCCATGTGTCTCTGGCATTACCAACTTGGCTCGGAGTTGCCCACAGTGAAAATTTAGGACCTGGTAATGAAATCTATGGAATTAAGATTTCATTCTGAATACCTCTTTTTTGGCATTCTACTTCCTTTACATGTCAGGAGACATGGAAAGAGGAAGGTTTGTCCTAAGAGTCACCTGTTTCTTTCTTTAACTGATTGCACATGTGTACAATTGGAAAGCTCTAGTTCTTTAAAGCAAAGACTATATTGTTTTGGTTTTTTGTATCTTCTTTTGTTCAGTCAACAAGGTTAGTTCTGCTGCACATTGATGAATAATCTTGCAATAAGTAAATAGCTGAAAAGTGCCAAGAAAGAATATGCCAAGACTGTATTCTAATATTACAGTATTAGGAATAATGTTGATAGATATATAAAAAAAGTGTGCCACTGTGTGTTCTAGAGAGCAAATGTTTCATGCTTTTGCTCTAATTTTGTTGATTTCGTCAACATTATATGAGAATCCTATATAGCTTTCTTTGTACTTTATATCGCATGAAGATCCAGTATTTATCGTATATTGGGAGACCTAAATGAAGCTGTGTAGCAGCCAACTGTAACAGTAAACTCGTAACTTGGACACACTTATTTTAAGCTCTATTAGTCAAAATGAAGTGCATTTTTTGAGAGAACACAATGTTCCTCAACACAGTGATTCAGTTCAAAATTGCACCCATGCCACATGAAATAGTAAAAGCAGCAGTAAAGAAGAAATCTTCATTATCCAGTGTGTCTTGCCTTGCTGGAAGTTTTAAAAGGCAATGAAATACATTTATGGGCATCACACAATCATCTGAAAAATATGCCACAATTACGGTGGGTCTGTCACGGAGAATTAGAAAAGGAAATTCTCTTATTTTAACCATTGTTTTTAAAAGCCTTTTGCAAGACTCTGCAGTCTTCTGTTTTTCAGTCCTCATATAAGTTTTCTTTTTAAAGGTGTCTGGTTTTTTCCTTTCAAGATACCTGTAGTTAGACTAAGAAGTCTGTATTTGGTTACCTAAATATATGGCCTGACTTAAAAAACAAAATGAAAAAATCCACATCTGTCTTGAAGACTACTGAAACATTCCCGATGCTTTTCTTGGAACTTCTCATTCAAGAAAAAGTGAGTGATTGAAAAAAGGTTAATCTAATCTACTCTAAGGTAATATAATCTCCTAGTTCTTCCTTTTAAAGTTGGTAGTCCATAAATCATGTGCGGCAGAAATGAGAGAAAAATGTCATAATCACAGTGATACTTTTTCAAAAGAAAGGACTGAAAGAAAAAGGAAAGGTCTATATCTAAGTCTTCTGTTCAAAGGTAATTGAACCACTGAGATCAACAAGTCATTAGTTAAGTTTGGCATAGCTGGCATTTCAAAACTTCTTTATAAAGAAACTTTTCTACCTTTTGAGAGGGATCTGATTTTTACACAGCAATTTTTCACTCATAATTGTGTGATTGAAAAGGTGTTGGGTTTTCTGTCCATATCTGCCCATTTATTTACTGGTTTCAGAACTTCTTCAAATTTAGAGTGCTTTAGAAATAAGAAAATATGAAAATGTGTGGTTTAAAAGGTTCTCCTAAAATGGATTGTAGATTTGGGCATATCTTATTTCCTGAAGCAGCAGCACTTTCCTGTTTAATAGTGATGTGTTTCATGGTTTGCAAATTTAAATGATGAAATTTGTCTCCCCATGGACAGAGATTGACATTTGACTTGCACATGTATTATTCCAATAGATACAGAAATTTATTATGCTAATATAATGAGAATTTATTTTGAAATAGGGATAAAAGTAATATTTAGAATAAAAATTATTTTTCCTGTTGTTTCTTCTGATTTATTTCATTACCTGTGGGCTGAACTTGGCCCTGAGC
This sequence comes from Cyanoderma ruficeps, assembly GCA_008694505.1. Taxonomy (NCBI): domain Eukaryota; kingdom Metazoa; phylum Chordata; class Aves; order Passeriformes; family Timaliidae; genus Cyanoderma; species Cyanoderma ruficeps. The sequence continues at coordinate 334,908 of VZDJ01000141.1, forward strand.
AAGCATTATTTATAGGTGGGACATCTTGCACAAAAGGATGGCTGAGAGTTATTGCAAACTATGTTTCAGAAATCTTTCCATACTGAATTCAGAGTTTCTGTGTCAGAGATGTGAACCTTTTAATTACTTAACTATCAGAAAGTTGTGTGACTTCTGTGATGATGTAAGTACATAATTTGAGCCTCCTGTGGTTAAAAACATGGCTTTCACAGGAATTGATTCAGTCAAAATGATGTAATTTAATGTAATAATGTAATAATCTCTACCATGCACATAACATTTGTTGGATGGAAGAATATCCTCTGTGGTAAAATAATAGGATTTTTTCTGTTACACTGATCATATATTTTGCAATTAATGTGTGCAAAGAGCAATAGAAAGTAAGCAGAAATAATTGAATAATAATTGATGCCATGGTGAGGCTATTACTCATTATTGCTTCTTTTGCACATCACAGCTAAATACACTCTAGATGACATAATGAAATTAGCTGCTATGAATTTCAAAGAAAATCCCACATATCAGTTTTAAATACAGAATTGTTGTGATACATACTAGAGTTGTACTATGAGAACTGTTGAAGCACTTGCAGCCAAGTGACTTCATATTGCAGAAGTGGATTTCAGGTTCGAGTTGTGGTAGTACACAATACTACTCGATCGAAGATGGAAGAAAAATCTGCTACTGAAATTTGCATTCCAGTGTTAGTAACTTAAGCTACGACCAGAAGAAAACATATTTCTAAGCATACAAACATTCATTGCCAAAGAAAATATCCTCCCTAATCTGACTGTGTCCGGTAGTTAAATAAAATTGCTGAATATCTAAAATAAAACAATTTTACAGTGTTAAATAAAATAGAATTTTGGTTTGTTATTGAAGTTCTGTAGGCTACACATTTTTATAATTATGTGGGCAGTTTTTCTTTAATCAGCCCTTAAAATACTTATTATGGTAGGTATATTTTTCATTATTAAAACCAGGTCCTCCTCACTGACATTTTAAAATATTTTCTGGGAAAAAAAACCCCCAAAAAAAGCTGGTTATTTGCGTATGTTCCAGCACTTTAGTGCTTTACCGTGGGATGTAGTTCTGCATAAGTTAGTCCCGCTCTGAGTCATGAGCCGGGAGTGCTACTAAAAATATGATGAAGATCACTTACACCTGTGGAAGTAAATCAGATTTATTTGACTTGAAAAGCCCTGTGCAATATTTAAAATTCATTGCAAGTGTGAGATCTTGGTCTTTTGTTTGGGTGTTAACAGGTATCGTGCCAGCTGCAGTCAGCAGCCCAGTGCTCACTGCCTTGTGAGTTACCTGGCACTTAGAGTATGAGAGGTAGGAGGGCCATTTATCAGCCCTTGTGTAACATGTATCTTCATACAGTCCTGCTTTGCTATAGTTAAGCTTAGTAGCATTGAGAGGCATAAAAATAGAGCCAGTGATTGCAGTCTTTGAAAACAAGGCTGAAATAAATTATGAGATATGTGAGGGCCAATATATAGGTTACTTCTATTCTTGACTGACTGTGACAAAATTAATATCACAGCCAGGATTGCAGTGAAAGTAAACATTTAAAATGCTGATTGAAACCATCAGGAAGAAAGAGTTGTAAAAGTGTGGGATAACATTAGGAAAGGCTGTGCTTTGTGGTGTACTGGATACACAAATCTGGCAAGCCATTCACTTGTGACTGAGTTAAATGTGTACATTTCCTTTACTTTCCTCTTTGTCACAAGCAGAGAGAGGAAAGTCTCTTCAATTCAGCCACAGGGAATGATATGAAGCATGTTCTCCCTGAGAGGAAAAATACAGCCTGAGTAGTATCAAAAGACCCCAAAGTTGTCATAACTAAGTCCCCGCTGATACTGGTTGGAATGGAGTCTCATTGGATATCACAAGTGCGTTAACTTGAATAGAGCAAACAGCGTCATTTTCAACAAAACCTGAAAGTGGTATCTTCTCCCTCCCCCCTTTGATCTCTCTTGAGGGCTGAAAGGAAACCCCCTGTTTCTCTTAGAGAATTGTCATTTACACCCACTTCAGTTGCTGGAGCTGTGACAATTTGCTTGGAAATAGCGGCACTGCATAGAGCAGCTATTTACAAGTAAATTCTTACTTGCTCTATTGTTACTGAATAGAGCAACCGTATTAAAACATGAAGCAGTTGAGGAAGATGGCTGAGATAAGGGTTTCAAGATGCTATTAAGTTTGGCTTGGCAGCTGAAGTGATTAAAAGTAATCATCTTGCAACATGCCTTTGTATCTTCCCAGAAGGAAGTGGCAGTGCTTGTGCTTCCTGAAACCTGAGGGTACACAAATCAGAAGGAAAAAGAATGGCTGCAGATTTTACTGGCAATTTTCAAGTTTGAAAACAGTGCAATAAATATTGTTTTGATGCTTCCAAAATGGAAGATTAACTCTTAGGTTTTTTAAATGGTTTCAGTTTTTCATAACATTTTCAGGTTTTCTGGTTTTTTTGGGAGAAAAGGTTTTGTTCCTAAGTTCCTGACTGGACTAAGTTATGTGAATGATGCTGAACTGATGGTATACATCAATCATGAAAAATCAAGCCAGTCATCACGTTAAGCTTCCTATATAGGTGATTTTGTTTTCCCGACTCTTTTGACAAAACATATTTTTTTTTAGATAACAAGAAATAATCTGAAAAACTAATTTCTGGGGAAAGATGTACCAGCTTGCTGCTTTTATACTCTTCTCTTACTACCGTGCTTGCAAAACCCACAGGTTTACAGCAGCCATTCTGCTAAAGAGTCATGTCTGTGTTTTGTCCTAAAGATGAATATGAATTGAATTATTGCTCCACAGTTTCTTTGGGGCTGAAAAGGGTGTGTTTGTGCTACTGTTCTTCTGGACTGTTTTCCCTGCTTTCTCGTTTGTACTTGGCAATGTGAGCTGCAGCTCTCTAGAAGATTGTCATGATCATTAACAGATCTTGGGGATATTTTCACAGCCGTGGCCACTCTTCGTTCCATTTTTGTGTGCCTTGGTGATGGCATAGGAGAGAAATAACGGCTTTTGATTAACAGAGAAATGCCTAATCTTGTGCTCCATGTTTATGGATTTTAAATAATCGTATGTTGAAAGTCAAGAATGTTCCGTCAACAGAAGGCATGATACCTCTGTCATGCAATGCTGGGGACTGTACCCGCCATAGCAAAGAGTGTTGATTAGAGAAAGCAGAGCAATGAGGCCTTAGAGTTTTCTCACTTCTCACAGTAAATCCATTCTGTAATTTTAGAAAGTTTTCAAATCATAAAAGCTTTTTGCTAAAGGTTGTCCAGTGTCTAATAACCCTACAGTCCTGATGTCAGTGCCTACGCAAGCAGGCTTTCTGGTTTACTTTGCACTTCCCCATATACAATGCAAACAGATAGCTAATGACTGGGTAAATACAATGGGAATGTACTTTGTGCACTGTGTTCTGAGCTTGAGTGTTTTGGTCTTTATTTTGTTTGCCTATTTTTATATTCTTTCGCAAGCACATTTTGTAATGATGGAATATTACAGAGTTTCTAGTACAGTACAGAGGAATAACACAAGGCATGTATTGTGCTCACTCTCTTTAAATCTGAAATCTTTGCCGATGCCAATTATTTTTGGCTTTTATTCTTTCGAACTAATATAGTATGAACAGGGGTTATGTGTTGTGATTCATTAGCACAAGAGTGTTCATTTAAAGCAAAAAAAAAAAGCCCTGACAAAAACGTATCTGTCAGACTTTGGCCTATCTGTTTTCCTTTCCTAACTTCTTAATTTATTTTTTAAATGAAAATCCATGAAAAGTCCAAATATGTGAAAGAAAAGACAGTGAGAGCTGAGGAGGAAGTCATTAGCTGAGAACTACTCCCAGTTGTAGCATTAACCCATGAGGATTACATTTGTATCATGTAAAGAATATGATTTTCAAAACCATGAACAAAGACATTGACAGCAAAGTCATGAAAACCAGTCTGATCTTGGATTTGCTAATACAGCCCAGAACACCATTACCTGCCCTTGCTGGAAGTGCCTTATGGTACCTGTCATGCAACTTATTGCCTGACAGGATTTCCAACATCTTTTCCACAGAGCTGCTTTCCAGCCAGCTGCCCCTAGCTTGCAGTGGTGCTCAGGGTGCTTGGGTACTGGGTGTACTTGTTGTCTCCATGAGGTACTTGTCATTCTGTTTTTCTGTGTGGTGAGGTGCCTCTGAATAGCTGCTCCATGTCCCAGTTTATTAATCCTTTCCTCCCATGTTTGTCCCCCCTGTATTTTTGCTATGTGTGCTCCACCCGCTCCTGAGGATTGGTAATAAAGCTGTTGGTGGACTGATCCCCAAGGAACATGTCTACTGATCATCTGCCTATTGGGTTTTCTTTTCTGCTGATCACCACCCTTTGAACCTTACTGATCCAGACAGTTTTCCACCAATGCTCATTTTTGCAACTTGTGTTTCACCAGCTTGACTAAAGGAAGGCTGTTGATAGCCTTGCTGAAATCCTGGTAGAACAGTATCTACTCTTCTCCCCTTGTCCATTATCTTAGACATCTCATGTTAGAGGACAGTCAGGTTGATCAGGCAAGATTTTCCCTTGTTTAATTCATGTTGGCCATTCTCAAACAACTTTTGCTCTTGGACATGGCATTGAGGCCCCGTGGTGTTCTCAGACATGGAATCAAAAATGATTTGTTCTGTCTTTCTAGAAACTTGATATTAGGCTGACTGGCTTACAGCTGTAGATTCACATTTCTATAGATCATTGCCCTGCCTTAAAATGTGGATTAATTATATTGCTCTGCAGATCACATCCCCACTCTGTCTGATTCCTACTGTCATACAGGATTTGAGGAAGAAATCAGGTTTTATAAATATTTCTGTGGTACCAGAGAATCCCTCTAAGCAAATACCCCAACCCTGTGTCAGCCACCTGATTTAGCTGAAAGGTCATGCTGGGTTTTGTTTATACAGTACCCAGTGGCCTGAACACAATGGATTGGCAGAAGTGCATGGGCTAGTCTATTCTTACATAACTAATTTTCCTAATTGATTTAGAATATTATGGTAGAAAGAAAACTAATGATAGCATTTCTGAAAAAAAACCATAGCAACTCAATGCCTGACAGTTATTGTGTCAATATGAAAAGCTGCAGTGACCATATGAGACTGGAATGCTTTTGCTATGTATTAACATCTTTCACTACCTAAATTACCTCTCATCTGGTCTGTCAAGCCTAGTCATCATCAAACAGGTCAATTTGGGTTTTCTTTAAACATTCTCTTGACATACTTTAAGGTTCAAGATATTTGAAAAAGATAAGCTGAATTAATATTTTATTATTTTTGAGGGAAGGAACGTATTTATTTTGGGAGTCTGTTAGGTTTCATATCCTGCAGAGATGCATCGTTTTCAGCATCAGATTTCTCTGAAGGTTTTGTGTTTTGTGCTGTGTTCCTTTGAAACAGCTGGAATTGGGCTCAAAACGTAGACAAATGGAACAGCGCTCAGAAGGAAATTTGGAAAATTTTCTCTCCTAGATTCCTGGTTTGTATATTGCTGGCTGATTTAGATAAAAGGGGACTTTATAAAGTTTGGGAAACTGTGATGTGTCTGTGTGGGAAAAATTAGCAAGAAGAGCAGCAGAGCATTGGAGCATGGGTGTCCATCTCTTCCCTAGGATTGCGTGAACATATTTCTCCTGATCCTTGATGTTAGATAAGCCTTGACTGCTGTTGGCAAATGGCTTTTACTTTATCTCTTACTTCTTGGTGTCACATAGTTTCTGTAAAGTTTTAGTGTATGAATCCATTTTATCTATGGGATTACTGGAAGCTATCTGTGAGACAGAATGGTTCTGTGTGGGGCAGCGGACTGGGTGTTCTGGAGGACACTTCAGATCTCCACACTATCAAGTCTATCAAGTTATATGACCCTGTTGCACAATTAAAGATTAGTTTTTATTTTTTCCTTACTCTCTGTTTTCAGCGTACCTGTCTTACTTTAATTTTTGCCTACTCAGCACTGTGCACTTATTTGAGCAGCTCTTTCAAATATTCCTGGAAGAAAAGCAATCATATGGTCTCATTTACAAGAAAATATTTTAAAATTATCTAAGGAAAACTGTAATGGTAAACTGATTTGTTTTTAACTCAAACCATAAAAACAATTAGAGAAGCATTTTGAAGTTCCAAGTAAACTTGTTACGGTCTTAAGAGGCATTGTGGAGTAAGCAAGGGCACACTGTAAGAATTTTGCAGAATGCAGCATAAAGTCTTTCCAGAAGTTGCAGAGGTGCATTGATTTGAATGCAGGGGTCACCCCCTAAACCGTGGCAGTATTGGCAAGTTCTTGCTGAGACTTCTGCTCTAGGTGGGTGCTCATCAACAAATATTGTGTAGTTGTGTTGAGTTACTGCCTAACTGAGCTCCACTGCTCATGTAATTCACCTTCACTTGGCATCAGTGAACCAATAAAAATCTCAACAATTGAAAAATTAGTTCTTTAAACTTTGAGTTATTTTACAAAGCCTGCTAGTTTCGTTTACAAATGGTAGCACCATATGATTTTTGTAACTCAGAGGTGTATTCAGCAACTGAAAATTAGTTCTTTAAACTTTGAGTTGTTTTATAAAGCTTGCTAGTTTCATTTACAAATGGTAGCAACATATGATTTTTGTAACCCAGAGGTGTATTCATTGGTATCTGATTAATTTGCAGTACTTAAAAATTGTTTAGTAACAGTCAAAGAAAATGTTGAATTTATTACATTTGTGACTACTATATATTCTTATGCTGCATATATCTATGCTTGACTGCAAATATTCTCCAAAGGCAAATGTGCTGGTTCTGTAATTGAATATTACACAATAGTTTACTTTGTATTGTGGATAGATAATTTCTTAATGCAAACTACTTTGTCAGACATAGTTTTAATTGATTAAGGTCAGATATTAATCTTTTTTTTTAGTAGCAGGTGAAACAGGATTTTGCACAGAAGAGCTGACCCTTCTCTAAAACCGATTGACATATGCAGAGGGTATTTAATCTCTGCTGCATTTTTATCTGCTGTATCTTTGGTGCTAGGTTAGGATGTGTGACTTAAACTGAAGTTAGGGAGAAGTTCCACTCTTAGAGGGAGTAAAACCAGGCAGCTGAACTAAACAGAACAAACTGCATGATTTACAATAGACAATTTATGAATTCCATGTCTGGTAAGAATTATATGCTGAAAATCCCTAATTTTGAATAAGGAGTGCTAGTGTCATCTCTTCAGACAATTCATAAACATTTATAAGACAGCACATTGTTTTCAGGAGTACTTGTTCAGTTTTATTGTTTTAAGGAGATATGTTAATAAATTATTTGTGATAAGCACTTGAAGACACTCAGGTTTGTCTATTCAGAATGAAACAATTTATCTCCAGATAAATGATTCTTTACCAAGTAAAGGAGGACTGTTGTGCTTTTTCAAAGAACAGTTGTTTATTTAGGATAATTCAGTATTTCTAATAAGAGAAAGAATGCATTTAGAACTGAGATTAACATTCTTGTCTCTGAAGATGTGGTGTGGAAATTAGCTTTAAAATGCAGAGGTGATTAAGAATTTTGAACTGAGGACAATATCTAAGAGCTGCATACTCAGCCCTCTGAGGTGGAAGGCAGGAAGGGGGACCTGAACAAAGATCCCATAATCCCATAATGGAAGTGACCACTGAGCTCTGTGAGACTTTGTTGCTCTCCAACTACCTGTAAGGAGGTTGTAGCCTGTGGACTGGTCTCTTCTCCCATGTGACAAGAGGTAGGACAAGAGCATATAGCCTTAAGCTGCACCAGGGAAGGTTTAGGTTGGATATTAGGAAACATTTTTTTCATGGAAGGATTGTCAAGCATTGGAACAGGCTGCCCAGGAAAGTGGTGAAATCACCATCCCTGGAGATATTTAGAAGATGTGTAGATGTGGTAAATTAGGACATGGTTTGGAGGGGGACCTGGCAATGCTGCATTAATGGTTAGACTCCGTGATCTTAGAGGTCTTTTCCAACCTTATAAATTCTTTGATTCTGTGAGCCTATTAATAAAATGTAGGTGAAGCAGAAGGACCAGCCACCCTTGAAATACCTTTGAATATATCTACATACCTCTAGTTTGCTATAAAATAAGGATTCACACTTAAAAATCTCGGTGAGGGAAAATCTGTGAATAAATATTTATGGTATCTTAACCCAATCAAAATTACTATTTAAGGTACCATAGCATCTTTAATAAAGATCCTGCATGATCTAGCAAGATATAGTTTCCCAAGTATCCAGAAACCTTAGTTTTATATGCCTAAAGCTCACCAGATTGTAGGAGCACTTTGTAATGGTGTCTATGAAAAGGGAGAATTAAAGGCTAAAGATACTAAATTAAAGGCTAAGTCTTTTTCCAAAGACAACTGCAAAAACAGCCTCTTACCCTATAAGCGCAAATATTCAATGGGAAGTTTGTAAGAGATATCAAACTAAATTTTCAAATCCCAACCTTAAATTGTTCTTAAAAAAGGGATAGTATATCCTTTTAAACATCACTATATGCATAAAGCAGTAGGGTAACGCACAACGCAGCTGAGGAATGTGAGGATTAAAAGGTTTTTAAAATAACTTAAATAATAATTCTCTCTTAAATAATGATTCTAATATAAGAAACGGGTCTGTCAAAAGTCTGACTTGTTTAGTGTAGTGCTATAGACAAAGTGACACTTTACCAAGTGAAAGGAAGCAGAAATTCCTTCAGAATTTTAGGTATTACTAAGAAATATACTAACAACATTAGCTTTATCAGTGCGATGTGTTTGCTCAATGCCCGAGTTTTCAAATATCCTAAAAGAGTGACAGAAATTTGGATGTTTGTCCAAAGCAATTGCTCTAATTCTCTCACCAGTGGTACTGGAAAGAAATAATATTGGAGTTTGGAACTGAGTCCAAAAGAAGGACTCAGTTCAGGGGCTTTCAGGAGCATTTGCAAAGTTCAGAATTCATAAAAGGAGGGGATATGCAATCAAGATGGTGGTCTTTAAAATGACAGATGACATTAATTCTAGAGGACAAGCATATGAAGCACAACAAAATAAGTGTGATTGAAACACTGATATAAAACTGGCTTTATCCTTGACTTACTGGCTTTAGTAGTGTTACAGACTGAGGATTGGATACATAAAAATATTCACAAATTGTATTTTAAAATGCAAGAGGACTATATCAAGGAAATACATTCTGTTGTTGAAAGATGTTCTTCCATGTCACTCACGTTTTTTCACAAATATTTTGTTACAGAAATTTGTTGCATATGGCTATAATTATGCTGACACTTTTCTGGACTTTACATTTTTCTTCATTGCAAGCACAATTTCTAGAGAATGAGAATAAGATTAAGAATAAAATATACTTAATTGGAACTTTAAAGGCTGTTCTTAGGTTTTTGTTCAGGTTCCTAAGATCCACATTGCTATGTGGGTGCCAGATTTTACAAGTGAGCACATTTAACTAATCAGAAGACTTAAGAATGATCTCCTGCATTTGAACTTTTGAAAATCCTGATCTTTGCAATAATTTGCTCTGAAATACCATTGGTGTTTTGATTTTATCATGTGCTGTAACCTCTAACTACTTGGTTGGAAAAGCTGATTCAGACTTAGCAGAGGAAAGTGTTTGATCCGATTGGAACCGCTGATGGTTTTATTTCTGTAGCTGGGAAATTGTGAGCGATCCATTACTCATTTTTCTCCTGCAAGACTTCACCCTGGAGTATTAAGGAGAGAAAATACTTTTTCAACTCAGAAATGCTTAGTATTTATAGCAAGAGAGTTGAAAATTAGGATTTTCAGCTGCAGAACGTGGGTATCCATACTTTAAACTGAGGGAGGCCAGAATTGTTAATCCCAGATAGATGCACTTATTTCATCTAGGCACTGAGCAATGCCATAAAATGGTGAAGTCCTGGAGCCAGAGAATAGATCTGATCTTTGATATAAGACAAATATATCAGATATGTCAAATATATCAGATAAGCAGATAACCATGCTGATAGGCAAATGTGTTGCAGTGTTAAAAGCTGTTGAGCATTTCCCCACCATAGAGTATTTTTATACTGTCCTTTTAACACTGTAATGTTTTTTGGCATGTGGGAGATTTTAGTGCTAGTTCTTTGCAGTTCTTTGGCTGGATAGTTTTTGGGTATTCCTCAGTGGCTTTCCTGATTTAGATGTGCTCTGTAGTGTCATCTACCAGCATGATTTATTGCACTGTATGAAAAATAAAGGTTCACCTCTCTATGCAGGCAACTGTCAGGATGACCAGGGCTCACAGTAATTGTGTACTCTCCTTATGCAGTTTTATATGTTCTTTATGGCTCATACACATTTAATATAGTGATGACAACTCTCTGTATAAAGGGAACTTAGTTTTTGATTTAATTGTTGCTTGACGGGACAATTGCCTACGCCAGGAGTAGGTGCAGGGACTGGGGAGTTTTGGTGCCATAAGCTCCCTCTGCAGTCCCAATGCAGAAGTCTTGGTCACACAGAATGCCCGGGGTCTGCCATGCCTCTCTTCTGCTCAGATTGTGAGGAGGTTTTGGACAACTGGCTTAAACCAGATGCTGGCTCTAAAATAGCCAGTTGAGGTTATAAACTGCCCACTCTCTTAGACCAATTTCAGACATTTTGTTGACAAAACAGTTTTAAATTAAATATTTTACTCGCCAAATGCATCTTGAAGTTCTTTCAGGTAATACTCAGCTGTGGTTGCTGCCTTTTTCCTCTGGGTAGTACAGGAACACAAATTTATTCAGTGGCTTCTGAGTAACAAAACCTACTTTTAGGTGTCTTAAGCCTGTCAAACCTGGGTATTGAGAGTTTGCTTTGTGACCTGGGGGGCTGAATTGTACTGCCCAGAGTTGGAGAGTGATCATTATGCCATCCCTGCCTGCTCAGCAGAGGGGAGGGCTCTGTGCCCCCTGGAGATGCCCCCTAACTGTGGGGGCTCCACCCTGAGGAGCTTTGCCAGTCGCTGCAGAGGTGCACTTATGTCTTGAAATGTGTCCTGAGGGAAGTGGAAGTTTTGGATCTGGAAGTTGCCTGGAGAAGTTGCAGGTGTTTGGCACTTGAATTCAGAAATAAAATGGAAGAGGGCCCACAAAATTGATTTTATTGAGTGGAACAGATGGCTTTTCTCAAGGCCAACTTCCAGAGCAGCAGTTGAAGCAGACTGGTCACTGTCTTCGAATGAATTGCATTACAATACATATAAAGCAGAATCAGTTGGTTTAGCTCTTACAGTTTTTGACCAGATACTGCAGAAATGTGAATATCTGATGGCATGGATGCAGATCTTCATATATAGCCAAAATACCCAGGGACCTGAACTGGAGTCCTTGCCTGAGAGCACAAAAACCAAACTGAGGAGTTATTTTAAAAATGGAATGTTTCTTGCTTTTAGTCTGCAGTTTAGTGGGCTGTAACATGTTTGAGCAGGAAAACAAGTAAAAATATAGAGTTTAATGCCTTAGCATGTTCTGTACTGTTTCTTTCACAAAAAATTCAGATCTAACCCTTTGTGTTATTTATTGCTGTCACCTCTGACTGAAGTCTGAGTTTTAAGCAAACATGGGAAAGCATTTCACAGTTCACAGGGCTGGAATTGTTATTATCTATGCAACTTTTTTATTTTTATTTTTATTTTTTTGACAATTCTGAGCCAGTCATTTTGTTTACATTATAGAAAGAATTCAGAATGGTGATTAGTGGAAGTAATAATGAAAGAATTTAGTGTGCTTATCTGTATAAATATTAGTAACAATTCTGAAATACATTCCAGAGAAAATGTATGGGTTTGTTTTTACTTCGGTAGTACAGGATATTTCCTTGCATACTTTCGTACTAAAAAATAATAGATTACCTCTAATTCTCTTTATGCATACCCCATCTCTTATCCAAATATCATTTGCAATGATTATTGCAAATTATCACAATTTTAAATAAACATTTTTAAAGCTTAATTTTTTATAAACACAGCCTAAGATGATTGTAATCTGAGTTAATTGCTTCCATGTAGCAGCACTACAGCTTTAAAATCTGAAAGCCATTCTCATGCCTATTTCATAGCATGAAATTTAACAGTAAATTATGGAACGTACATTCAGAACTTAAATACGGAATTGTTATTTTAAATAATTTCTTTCGGTACTAAAGTGATATGTTTATCATTTATTACTTTTTAAAAAGTTATTAAATTTAATTCTAATGATGAGAAAAATGTTCACCATATTAGTAATAGTCCTTCAGAAAAAACTCATAACTTTTGATTTAAAAAACCCACTGATTGATACACTATAAGTCTTAAAAATTAGTTTTCCATATCTTAAAAATATGATAATAATTATTTTATGGTCTGTGGAACTCTGTATATTTAAGTTTTTACATTATAACTCTTTTGTATAACTTACGCCTAAAGGGAAAATTATTCTTTCTACAGCTGTTCATAGGTTTTATAATCAAAGCCAGGTTTAAGTAATACAATAGAAATGTAAAGGGGCTACATTTGTATTTTTGCCGAATAATGTAATTAATTCATTGCAAAATACATTAGAGTATAATATAATTATAAAAATGCACAAACTTCATTAGAGTATAATATAATTATAACAATGCACAAACTTTAAATTAAGTGCAGTCAGTTAAAAACAATTTACTGCGTGTGAATAGTCTGTTAGCTGAAGTTGAAACACAAGTTTAGTTCCATGTGCTTTATAACCTGATTTAAGTGTACAAAATCTTTTGGAGCAGAATAAACATATGTGTAAATGAATTGTTTTAACATTGAACTTTTATGATATAATTGCTCTGAATCATGAAACCTCAGACCTAAGATGTTCCGTCAGGGAGGCAGAAATACTGGTAACAGTGATATCCAAAAAGCATGCAAGAAATAGTTGATGAGGCCAAAGACAACTCACATGGTGTTCCTGCAAAAACTTGAAGGGGGAAAAAAAAAAGGCAGAAACCCCCATTCCTTAAATCCTACATTATAACGTGAAAGCTCCATGCTTTTGTTGGACAGCTGAGATGGATGAATTGTATTTTAGGATTGGCCGCTGCTCTAAATACAGTCAAACTTATACTGTTCAGTATTGCCACAGAAAAAAGTTATCTACAGGCCCAAGTGTCGGCAATTAAATCCTGGAAGGCCCCTTGGGTGGCTAGCATTGACTGGTGTTATTCCAGGGAAACAAGCATTGCAATTCATTTATGAAATATTCAAGTAGAAATATGATGTATCTGTCCCTTTGCCTAACATATTTTCAATATTTTTCTTCGAGACGAACTGTAAAAGATGTTCAGACTCTTAAATTTGAATATATCTGTAAGTCATGGTTAGATCCAAGACATTAATGGTAGGAAAAGAAGACAGATGAACGTTACTGAGGACCTGGAGGAGGAATAACCAATTCCATTGGGGCTGCTAATATTTAGTCCCTGCCAATCTATTAATTCAGTCAAGCAGGAAAGCTAATTACATGCAATGCTTCCATTCTTTAGCAAGAAAACAGATAAAGTGCCTCTATTTTAAGACTGACTATGGTCTTTTCAGCAAAATGCTGTTTTGTCAGAAAATGCAAATGTCAATTTTTTTGTCAGTTTTAGCAGGAGGTTTTTCAGGGAATACTAGTTCTATCTTTCCAAGTGGAATTTCTGACAAACTTGGTGTTCTTGGTTGAAAGTTTGAGCTTCTGCCCTGGACTGTTTTCTGTTTTCTGTTCATATCCATTGGATAAAATGCTCATATGAGGAGCATGGGGGATCAGGAGCTGCCATCCCTGAGATGAGCCCCCTGGGCATGGGCAGAAACGCCCTACTTGGGCTTCCTTTGCTGCTCAGCGGCACTGTTACTTCTGGGGTGCTGCAAAGAGAATGCCCCTCTTTCCAGTTTTACCCCTCTCTGTGGTTATTTATTATTCATGGCAATACTTAAAAATTTAGACTGGGTTGTGTGTCAGTTTATTTTTTATTTGCTCGCTGTAGAATGGCTTCAGATCCTTTACTTGGGGATTAGGCTCCAGATTCTTGCTGGCCTGGCCACCACCTTACATTAAGGATGCTGTTTGGCTGAGAATAGGAAATACTGAGTATAAAAACCTAGCACTGAATATTGTGTACTGTAGGTGTCACAATACACATTCTGCATATTGTAGGTGTCAATTTCAAGTCTGCATATGCATGTATCTGAGTCAACCACAATATATATTGATATTGATGCTGATATTGATGGAATTAATGTGATTATATGCTGGTAAATATATTGATGGACTTATTCTCTATTCAGTCCAAAGGGCTGAAGTCAAAGGAGACAAAATGTCTCTGAAATATGAGTTGTAACACCATATATTGCTGTGGGTTGAGTCAGAAAATTGTTCCCATTTATTCAGAATGCCTCAGGTAAGCAGTTTATCTCTAAAATGTATTGAGAATGTTTCAGATGTGCAAGAAACCTCGTGAGTAATACAGAGGAAGCAATCCACTGTTACTCAAAAATCAAATTACATCATCAGTGTTGCATTACCAAGACAATTTTTGCAGCTTTTCATTGAGAGGAATCCTACTTGGTTAAACCAAAATTGTGAAATCTACTTTTCTCTGAGGCAAAAATTCTCTAATTATTGTGTATTTAATCACTGTCTATATTCAGAACACTAAGAAGAAGTTTTCTTATATAAGTAAGCTTGATGGGATTATGTGAATAAATGTGGATGCTACCATCTTTGCACAAGTTATAAAAAAGCTTTTACTGTTCTTTAAGGATAGAAATTCTGATTTAACTTTTTGAGTAGGAAGATCTGAACTTACCCCATTTTCACATGGAGTTTTGAGCTACTGGAGGGAAACGTGGTTCTAAATACTGTATGTAACATTATGTATGGATTTAGAAGTTTCAAGAAGCCAGTGGGTCTACCCAAATTATAGGAGCAACTTCAGAAGTCACCTAATGAATGGATTTTTTTTTTCCTTTTATATGTTTGATTACCTGCAATCTTCATTCACCCGTAAAGCTGGATGTTATACCAGCTTGAAATATCTGAGGACTTTTCACCATCTGTGTACTGGCAATATATGTTGTCCTGTATTTTATGTCCATGAAGATATTACCACCTTTGGCAGTGGATCAGGAGTAAAAAGAGAGGGAAATATGGATCAAATTTTCAAGTATCATTGTCTTACTGTTATTGATGGACAGTCTTACTGGTACTACAGATTTTGTAGTGGTCTAGCTTCTGCAATAACTCCATTTAATTGTGAATATTTGTCTCATCTCTGCAACTACCTGTGTAAAGATAGCCACTGCAATGAGGTGGCATGGATTTGAATTTTTATTCATAATTACTCAGTTGGGATTGATCTGAAAGTTGCATCTCTAATCTATGCACCACGGGCGCCCTTTATGGTCAATAAGGATTAACATCTTCAAGGGATGGTACATTTCATTTTAGAGCAAATATCCCTATGGAGAGATTAGAAACATTTTAGCAGTACCTGAAAAGTAGAGATCCTGTTGATTGTCTCCTAAAATTATCTCCCTTTTAAGAACGTAAGTAGCTTTACTTGATTTTTAATGGTAACAAGCCAGTGAATTACACAGAACTGCCTTTGCTTACCCTTAAATGATTCTTTAGGTGGGGGAAAATCAAAAAGAAAGAAGTCTTGAAAACAGCTGCAATCATTTAGGCTGAGGTTGTTTATGAATCATTACAAGCCAAGCTTTTCTATCTCTATATACTGTGGTGATCACTAAAATAAGTAGAAATGCCTTGAAAAATTATATACTGTTCAGAGAAAGATGCTTAAACCTCTATTTTTGTAGAGCATTCAAAGTAATACTGATTACAATGGATACGAAACTATGAAGTCAACAAACCCCATAATTTCTGGAGTATCCCTGAATTCATAGCAGAAACAAACCAGGAATATAATGCTATGTGTGAACTTCTGTTTAATGACTTTTTTTAAAGTCAACCGCAAAAGAAGACATTTGAGAACATACCTCTTGTCTTGATCAAGAAAAAGCACAATGTCAAACACTTAAACTGGATCTTCAGCGATCTAAACCCGTATCAGCAGTTTCTGCATGTTTCATTCTTACAGTTGTTAGCAGGATTGGTTGGCTATATTTCTACCATCTGACAAGTGAAAAGTCTCACCAAATACAGTGAGAAAAGCCGCATAATAACTTGTGTACCGGCTGGATTTTTTGGAATACTGTTCTTCTGTCTTCATAGCTATAAATTCCCTCCTAAAAGCATGAAGTACTAATTTTCTTCTGTTATTGTGCTCTGATAAAAATGTTGTCAGCCTGGTGTTTTTGGAACTTAATTTGTCAGTGAATTTGCTGGGCTTTATACAGTGACTGTAGATTGTGCCAGATTAACCTGACAGATTAGATCCTGGCCTTATAAAATCTTGTCAGTGCAAGAACTGCAAGGTATATGATGTGGGGATTGTAGAATAGTGGGGTCTCAAAAATACTACCAAGTTGTAAAAGTGTAATTTTTTTTACGACTTGGTTAGATTTTAACACTCTTGTAGTTTCTTAGTCACAGACCCCAGAATTTTTAAGTCACAAAGTCAGTCTAATTATTGATGTAGTAAAAATTAGAATCCTATAAATGAACCTGGTTGATATTGAGGGTCTCAGAAACAGAGTTTCTAGGTGGCTAGGAACTACTAACTTTTTTTTTGCATAAGCCTATAAATAATGAGTTGGGTGAAAGAGGAAGAGCTGGTATATCAGTTACCTTCAGCTCAGTTGTGTATCCTGCAGTTGGATAAAAAGACAAGTGTGTTTGGAGATGCTCTTAGGATAGAAATAGTAAGGACTTATTTCGTTGTAGAAGACAGTGGTGGGGTGAACTAGGTTTTTTTTAAAAAGTATTGAAACCAGATGATGTGAGTGAGGAGCTGTTGGGGTCATCAGAAGCTGTGGAGAGCCTGCTGAATGAAAATAGCTTAACAGTGCCTGCCTTCTTGCCACTATCAAAAGGAAGACTAATGGAATGTAAGTGCTGTTTATAAATTTACTGGAAAAATAAACAAAGGTAACCAGCAGAAAAGTGCTTGCTAAAGTAATACTGGGAGGAAAGTATATATGAATGAATCTGAAATGAATAGCTTGAAATCAGAAAAAGGGTTTCAAGATATAGAAGGAGTGTGGATTAAAAAAAGCCAATAACCACATTGCAGCATTATCACCACAACAGCGTACAAGGCAGTCAAATATGATCAATTTGTGAGAGAAACTGTGGCGTTCTGTGATGGCAGAGACAGGACTTCAGTTCTGAGACCTTGCTAAGTTTTGTATCCTTACGTTTTGTCTGAAGTCTGGGGAAAAAGCCCCAACTTTAGCTGTGCATGGCCTGGTGGTCTCTGTTGAGAGGAAATTAGACATATGGGCTAGTGGGCACAGAAATTTCCATGACTGGATAACTGTTGTTTAAAAACAGTGCTTTGTTTTTGTGGTTGCCCAGCTGGGAGAGCACATCAGTGTAAGTGCACCTAATACCTGACTTCTGACATCAGTGGTGGCTTTAAGTGACAGGAAACCTGACTCAAGCAGGGGTAAGTTTGGTTACTAGCAAAGGAAATATAAGCTCAGACTTTTACAGAATTCTACATTTTGGGTCCCTCCTTTGTACTTCTTGTGGTATGTCATGTGTCACAGTCTCTGTGATTGCAGGAGGCTAGGAGAGTTTATGCTGCTGTACAATCACAGTACTGGATACCGGATGAAACCAGAAGCCCAATCTACATTAATTCTCAAACAATCCTGCATTAGTATAATACTGATGGTTTGGGTTTTTTTTCAGGGCAGATGCAAAGTAGGATTGCTGTTTAATAATTAGCTTAATAAAATCAGACCTTGTAAATAGTAAATTAGTGTCCATTTGTACTATAGTTCTGCTTTATATTTATGATATTCTGATTTTGTGTGTTGTGCTTTTAAATGCCATTTGTTAGAGGTATCTAGTCCAGTAGAGTCCTGATGGATTGAGTTCTGAAAATATTTTAGTTAGTGAATAAACTGAGAATTTCTCTCAAGAATTTATGTGAGGGAAACCTTTTTATTTTAACTGTTTAGCAGACATGTAGGGGAAGAAGAAAATCTCAGTTTGAATTCTATTGCATTTTTTCTTTTGCAATATTACCAATAGCTTATTTTCACATTTCTTTCATGGCAATTTTATGTTGAGTGCTAACTGAAACAGAAAAGAAGAAAATTATGAGAGATGCTTTGCAGTAACTAAGGCAGCTGTGTAGGTATTTTACTTTGTTTCTTCATTAAGAAATTCCACTGTACAATTGATAACATTGGAAGACATAGGTTAGGTTATATAAAAGATTTATAGTTTCGACTTAAAAGCAGTAAGTTCATTAGTGGAGTGAAAATAAAATGTGGAGTTGTGTAAATGATTTAGTATAAAAGTAAAGTTCACATAACCATTTTAAATATGAAATTTATTTAAATGATCAGTTCTAAAACATAGACCAAGTTTAATACTTGGGCTTAATCCAATAAAAACTTCAGTAAGACTCCTAGAATATACATTGGACATCTACTGTTATGTTTCTCCCTTATGTAAAAATAACTAATTCTGTTATCCGTGTTTCTATGTGTAATATTGCTGAATATGTCTCAGGTCCCACACATTTGTTTTTATACATGCATTTCATCGACTCTTCAAACTCAGGGCAATAATTTTGAGCTGTTTTTTCTGGCGTAAAGGAAACTCAGAATTTCATAGCCTCTGAAATATGTTATTCTTCATCTTCATTTTTGGACCAGTTTTTAAATTAAGAGATGTAATGCTAACTGTTTATGGTCTTATTAAACATTTTAAAATAAAAGTGTTTCATCTGCAACCCATTTCTTGGTCTTTTATAACAGAGTTGGATTGACTATTTATAGCTGCAAAAATTAATGAAGTATTAATTTCTGATTTTCTTAGAGGTCTTGTTTTCGTTTGTTTTGTTGGCAATTTTTCATTACACTGGAATATCAATGTAGCCTGTTTCAATAGTAATTTAGAAAATAAAGCGTGGAATGATCAAAACTATAAAAAATTGCATATCTCTAGGAAAGAAGAAAAGCTAATTACTGTAAGAAATTTAGTAAAATAATTATTTCATGCTTTTTAGGTTAGCCTGTACTCAAAAGCTCAGTCTCCAATGTAATTAATTTATTGTTTCTAAGTACATTTTTGCATAAACCTTTATATTAAAACCCGATTACATTACTTGTTACACATTTTCTGTAGAATAAAAATTATATCTCTATTCTCACCAGTCAGATTTCTTAACTGTTAATTTTGCTTTTATGTGAGAGAGTATTTATTATTCACTTGAAGCTATTCACGAGAATTCTTCTACCTGAGGGCTTGAACCATCAAGCAGCTTCCGATAAATTAAATTTATAAGTAAAACAATGACTTGGTTTAAATAATACACCATGAAATTCCTTATGTCTTTGTGTCAAGTGATCTAATAATCCCCTCCACTCTGAGCCTGTTTTGCAAAGGTGATCATGTAAAAAATTCTGGAAAGATACTAGGTAAGCCTTTTCATGGGAGGACAGGATAGTTCCTTTGTACTTGTTTCTCCCTGGCTGCCTGGCCAAGCTGTGGATTTGCCCTGGGGAAGGATTTGGTGACAGTCACAGTGACAGCACCATTCTCATTGTGCTGTCCCAAAATGCAAATGCTTTGATATAAGAAGGGAAATGTGCTGGTTTAAATTGTTTAGTAACAGCAGCTGAAATTGCATTTCCTTTGAAGTTCATTAGTGTGTGTTGAGGGAAATACTTCTATGAGAATTTTACTGTGCCAGATACGTAGACTGACAAGGTTGTCTTTGCAAGAATCTCTCAGCTGCCTCAACAGCTGTAAAAATAAAAATACCACTCACTGACTATTAAAACTCTTAGCAGCAAATCCGTCCAGTCACTTTTGGCAGCATGCTGAGCTTAACTAGAAGATGTTTTTACAAAATACTTAAGTAAGTAATTAGAATGGTAGGTGATAAATGATGATCGAAAAGTATAAAGTCTGATTATATTGGTAGCATATTTCTAGCTTTGTTATTAAAAGGTAGGAAGTAATTAGAAGTAGGTTAATCTTTACTGAAAAGCGTAACGAATGTTTGTTGTGCAGAACAACGGCTCATTCGTGCAGAAAAATGACCTGTGATCTGCAAACATTTTCACGTAAGAATAATTTTATGTAGGCACTTTAGCTCTGTTGATTTCCCTTGGATTATTCAGCCATGTGATTGTACGTGTAGCAGTTTGCAGGATCGTTTACTGAACAGATCAGTTAGTAATGCCAAGTAGCTAAAAAAGGCAAGAACGTTCAGATACTCATGGGCCTGGGAAATCATTTAACTCTGGGACTTTGGGCATGCTTTTAGAAAATGTGTGGGTCCTGGTGCAAATATTTGTAACTGCCGCTTAAGAAAGTGCACAGGAAACTTCGAATATCCTATAGAATAATATAATTTGTAGTGACTTTGCTGTAAGGTGGTTTGCTGCTATACAGAGGAACAACTTCTATTTGAATAATTTTGTCATATTCTGCGTATCTGACATTATTGCCTAGAAAGAAATAGTATTTTTAGGATTTGTAGCAAAAAGGTGGGAAGTGACCATCTAGCAGACTGCAATTAATTATCAAAAACCTGACTTGCCAAAAGACATTCTTACGGTTCACTTAAAGTAGCATATTCCATAAGCTGGAATTCATTCCCCATCCTCTTGAGTGTATCTGTCTTGTGACATTTATTTTGTGGAGAGGAATTGCGCTGGATCCTGCACCTCATACTGCAAACAATGCAACTTATACATTTAATAGGAAGAACTTAATTCCTGTCTGTGTGTTCTTCTGAACTAAATATATTTCAATTTTGGTCCTAGATTCTACTAGAGTCAATTTAAATGGTGTAATATTTTTATACAAAGTCTTTGACCTTTTTGCATAAAACATGGGATAGGTTGAGAAGAAATAAAAATTACTTTTTATTAATTTTCCTCCGTGTTGAAAAGATAATTATTTGACATAAATAAAGTTTTGGGGTTTGTTTGGTTTGGGGGGGGGGGGGTTGTTTGATATTGTAAATACCTTGGGAATACAGTGCTGATTTCTTCGTGTAGTTCTCCCACCAAGACAACTCAGACACTGACCAAGGCTCTAATTCCAACAGCTTCAAGTTAATACTCTTGTTGTGAATGTTTGATGGAGTGGTTCTGTTGTTAACTTGATAAGGAAAATTTAACAGATCGTACCAGTTGTGTATTGGGTTATTAAAGATTGTTCTATTTGTATTTGAAGCTGACTGAAATGAAATTAGAAGAAAATCTTCAAGCCTGTGTATGAATTGTTCAGTTTATTATATAATTCTTTAGCTTTTATAGAATAAATTCGACTTGCTCTATAAATACTGTTTTATGTGATTTATTACTGTAAAGACAGTATTTGCAGTTACTGCTTTTTAATGGTAACAAGGCAATGAATTACACAAAACATATTTTCCCCCCCTAAATTTTTCTTTGTTTTATAGCTACTGAAGATTTTTGTAATTAAAGATACAATCTTTTTTAGCAAACACAAAATAAATAATTTTAGCAGCTAACTATTTTTCCGTATTTGAGAAGATATTAATTACATAAATTCAGAGAATTGGTAACAAATAAAATGGATCATTATTATTCTGTGCTAAGTTATAAATATATAGTCTTAAAGTGATTTGAGAAGGAGAAAAAAAATTGATAGAAGTTAAAAGTTTACAACATACATCTGCAGAATTCTCTGAGGAAAAATTGCATCACTGTTGTAACTGTCAGGAAAAGATTCATAAAAATACTTTAAGACAAAAATGGCTAAGGTGTTGGAAAAAAGAGTTCCTCTAAAGAAAGAACATACAGATCTCTCTCTCTACACATATCTCAACTTGAAACTTTTGGGTGCATTGTATAGTACTTATGTAGCTCATAGAAGTGACTGTTAATCAGAATATGACATATATATGTTGTCAAAGCAAATTATGTTTAAAATGTGTAGTATTTGGTGCTTGCAGCTTTAAAGGAAGGTACTGTACTACAACTGAGGAAACTGCAGATGCTTGACTTTTCTGTTATAGAAAGTAGATTTTTTAAATAAAAAATTATTTTTAAGCAGAAACCAAGGAAAAAGATGCTTAATCTTTATTTAGTGTCAGCTTTATTGCACGAAATCCGCATTGTATAAAATGGGGCTTGCTTGACAACGTCGTTAGAAAGCTTGTTCTGAAAATCTAAGCTATGAGTTAAAAACTAGATTTTATTGTGAATTAGAGTGTAATGTTCATTATTTTCTTATAGCAGGTTTCATCTTATTTTTACAATAGTAGGTAATTTACAGTTGAAAATCCATATGTGGAAGTAATAGATAATATAGATGTAACAATCACCAACAAAGTGATCTGAAATAAATTTACTTAACTGTTTATGCCCTACACTTTAGTTTATGGCAACAGCATAAATAAATCTGAATAAAAATCCAGAACAGAAAGTGAAACTCTGATGCAATAAGTTTTCCCTCTGAAAAGTTCTTCAATTAAATATGTGGGGTTTAAAATCTTATAATCTGTAGATGAGATGGCAAAATTCAGAGTTCTAATGGACAGAATTGACCACAATTTAATTAAAGTTTTGCAACCTGTCACATGAACTCCTGAGTCTAAATTTTGTTGTTATTGTCAGCCAAAAATTGAATACTCTAGCATGAAGAACGTTCCTATGCTTTGCCTTGTGTAATGGGCTTTATTATAATACCAGAATAAATATCAAGAGTTCTATTCAAGTCTTCATTTTCATATTAGCCATTAATGTAAACTTTCTGTTTATCATCTTTCAGAAAGTAAATTCCTGTACTGAAAAAGATTTATAAAATAAGTGGTCTCATATAGTAGCCATGTGACCTTCTAGTAGCTGTTAATTTTTTGGTGTACTTGTAGTGATGCAAAATAAGAATAGTATGGGAGAGACCCTGAAGACATAAAATGTTACAGAAATAATTTATTTTTAAAGGAAAGCTTTCTCACTTAGGAAGTATTCTACACACAAGTAGAAATGAATATTCAAAAAAACCCTGTTTGCATATTTTAATCCATGCCAGCTAGAGGAGAAAAATGAAATAGATCCCCCCAAAAATGGAAATAAAGAAAGTAAGACTATAATAGGGGGAAAGACTGAGTTTGAATTTGTCTGATTTGCTAGCTATGCATTAAATAGTCTCATTTACCAGTACTTACTTACCAAAGTGTTTGCACTTGAAGGTCTGTTTACTATGACTGTGGATTGTAGAGGTTCCTTTCAGAGGAAGAACAGACTGGAGCAAAAAAAAAAAATCTTTTAACTATCTTCTTCTTGATCAGATGCCTGAAAGCACTTCCTCCAAACAGCAGATGAGATTGCTTTATTTTTCCATACGTTGCAGAGGGATGAGTAATGTTTTCTTTCAGTAATGCTCAATAATGGACTTTTTTTTTTATTTTATCCTTTTTGTACAACTGTATATCTCTGTAAATGTCTGAAGTTCTCACTCAAAGATTTTTAAGATTTTTTAACTCAGAACCTTGATTTAGCAATGAGTACCTGAATCTCTGATAAAAGTAGAATGTTTTTAGCTTTTGAATAAAGCTAAAATAAACCGGAATAAAATTTTCTGTATTAGCATACTAGGATACTGTAATCTGGGGAAATAGATTGAGTATTCCACATACTGGAGGATCCATTTCACATACAGTTATGCAACATCCAGCAAGTTGTTGCTTTTAGCTCCTATTCTAAAAATCAGGGCATGTTATTGTTTTAAAGTGTGTGTGCCATGCATTTGACTGATTGCTGTGAGTTTCAAGGACAGATTTTTACTGGGAACTGTGCTCTTAAGTTGCTTTGAAAAGTCCTAATAAGTGTGTATTAAGCATCATATGTTGAAATAGAATTATGTGACCAATTATATGCCTTTATATCCTAATATAATAATGTATTTTCCAGAAATCTTTGAGTGAAAATCAGGTAAATGGAGGAAAATTGGCAAAGGTTATATTGAATAACTGAGACCAGAATTTGGCCTCTGCAGTTTGGAAGCAGAGCAAGAAGAACATCAATTTAATGTTTCGTTGGATTTTTTTACATTAAGAAAAATTTAGATATATTGCACTAATATCTATAGCTATTGCTTTCCTAAGCACTTATTGTCCTGACAAGATATTTTTTTACTTTAATTGAATTTTGGAAGTTTTGGATATCCTGCTAATAGAGTATGACTTTTTCATGCAGGTTTTCAAAACAAAACATTTTACACTGAATCAGAAATCCCATGCCTACTACTTTATTTCCAAAACCATTTAACTTTAAAGTTTTTTTCTAATGTCTTTCCTAGAAAGATATTAGTCTGTTTAAACACTCTGTCCTGCAGATAGACTGCAGGACTAGGAGGCTATGGGTCTAGAATATACTTGCATGTTTTGGTGTAATGCAGCTGACAGGTGGATTGGGCAGTCAGTTTTGGGATGGTCCAAAAACTATTGCCTTGTCTTATTGGTCAGTTACAACACGGGAGTCAAGTTCTGTTTAGTATCAAAATTACCCTCCCCAGCAGGTCAGAGCAGAACATCATGATCTACCTCACGGACAGATTTATTACACTCTGCTTCCCAGGATTTTGTACTAATATGAATCTTTTGCTTTACAAAGGAAAGAGTGCCTGGAAACGGAGCTCAAAAATATTTATATTGTTTGCATGTATATTTTACCTCAGACCTACTCAGATTGTGAAGTTCTCTAGGTGAATTAATGCACTATTAAGTGTAATTGATACTGTGTGCAATCACACAACTTCTTGGACTTTTGACTTTGGTTCATTGTCCAGAAAAAATGACTCCACAATGCTGGAGTGAAAGGTTGTGATCTCAGTGTGTTACCAGTACCTTCTATAGTGCCAAATATTGTGATGTATGGAAAGCACAGTAAGTAGGGTTAGACGGCCGTGGACTGCAAGGCAATGTGCATTCAAAACAGTTCATCAGTCTGAGAAAATACTTAGCACTCGTTTGTAGAAAAGCATACATAGCTTTTTAACTATTTTCCTTGTGAGCCTGGCGGAAAAGGACCGGTAGATAATACTTCATCTTCCATTTTGCTGAGCCAAGTACTGGGGAAGTTGGCCAGCATTTCTCAGCTGCTGCACTCTGTAAAGGAGAGACCAGGAGGAGACATGTTTTATTACTTCATTTGTCTGCTTTGGAAAGCAAATACCTGTTCTAAAGATATGGGGAGAAAGGGAGCTGATAATTAGCATCAACATCAGTTTGGTCTAGCTAAGTTATTTGTACATCTACTTCTCACAGATTTTTGTGGTCCATGCCATCATTCTGGTACTTGAGAGTAAGAAGATGGAAACCTCACTATTTATTTTGTTACTAAAGCTGATAATGTTGCGTATTTACAGGTCACTTTCAAATTAATGTGATATTTGTAATATTTTATGCCATTCTAGGTCAAGTAATGAAACTCTCACAGTCATTATTAAATCTGATCTCCAAGTAGAACACAAATTGTGGAAGGGTTGAATAGAGCATGGATCTGACTCAAAGGTTGGAGATATGCAAATCCACCCAATTTTCATAACTGCCTAATACTTAGACAGAGCCTTAATAATCTAAGAGTTCAAAGAAATTTGATGTTCCTTTATCCAACAAATAATATGCACTCTTAGATTATATAATTTTTCTATATGTTTAAAAGTGGCACGGGAAAGAGACTCTTACTCCTTTGTTCCTAAAATATTTGTTTCTTGGCAGAAGTTGTCTGGATGTATAGCAGATGTACTAAATATAACCTGCCTGTGATTAAATGCAGCACACATGTAGAGAATGAAAATAACATTAATACAAGTTGTTTTTATAATAAGGACCTTTGTGCAAGAGGAAGCACTGTTCTGGTTATGACTACTTATTCAGTGATATAAATAGAACTTTTGAGTTTCCAGGACTGTCAGTCTGGCAAAGTTCATTTGACCCCAATTTGTGATGCAAGACTCCTGAAAATAATGTCCTCACTAACATTTATTCTGTATTTCTGTTAACAGGAGGAATGCTTTTTGAATTTAGAAGCTCCTATTGCAAGAGTATGTGGCTATGACACTCCCTTCCCTCACATCTTTGAGCCTTTCTACATCCCAGACAAATGGAAATGCTATGATGCTCTTAGAAAAATGATTAACTACTGAGCAGCAGTACAGGTGAGAAATAACATCTTGTACTGACAGCTTTCCTGCAAGGGTTCTGACAGGATAACTACAAGGTTTGGGGCTATAGTACTACTCATTTATTTAGTTTGTTTACTACTAATTTATTTAGTTATTTGTAATAAGATTTGCCTCTTAACAGCTTTGGGCCTTCAGTCTTAAAGGTGTCTGAATATTTTGGAGTACTGCTGTTGATATCAGTGTTTAAAATTATCTTGCCTAATCAATCTGAAAATTAAGTGTCTTGAATCCTGAGAAGTGAAAAGAGTATAAAGTGAAAGGAATACTTATGCAGAGAATATATTTTCATCGCTGTTAGAATACTCAAGAGTAACTTCACAGGCAAACCACAATGTTAAATTTTATAATTTTTCACTCAGGGTGGCTTGTAATCCTACAAGGTACAAATAACACCCAATTTACCCTGAATATTGGCTCTGTATTGTAAACATAAACAAACCATTGGAAATACATGAAGCATCTGTAGTGTCTTACAGTTGGGTTGAAGTACTAATGTTCAATATTTATTATAAAAATAATTTTTCTTTATGGTCTTCAGTGTAATTTGATCATACTTTATGATTTCTGTTTGCAGAGCACAAACACTGTAAAGTAATACACATTCCTGTGTCTGTTACTCACAGTCTATAACATCTTTTGTTTCATTATAATATTATACTAAGTTAAATTTGACTGTGGGGTGGCTGTCCAGGATTTAGAATTGTGCTGTGGGAGAACTTCTGCTGTTTAATGACCAACGTTTAAACAGTTTTGAAAATGTATTAATACAATGTATTCTGTGCTTCCTTTAATTGAGTAAAGTAACCTAGTTTTTGAGACATAGTCTTGATGGATCTTGTACATGGGAAATGAAAAGAAGAAAGCAACAGAATCTGTAATAGGCAGGCAGGGGATTTTTAGCTGTTGACCCCAAAGACAGGAGGGCCAAGGAAGGTGGGCCCTAAATTAGGGGCGCCATCTTCTGTCCATTTTACCTCTACATTAAACTGTGAATTAAATTTAGAACCATGGATAGAAGGTTACCAATACCATAATGTTAATTTCCTTTATATAAATAGTTACTCTCAGGAGACTTTTTTGGCATTCCACTCTGATTCCCACAACAGCTGCTAGTGGAGTGCCTATATGAGAAATGGGATTGCTACCAGTGATGCAATGTCGCCAAAAAATAACGTAGTTCTACTTTTCTCAAAAATCAGTTGTTATTGACATATCAGAGCATTTCATAGAATCACAGAATATGCTGAATTGGAAGGGAGCCATCAGGATGATTGGGTCTGACTCCTGGCCCTGTGGAAGACACCCCAAGAATCCCATCACATGCCTGAGTGTGTTGTCCAAATGATTCTTGAACTCCGTTAGGCTTGATGCTGTGATTACTTCTCTAACGTGCCTGTTCCAATGCCCAACCACCCTCTGGGTGAAGAATCTTTTCCTGATAACCTAAACCTTCCCTAACTCAGCTTCATGCTGTTTCCTTGAGTCCTGCCTTGTCATGAGAGTGAAGAGATTAGTGCCTCCCTTTCTTCTTCCCCTCATGAGGAAGTTGTAACTGCAGTGCGGTCTCCCTCAGTCTCCTCCAGGCTGAACAGACCAAGTGACCTCAGCTGCTCCTCATGCAGCTTCCCCTCAAGGCCCTTCACCATCTTTGTTGCCCTCCTTTGGACACTCTCCAAAAGTTCAATGTTTTTCTTGCATTATGGTGCCCAAAAACTGCACACAGAAGTTGAGGTGAGGCCACCCCAGTGCAGAGCAGAGCGAGACAATCCCCTCCCTTGCCCAGCTGGTGATGCTGTTCCTAATGCACGTCATTTCCTTGGAATTAAAACTAAAGCTGTTTTCTGACCTGTCATCTTTTTTGTAGAATATGTAATCAGTGTTCTCATTTTTATAAGTTATCCTTGCCTTTGATTTGGGTTGAAGTAAACTCATTAAAGACTTAGGTTCTTCTTTTCTTTGGCACCTCTGTAACAAAATCAGGGAATCTTACCTAAAGAGAATGGCTTGATTATATCTGTTCCTTGAGGTGAGTTACTCGGTCATGCTAGGTATCCTTTGATTTGTTACTTTTCAAAGGAAACCAAAGAACCAAATATTGTTACCTCTGTAAGAAAAAGGAGACAAACTGAGGACATTAGGTGGTTCCCAGACTTAGTTAACCTCCTGTTCCTCTATAGGATGGTGAAGTGAGGGAGGTATGAGCTGAAAAAATGAGTTCTGAGATTGCATTGAATTTGTGCACAATCCAGCGTCAACACTGGAAGTCCACCTAAACCTGGTCTAAAACATGGAAAAGTCATCTGAATTTATAATTACATTTCTTTCATGGGCTGGAGCACACACAAATATCAGAGGAGGTTATTGGTCAGCTGAAAATGTAGATTGAGAATGGCAAGGAGCAGGTTTATTGGGAGTTGTCTGAAAAACAGTGTTAAGACACAGAAAACTCTTTTCTACTTTGTCTAACAAAACATTCAGATGTTGGGGCCCATAGCATCATATCTTTTGGTTGGTGTGACTAGATATTAGTGTCACAGAATGAGCTGCTCAAAGTTTTTCTGTGTTTTTCTGTGAGGGAACTTTCCTGTGCCTTGTTGTTAGGCACATTTCAGGGGAGTTTCCTGTTATTTTTCTGTCTGCTGCACATTGGTCTTACATACTTGACACAGCAGTTGCAATAGACCTCCATTCTGCTGTCAACTCCACAGAGTTTGCCTGTAAGGTAATGTTTCTTATGTTTCTAAGAAATTGAAGGACTGCTTTATATTTGCTTCTTTTTTTACTCGTGGTAACATTTGTTACTTGCCATTGGTATGGAGTGATGAAGTTATGTGTTCCAAACCATCTCATGTGTAGTTTTAAGAAATGGTTTTACAGTTTGTGTGGGTTTGAGCACCGTCAGTCCTTCTGGATGTTAGAGGAGTTGGGCCCCTTCATGTCCTACTGTTGGAGAGGCAGGGGAGCTGGGCGTTCCCTGTGGTGAAGAGGGGTACAGGGTTGGCTTTTGAGTTGCAGAAATGGTCAAGCTGTTGCTGTGGTTTAACCCCAGCTGGCACCTCAGCCCTACACAACCCCTCTCATTTTCCCCCAGTGGGATAGGGAGAGAAAACTGGAAGAGTAAAAAAAGCTGGGTGCTGTGGTTAATAATTTCTAAAGTTAGCATTATTATCTTAATGTACATTTAGTTTTGTTCAGCCTATGTTGACAGCCTCTCACACACAGGTAGTTGCTTATCTTGAGTTTGTCAGTACAGACGGGTTTCCTGGGCAAAGACAGCGTTTGTTAATGTGTCCTGTATACCTCACCAGTGAGACGGGCAAGAGCAAAACCTCTGTCTTTCAGCAGCTTCTCAGTTATTAAAATTTGTACCTATGTTAGCTGTAAGAGAAATAGCTTCCAGGTAGGCAGCTGTGTTCCAGATAACTCTCTGTAGTTGGAAAACAGATAAAGATTTAAAAAGCAGTGAGATTAGGATGGATATATATTTCCTGGGTAAATGGAACAGTGTCTGGGTGTTTTTTTGAGGAGGGAAAAAAAGACCCCTAAAAGAAGGAACAGAAGATAGCCATGAAACTAAAGAAAATAGTGACAATTTTTTAAAAATATACTCTGGTTCTCAAGTATGTTGAGGAGTGACTGTAGCATAGAAATAAGCAGGTATTTAAGTGCTTTTCTGTTATATTTTTCAGCTTTTACTACCACATTTGCATATTTTGGTTTTTTTGTCAAATTCTGAATTTTAAAGCTGTTCCTTGCTAGGTTACAGTTTACTTCTGTGGCAGTATGTGTGTTCATGGAGAGCCATTGTTACTGTTACAGACTTAGTCTCTAAAAATGCAAAGTTATCACACTGAACTTCATTGCAGAACTATTTTATGAGAAGTTTAATCTTGGTCCTTAAAGGCTAGGTAATGTTAGGGGGTCTTACGGGGTTGATTTAAATTTGTTTTTCTTTCCAAGCATGCATTTGAAATTGGTTGTGCTGGGAAACAGGAAGGGACCTGGTAAGTACTTCAGTTAGTAATTGTGCCTTCCTTGCACTCCTGGCTGTTCAGCAGGGCTTCATAGGGGTTAGCTTGAGCACAGGGTAACGGTACTTCCTCTCCCTGTTCAATAAATAAGATATGAGAGGCTGTGCAAGATCTTTCTAACCTGAGACTAACAACCAGGTTTTTTCAATATATAAATCAAAAATGTGGCAGGCTAGACTGCCTGCTTAATAAATGGTAACAGTAACCCACTAGAATAAATAACCTCCAGAAGCTTGAGTAGGACACAACATTCTTGGTTTATAATCTTTTCCTGCTGGATGACAAAAGTCATGCAAGTGGCCATTGAATCATGTCTTACAACAAGTGAGTAGTCCACATATAAAATACCACTCTACTAGAGCTGTGAGTTAGACTGTTAGTATGGCTGCTGCAAGTCTATACTTGCTTTCAGACATTGCTGAGAATTCATTCAAGATCAAAAATCAAATTATCTTTTAAAAACATCCTTGTAAACAGGAAAGGTGTTGACTAGAGTTTTTTTAGGACACGTCTCTTCTCTGGAATAGTAGAATGATAGTATATCAAGTAGAAAAAATACAAAATATTCACTTAACATTCTAGAGTAGGAGGGAAGGTAGTTCATCATAAAATTTTTTGTGTAAATGGCAGTAATTAGTAGTGTGTTGACTCTAGGTATCATTTGCAGCATTTCTAATTTCTGTGGGTCTACGCTGGCAGCTTTAAAGATATAAAATGGTATTTAATACAAAATCAGTAAGTAATTGGTAGTAATTTGTTTTAGTTCATACACGTTGAAGTTCAGACGTTATGAATTTAAGAAATAAGATTACCCTGGAGTGTGCTGTCTGTTCAATGTTCAGATACTAGTTTCAGTCTTCAGATTTATAACTTATTTTGTCATCTTTTTCTGCAGAGAGGAGAAGAACAACAGGGAAATACAGAAGCTGCCTTCAAAACTCTTGACATTTTAAAAAGATCTTTTGGGTTTGGAATTTACATAGCAGACTTTTAACTCAGCTATCCTGATTGTTCATCTTGGCTATTCTTCAGCAAGTTCAAATTTTCCTTAATTATGAAATCAGTGATGGGCAGGTGATTGTTACAGTAAGTAATTTCAGATGTATTTAAAGATATTCCAGATGTTGAATGAAAATAGCACACTGCCATGCTTCACCAAGTTACATCTAGACTTCACTGTGTAAATATTAGAAGCAGAATTTTATTCAATAAAACATATTATGCTTATGTTGTCTCTTAGCTTTGCTGTTGTTCTGGAAAAACCCAAAGAAGTTACTTGAATATGACTCTATTTTCAACACAATAAACCTTAGACAGCCAGGCCATCTTGTATGATGGAGACCTGCTTTAACTGGTGGCATCAGTGTTTTACTTGAGTAGTTTAATGCAAAATAGTCCCTAATACTGATTTCCCTTTTTGCAAGGGGAACTCCATTTTTCTTGAGAAGGGAGGAGAGCGTTTTTTGCTTTGTTGCTGTGAGTGAGAGGCTTAATTGGTACATCTTTGCTGCAGTATCCTTCCTTCTAGGAGTGTGTCTGCCACTAAGCAGTTGTGCAAAAAGCAATTCCTCTTCTTTATGCCTGCTTTGCTCTCCGTACAAATCAGTCTCATGCTGCATTGCTTCTTACCAAATGGAGGAAAGAGTGGGCGGGGCATTGAGGAGATGGATGCCAGTAGCCAGATAATCACATTCCTGTGATTATTCAGGGGGGTCTTTCTGAGAGAAAGAAAACCTTTGTACACAAACCTGATCAGGACAATCCTCAAGGTGACAGCTGAAACGCAACAGGGAGGAACCTGAGGAGGATAACTTCACAGCCAGTTTCAGTGGATCTACGGAAAGTGCTAAATCGTTATCTTTTCAGGTCCTACCATTTTGTGTAAGATTGTGTTCACAGTTTGTGCATTCCCTAAAGAATCCCACAACTGATAATGAAGCTAGTTCTTAATGTATCCAATCAAAATGAGATTGTTGTCAAATCTTTTACATCTCCTGTAAATGCCATGTATAGAACTTGCTTATTCAGTGAAATAAGATAGATACATGACATACTTTATATTTTTTTGTGCTGGATGGAAGGTATTTTGGTCATATGAAGAAAAATGATTTAAAAAATTATTTCTGTCTTTGTAGAACATCAAGAGATATTTTAGTAACTGTCTCCTAGAAATGTACTGTTACTGTATTTCAAAGCATATAAAATAGATGCAATTATAGTACTGCCTTAGCAATTTGGTAATTAATGGCCTTAATAAATATCCTTTATATTTACAATTTTCACAGAAAAAAAGTGATTTCTAATTTAGTGCAAAGCTTAAGTTCAAGCTGCCTGTATGGAAATATGGAATAATATATTTCTTAATAAACGTGTGGAAAATATTTGCTCGTAATGTAGACTGCTGCAATCTGGTTGAGGGGCAGGTTTTGTGTTTTCAGTGACTAGTATTGTGTCGGTTTTAATAGTATAAAAAGTTGTTCCTTTCTCCTCTGTTTGGGGTAATAGAATATTTTTCCCTGGCAAAGATGGATTAATGTTCTAAAACAGGTGCTGCTCCCAAAAGCCTGCCTAGATGGCAGTATTCACTCATATAACCTCTGCTCAAGGATGGAGGCTGTTTAAATGCATGTTATGGAACAATGATTTACAGTGCTAAACTGGACGGGAAGGTGTATGCTGGTACATACAAATAACTGTTTCTTATTAAGTTTCTTAATAATAAAATCCAAAGACAAATCATATTTTCTGGTTTTTAACCATTTAGGTCTCTTAATTGGATATTCTCAAATTTAACCTGGGCAATGATTGTTTCACTTCAAGTAACTCCTGAAGGAAAAATCATGTCACTACTCCTTGCTGATCGTCCAGAAAATTAGTAATCTATCTAGTCATGCTCATTTTGCACTAATTGCTGGAAATACTTACCATACAAAGTTTATTGCTGTGTCCTGAGATCTTCACCAAAAGGATTGTCAAGTATTGGAACAGCCCCAGGGAAATAGGGGAGTCACCATCCCCAGAGGTTTTTAAAAGATGTATAGCTTTGACATTAGGAATATGGTTTAGTGGTGTAATTGGTTGTGCCAGGTTAATGGTTAAACAGGGATGATCTTAGAGGTCTTTTCCAGCCTAAATTTTTCTATGGAAGACTTACACAGCCTTCATGCACCCCAGATTTATTACCTGCAGATGAAAGACTTGTATCCTCTTCTGCCATCTAGCTCAGTTAAGTCTGTAGTGCCGTAACAACCTCACTGTAATAAACAGTGCACTGATTATATAAAAATTGGATTTAAATCATTAGAGGTATTCTTTCTCGTGGAAGTGCATGTGTTTATAAGAGGATTATCCAGTAGTACATTCTCACTGCAGTAGCCAGGAGCCTTGACACAATGACCTTCTGCTCCTACAGTCTGATAATCAATTCTGAGCCCAGTAATCTTTCCAGACAGCTTTCTTGCTCCCATAGCTAAAACCTGGTGTTCCCGGTGCACTGGTGTACTGCAGAAGCTCTGTTCTAGCCACATAACTTCAGAGGCAGCAACTGAAAGGAATCCATTCAGCAAGCTGGCAGAGATTGTTATCACAGCAGCTCATGGGGTTCAGTGAGCATTATATGTTCATAACAAAATAAGCTGACACAGTCTGTAAGCTCTGCCAGATTTCAGCAGACCTGAAATAAGGATGTAATTCTTTTGTAACTCTTTTTCAGCTTAGCTGCTCTGCAAGATACACGTTGATTAGATATGGGAGAGCTACAGCTGACTTCAGTATGAACAAAATTTTTAGAACTTGGTTCAGTTGCTTATGCTTTGGCATCAAATAGTATTTGAGACACCCTGGGGTATCCTGCATGGTCTCCATGGCTCCAGCTGCTGCTTCCATAGGTCCTATGTGGAATCTGCCAACCCCATGTGTATCTTGGGTGCCTCAGGGCATCTCAAATAGCATAGATGCTGGCATTCAGGCATCTAAATGGCGCCCTTTGTTTTCTGGAACTTTGGATAGCTGATGTCTGACTATTTTTCTGTGAGCTTGCCTGAAATGCCAGCACTGAGATTGCTGTATTCCTTGATTTTCCAAATAAATTGCTCAAATTCCCAGTATGTACATAAGGTGGAACACATGATGTTGTGTGTGAAAGTATTGTTTCCTAGGTGATGGACTGATGCTGCACTGGACTTAGTTCCTCAAGGAGAATAATTCAGAGCAAAACCCCAGCCTTGGAACTGTTACTTGGCTGGAGTTGGTTGCCATAAGTCACAAAGTTTCTGATGATTATCTGAAGATAACATGTGGGCAGGACCTGGTTTGATGCAAAGCCATGAGCAACAGGGGTGAGTTAATGGGAGATGAGTCCTCTTGCTTTCTGTAGGCTCTGTGTGGGATTCAGCTCAGGATTAAGCCACCTAAATGTGTTCAGATCTAGGTGTGTATGGCTGAGCAGAGCAGTTGAGCTGGTACTAAGTTCCTTTAAGGTAGTCTTGACTCACTCTGCAGGCTGAACTGACTCCACTGACTGGTTGTCTCTGCACGGTGCCACATTAGGTGCTATAAGGTATCCTGCCTGGCCCTTAGCTGCTTGTCTGGAAAGGTTCATGTCTCCCATCAGTCCTTGGTCACACCTGCTACTCAAGGTACATCTTTCACCATGCTGATAGTCATCTGGGGCATCACTGCTAAATGTGCGGGCAGCAGGATCTAATTCCCTGGTGGCCGTGGCTGCCATGAGATCACAGCCCAAAGGTAGAAATTAGATTCTTAACTTAAGATGAAATCTCATTCCATGCTTTGGTTAGAAGGGATATAGAGTGGAGAGGAAACACATGAAGTGTAACGTGGACGCTGGGGCCGTGCATTGAGTGGTGGAAGAAGCTGGGAGAGGATGGTCTGTCCCTCAATCCAGCTGCTACAAGCAGCATTCACCTAATCCATACTTAAGATCATTTAATCATCCCTAGCCCCCTAACAGAAAGAACTAAACCTCGTGATGAACAATACCAACTGTATACAATAATTTGTAACAATAATTTGATTAGTTGCCTGTTTCCATGTTTCAAGGGCAACACTGAAGCAGCCTCAGCCTTGGTCTGTTACTTGCTTTGAAATTACTTTATGGTCCTTGGTGATGTTTTTAAATCCTATTTTTGTCTGCCAAAATAATTCTGCTACTCTAAGAGCAGAAACTAGTGTCTGGTCTTGCTCATGTAGATCTGTGGCTAGCTGTTCTACAACTGACAGTAATGTGCCACCAGTGTCTCATAAGGAGTCCCTGTTGATTCGTGTGTGTAATTAATTACTTTTATATGGTAATTAAATAATTCCTGTTTACTTGCACTCTGCTTGCAGCTGAGTACTTGCTGAAAAGAGAAATTGTCTGAATCGCCTGTGGTTGCTCTCTTGCAGCGTTGGTGAGCTCTGCCCTGCTGGAGCCACTGCTAGTTCCAGGCTTGAGCAGTCTCTGGCAGTTCTGAGGAAAGTGACCCGGGCTGCAGGCAGGGCTCTGCGAGTTGTAAAGCTGATGCAGCCCCTTCCCCTCTGCTGCCCTGCCAGTTTCAGCCGTGCTGAGGGCCTCGAGGCAGCCCCTGCCAAGGGTCCGGCTGGCAAAGGACGCTGTGGGTGTGCGGAGCTGTGCCGGGATCCCAGATACCTTTGGTTCGGCTAGGGGTGGGGCAAGAGAAGTTGCAGAGCCCTGCCCCTGTGAGCTGCGACAGCGGCACTGCTCCTGTCAGGGAGCCGGGGTCGGGCTCTGGCTCGTCTGGAGCAGCAGGTCTCAGTGGCAGCTGCACAGGGGAGATGTTAGAGACTGTTTCAGTGATGATCTGGGGTCTGACAGGCACTGTGTGACGCCCAGCCTGCCTGCATTTGCAGTGCACGGTGTTCCACATGCAGCTCAGCTGTCTCACACTCTTTATTTGCTAGTCTAGGGGTTTGCAGGACGGGGCAAACCTAGGTATGTTTAAAATTTTTGGATGGTTTGTGCAGGAGATGCAGGGAAGGTGCCTCCAGCAGGACCCACAGCTGTAACATAGAGCTGTATGCTTTTCTCCACCATCCAGTCTGCTGCAGGGTAGTGTCACAAGTCAAAGCAGAAGATCATTGAGATGAGTGTGTCACATAATAAAGTGTTTTACGGTAATAGTTTATTCCATAAAACCTGGAAAGATCATGTCTCCTGTGATGATAATGTTCTTATGCCGACTGGCTTGGCCTCAGGAATTTTAAAAGATGCCTCTCAAGAGGGCTGTGAGACAGTGGAGGAACAAAGTGCAGCCTTGTTCAAATGCAGCTCTGATAGTTTCATGGCATCTCTTGTAACCTACTGGTCCTGTGGTTTGTTCACAAAACAGAATTTAGCTTGGGAAGGAAAGTATGAGCAGATTGGCATTCAGATGTTAATACATGGAGAACAAAAAGGACTAAGGACAAGCTTAGCATAGTCATAATAGTAACTTAGTCCTCTCAAATGATTTTTTGTCAGTCCCCCCACCCATCTCTTCAGTAAAGTTTTGCCCCTCCCTTTTTGCCAGCAACCTAGTTATTCCTTCAACTACAACACTTCTGAATTTTTGAAGTAATTTTTGTCACACTATTTTGTCACACTCATTTGGTGTGTTACAGTGGAGTTGGAGGCCACTGAAGCAAGTGGATGTTGAACAGCTTTGCCAAGCAGGACTGGTCTGCAGTCCTGGCCTCCTACTTGGTCCTTCCCTTCCTGGCTAACCCACAACTTTCCTGCATGTGGGAGACTTTGCTGCCCCAGGTGGGAAAGCTGGGCTGGGGGAGATCATGGAGTGAGTACCACAGCAGTGATGGCTGCTGCTGCTGGGTGATGAAGAAGAAGAGTGAGAGGGAGAAGAAATGTGAGGTGGGCATTAGCATTTTATTGCAGGGTCGTAGCCCTGCTTGTCCTCTACCAGTGACTCCAGCCTCCCCAGGCTTCCCACTCCACTGCCAGTCCCACCCTCAGTCCCTTGGGAGAGGGAGCCAGCCTGGACGTGACAGACTGCATCTCTCCCTACCCGTGGTGCGTGCAGCCAACATGTCCCATCCCTCTTGTTCCTTCTCACCCAGGTGGAGGCAGTTTTGGTGACTTACAGCGATTCATTGCTCAGCTTGTGAAACACCCACTCAGGCAGTGATCTGGGTGTTGTCATATGCACAGCTTGAGCCTTTGGGAGATGACACTTTATCTAATTAGCTTTTGACGAAGAACGTGTGATTCATCTTGTGTTACGAGCAGTGAAATCACTGAGCATTTTGCTGTCAGCATCGCTAACCGAGCCTTTGGCTTCCACAGTACTGCAGTTTGAAGGAGGCCCCCTGCAAATTTGTCAGGTTTTCTATCATTGCTGCACCAGCTCACTCCCCTCAGCATCATCTGCCTCTGCTCTTGCAGAGCTCTTTTGTGGCAGCACAGCAACTGCCTGCATTCATCCTGATGCTTTGGGAAGGAAGACATTCCAGTTATTAGTACAGTTAAAATTATCTCGGTGGAGCATAGCTGCAAAAGCAAACTGATGTTTGTGGTGTCTGTGGACACACTGAAATTAGTGAGGCTGCTCTTAAATGAATCTGGCTCCATGAGACTGAAATTCAAGGTATTTTCCCAATGACTTTGATTAATTTTATTTTTAAGGACAAGCAATCCTTAGGTTACAGTAGTTTCCTTCCACTGTACTAGTAACGTCTATATCAATAGATGAAATCTTAATGTTCTTCAACTAAGTATTAAATATGGGGCTATCTTCTAAGCAGGTTCTTTGGATTTATTTGCTTATTTTTCAGCCAGGGGAAATAGTTAAATTCAAGTCAGATTTATTCTTTTGTTATTTACGAAGCTCTTTAATCCTTTGATTAATTCTGATGCTATGCTGAAAAAATCTGCAAGGTAAGTGTTGCTGCAGTCCAGTACAATGAGGTGAGTTATGTCTGTGAACACTCCACTGCCAGGGAATATGAAGACCTGGTACTCTATCTGAGTGTCCTGGTTTTGGCTGGGATGGAATTAATTTTCTTCACATAGTAGCTGGTACAATGCTGTATTTTGAATTGAGTACAAAAATAATGTTGTTAACACCCTGATGCTTTTGCTTTCGCTTAGTAGTGCTTACCTTAATTCAAGGATTCTCCAGTTTGTCATGCTCTGCCAGTGAGGAGACAAACGACAAGCTGGTGGGGAGCAGGGCTAGGACAGCTGAGCCAAACTAGCCAAAAGGACATTCCATACCATAGAATGCCATGCCCAGTATATAAACTGAGGGCCGTTGGCCAGGAGGATTGCTGCTTGGGGATGGACTGCTCAGTCAGCAGCTGGTGATCAAGCACATTGTGTCTCTTGTTTCTCTTGGGTTTTATCTCTTTCTCTCCTTTCCAATACTATTTTCTTTTTTTCAATTATTAAGCTCTTCTTACCTCAACCTACAAGCTTTACTTTTTTTATTCCCTATTCTCCTCCCCACTGGGGAGGTGGAGGGGAATGGCTGTGTGGTTCTTAGTTGCTGGCTGGATTTAAACCACAATACTGAGAAATATATAAAGCCATGGGTACACTGTCCTGTGTCCTGTGCACCTGGAGACCATCACAGCTTGCTGCCGCATCACCAGGCTCTGGCCCTACCAGCCAGTGCAGCCACAGGGCTTGTAGAGGACTGACCACCCCTCAGAACCACCCTGCAGCTCAGGGAGGGTGCTGAGGGCTGTGTAGTGGCAGGAACACCAGATCAGAAATATTCCCATGTGTCTTTGCATGTGAATAAGTGGTTCAGGTCTGGGTCACCATCACCAGCTAAATGTTGTGCTCACTGAGGCTGAACAAAATTTCAGTCTCCCTGTTGACATGCTGTGCTGACATGCTGTGCATCCTCACTGGCCTGCAGCTGTAAGCTCACTCTCTGCACAATCCTGCATGCCAAGCCCGTCAGGCAGGAATATTCCAGGCTCTTATTTGAACATAAACCCTCTTTTATTTCCAGGGCTGCTGAACTGTGTGGGTGGCAACCCTTTCAGCTTCCCCAGCTGGTTGTTTCCTCTGCCCACACTGGGAACAATTTAGGTGTCCCTCTGCCTTGAGATGGATGCTCCTTACTTTGTAATTTGTGAGCCCCACCATGATGAAAGTGCAGCACAGAGCTCCTCAAGCAATGTCCCAAAGGACGGCCCAACCACAGAGACTAAGAGTGAGCTCAGTTGGTCCACTCTGGAGCTATTTAAATGCTCCTGAGTGGTTTGATCAAAAATTATTTGCAATGAAAATCAGTGGGGTTGGTGCCATCCACCTGGTGTACAAGTGCATGAATTTTAGCCTTGGTGGAGCAATGACTGCTGTCTGTGCATGCATATGTTACACACGCGCTTTGGTGAACAGCATACTCAAGTATGAGTATCTTGGAGGAAAAAAATCAACAGAACACTCCTCATGAGTTTTTAAGAGGCTGTATATAGTGCAGCACTTAAGCTCTGTTCCATTATTTGAAATGAGATGTTCAGAAACATCTCAGTTAGGAAATAAGAAAGTGACAAAATGTGGTGAAGACTATAAATTGTAAACTACAAAGTAAGCTCACATCTTGCAACAAAAGCTGCTCTATTCAGACAAGGAAGTGCACTTAGGCGTAGCTTTAAATAGCATGCATCAGAAAAACTCTCAAATTCTATATAATTTCACATAATTAAATGTAGGTATTTCATCCT
Organism: Cyanoderma ruficeps; assembly: GCA_008694505.1. NCBI lineage: Eukaryota > Metazoa > Chordata > Aves > Passeriformes > Timaliidae > Cyanoderma > Cyanoderma ruficeps. The sequence continues at coordinate 375,015 of VZDJ01000141.1, forward strand.
ACTACAATTTACTGCCTTGCCCTTGTGCCTACAATGTTGATATTCATCATAGAATGGAGCAGTTTATTTCAGTGAGAGCTAACCCACACTTGCAGAGCCCAGATTATAATTATCCTACTGCGAAGTGCCAGTCACGGTTCCTCTGTTGCCCGTCTGAGCTGTCGGAGCCAGCACCAGGCAGAGAGGCTTTCACGGCTGCAGGCGGATCCCTGAGCAAGCTGTGGCTCACGCCATCCCTGTGTCTTCCTTCTGGACTCCTGTCTGCAAGACTCCTCTGTTTTCCTTCTTGTTTCACTCCTCTGAGTCTCAGGGTAAATGCAGCTCTGCCTTTTGGCTGCTGAGATCTGGGGATGTCTGGAGAAAAACATTGTTTCAGGCAATATAAACAGTAGGAGAAAGTCCTGGAAACCTTTTTGTCCTGTTATCTTCAAAGCACTGAGGGCCCAGTGATGATGGCTGTGAGGTGGACATCTGGACCTTGGGACCAGGTCTGGTTTCTCCTAGACCTGAAAACTGTTGAGGTTTGATGCAGGACCTCACAGGGCTGGGATGTTAAGTATGAATCATAGAATCAGAGAATAGTTTGGGTTGGAAGGGACCTTTAAATGTCATTAGTCCAACTCTCCTGCCATGGGCAGGCACACCTTCAATTAGGTCAGGTTATTTAGGGCCTTATCCAACCTGGCCTTGAATACTTCCAGGACTGGGGCATCCACCACCTCTCTGGCAACCTGTTCCATTGCCTCACCATACTCAGAGCAGAGAATTTCTTCCCAATACCTAATCTAAATTTGCCCTCTTTCAGTTTAAAGCCATTCCCCCTTGTCCTATCACTACATGCCCTTGTAAAAAGTTCCTCTCCAGCTTTCTTGTTGCCTGCTTTAGGTTGTAGAGGGCTGCCATGAGGTCTTCCCAAAATCTTATCTTCAGGCTAAACAACTCCAACTCTCTCAGCTTGTGTTCATAGATGTGCTCCAGCCCTTTCGTCATCTTTGTGGCCCTTCTCTGGACTCACTTCAAAGGGTCCATGTGTTTCCTGTGCTGGGGACCACAGAGCTGGATGCAGTGCTCCAGGTGGGGGTCTCACAAGAGCAAAGTAGAGGGGCAGAATCAACTCCCTCAACCTGCTGGTCATGCTGCTTTGAATGCAGCCCAGGATACAGCTGGCTTTTTGGGTTGCAAGCCCACATAGAAATAAACAGGCCAATGAAAATGACATAAGAGTGCAGGGGCTCCAGCTCTGTCCCATGCCAAGCTGGGAAGAGCTTCCAGGCCATGAAAGAATGCAAACCTCCAGAAAGGTGGTGGTGGTGTGCTCAGGGATTTGAAAGGCTGTGACCAGAGTGCTGTCAGCTTGCCCAGAGCATTGCTGTCACACTAGGAATGTCTTTCATGAGCTGTGACACAGATGTGTCTGTGCCTGCAGCATCTCTTGTTTGAGTGGCTAAGAGGTAGGGTTTTGCACTGAGCAGGCAGGCAACCCCATGGCACAGTGCCTGGAGCAGGAGCAACTCTGCTGTGCCACAGAGCTGAAAACAAAAGGCTATTGTCCAGTCCAAACTGCAGCCCCTGGATTATGTGCTGTTATGGATGAAATTCCACTGGAATATTGTGACACGTGCAGTGAGCAGGATGAGATCCTCACCTACTATCTCAGCCAGCAGTCCTCTCAGTGGAAAGCACAGGAACACTAGGGAACAGCTGTGGATCTTTTCCTTCAGCACTGTCAGCATCATCACCTCAAAAACTAACTCATCACTTGCATTTCTAGTTGAAGTTTACCCCAGTATTGTCAGTAAACATTGTATAGTGCTATATGCCTATATTATATTCTCAGCCTAGTATATGCTATTAGACTAGTCAGTCTAATATTTTTTGCTGTGATGGAATCAGCATGTATTGCCGAAGTTCAGCTTTATCCCTTTCCATCCCTTATCCTCGCCTATTGTTTTCCTTGCCTTCATTGTTGAAAGGGAAAAAATGACCAAGAGGCATCTCTGGTGTTTCATGTGAAGAACATTTTAAACTGTCCAGCAATGTACTAAATCAGTTCTCTAAAGTGGATTAGATGAACAGATCTCTGAATAAAAGAAGGCGAAATGCTTAATTTCTGTTAGGTATGCCTGAACACAACACTGCCCCCCCCNATTCTTTTCCCCATCTTTTTTTTTTCTTTTCTAATTTTTTTTCTCTTCCTTTTACTTGTGTGAAAAAAAACCCCAAAACAACAAACAGAACCAACAAAAAAATGCCTGAGGAAAAGTGCTGGTTTTCTGCCAGTGTTCTATATGACAGAAATTCACACAGGTAAGTATATTGAAAAAGAGGGATTATACTTTAGTTTGTTTGTTGAGATCTGGTTTTAGCTCCAGAGACTTAAGGCAGGTCTTGTAGCAATGGTAGCTAAAAATACTTCCAGGAAGATGTAAGATTTCTGAATTGACACAATTTCTTTAACAGAAAAACCTGTTTAAACAAAGTCCTTGATTTATTTTTTTCTCAACCCCACCTCTCAGACTTGGCCACCTTCACTCTGCAGCACAGGTACATCTAGAGATGATGAAAAACATGTAAGAAAGCTTGATGGGGGTTAGCTTGCCTGTTTAGCAGCACTGGCTGGGCTTTCAGGGAGGGATTACCACATCCATACATTTCTATTTTTGCATCCTGCAGCAAACATGTTATTACCACTGAACTGAGCTGGGCCTGCTGAGAAATGAAACTGTGGGCATTGCCTCTCACACACCAGGGGAAGCCAGTGCCACCAGCCCAGCCATGGGGGTTTGCAGTGTGTCAGCTCTGGAAGCAGTGGTGGGGATGGGATGGGATGGGATGGGATGGGATGAGCATACTCAGCCCAGGGGATCCTGCTCATTTCTCAGCCCCAAGGGAGCCTCAGGCTCCCCCTGACCTGGCTGCCATTCCTGGAACAAGAAGGGTTACAGGGTGAAAATCAGAGCTGGTCCCTTGTTTTCCATGTCCTCAAGGGAAAGCTGTAGGCTGGCACCTGGACCCAAACCTACCAGCACCTTTGTGGCTTTGCAGAGAGAAATAACCTTTGTCATGCCCTTTGTAAGTTTTCTATTTTGTGAGTAGTACACAGGTCAGTGGTTTGACTGCACAATTCAGCTACCAGGATTAAAGTCTCGAGTGCACTATTGAACTTCCAAAATAATAATCATAATTAAACCCCCCATTTTTTTTTCTGTTGTATGGACATGCCAAAAGATACAGGAAATCCATAGATGGATGGCATTTTCATTTTGGCATATCCTGTAAAGTTAATACATTTGCTGAAAAGCCCTTTTTCAAGCAGTATTTATGCCAAGAATTCCCTTCTGAAGCTCACAAAATATCTGAAAGTATTAAAGAAACCCCGTGTTCAGTACCTGTATGGCTTCCAGTTATAATAAAGTCAGTCATATGGCAGATATGATTGGCCTGATCTTTTGTAGCATTTTGGGTGTGTTTACATATTTGAAGTTTTCTAATTCAGACCCCTGTGCCAGAAACATGTAGCAACCCTTTCATGGTGAAATCTTTTGAAGTATTATTTTTCACTGTGTTCTCCTACAATCCCACTTTGTGTTTTGATACAAACTGAGAAAACCAATAAATAAAAGGTGAAACTGGTTTTCCAGGCATGATCTTCACTGTGAGTGTTTGCTAGGGTGAGCTGTCCTGTACAAAACATGTCAGGGTTGCTCTTCAGACCTCCTTTGGGCAAAACTGTGAGTGTGGAAGTGTGGTCCAAGTTAACAACACCCCCATTGCTTCCAGAGGGGCATCTTCTGCAGTGGAGAGGCTGTGGCTTGGCCAGGCTAGAGGCACATGTGCTAACTGCAATAATTAACAACTGGGAATGCTTTGGTTAGCTGCTTAATTTGTGGAGACCGACGATGAATGGCGTTCCTGAGGAATCAGTACTGCGATCAGCACTGTTTAACATCTTTGTTGGCAGCATGGACACTGGGATTGCATGCAGCCTCAGCAATTTTCCTATCAAGACCAAGCTATGCAGTTGATGCCAACTTGCTGGAGGGAAGGGATGTCATCCAGAGGGACCTTGAGAGGCCTGAAAGGTGGGCCCATGTCAACCTTGTGTAGTCAAGCCCCTTCAACAAGGCCAGGGGCAAGATCCTGCACATGTGTAAGGCCACAAATACAGGCTGGAAAGAGAATGGATTGAGAACAGCTCTTAGAAAACGGACTTGGGCATGCAGCTCAACAAGAATGATAGAACTGCTAATGTTGGTAAAGACCTCTAAGACCACTGAGTCCAACAATTAACCTAACACCAACATGTTAGCACAAAACCATTTCTCCAGGTGCCACATGTACACATTTTTTGAACACTTTTCATGATGGTGATTCTACCACTTCCCTGGGAAACTTTTTTCCAATGTCTGGCCACCATTTTGGTAAATACATTTTCCTTTATATCCAACTTAAATCTCCCCTGGCACAACTTGAGGCCATTTCTTCTTGTCCTATTGCTTGTTGCTTAGTAGAGGAGATTGACCCCCACCTGGCTAAAACCTCCTTTCAGAGAGTTGTAGAGAGTGAAAAAGTCTCCCCGATCCTCTTTTTTCCCCAGACTAAACATCCCTAGCTCCCTCAGCCATCCCTTACAAGACTTGTGTACCAGACCCCAACTCCACTGCCCTCCTCTGGACATGCTCCAGAACCTCAATGTCTTTCTTGTAGCGAGGGGCCCAAAACTAAACACAAGATTTGAAGTGTGGCCTCACCCATGCTGAGTACAATCGGTGCCCTGGTCCTGCAGGCTATTGCTGATACAGGCCAGGATGCCATTGGCCTTCTTGGCCACCTGGGCACACTGAAGCTCAACATGAGCCAACAACGTGTACTTGGAGCTCTAAATGCCAACTGTATCCTGGGCTGCATCAAAAGCAGCGTAGCCATCAGGATGGGGGAGGTGACTCTGCCCCTCTGTTCCTCTCTGGTGAGGCCCCACCTGGAGTACCGCATCCAGCTCTGGGGTCTCAACATAAGAAGGATATGGACTTGTTGGAAAGAATGCAGAGGGCCATGAAGATGCTCACAGGACTGGAGCACCTCTCCTATGAAAGCAGTCTGAGAGATCTGTGATTATTTATCCTGGAGAAGAAGACACTCTGGGGAGGCCTTATAGCAGCCTTCCCATACCCAAAGGGGGCCTACATGAGAACTGGAGAGGGACTTTTTTCAAGGGCATGTAGTGATTAGACAAGGGGGAATGGCTTTAAACTTAGAAAGGGTGAGTTTAGATTAGATATTGGGAAGAGATTCTTTACTGTTGGAGTGGTGAAGCACTAAAACAGGTTGCCCAGGGAGGTGGTAGATGCCCCATCCCTGGAAGTGTTGAAGGCCACTTTGGCTAGGCCCCTGAGCAACCTGGTCTAGTTTCCCTTCTAAGGCAGGGAAATTAGAACTAAGTGATCTTCAAGGTTTCTTCCAAACCAAACCATTCTATGATTAATTGGAGTTTGGTCTTCAACCAGCAAGAAAATCTTGCTTCTGTGGGAAGGGACAGTCCCTGCCAATGGGGGTAGATGGGAAGGCTTCAGAGACCAGAGGTTATGGATGACCTAAACACAGTGACAGAGACTCAAGAAATTCCATTGGAGAACCTGGGCCAACCATGACCCATAAAGTCTTGGCAATGATCTCCTCACAGTAGCAGTGGTTTGCAGAGCCCAGGGAAGATCATAGCACCCGGGAGATGTTAGAAGAAAGAGAAAAAACAAAATTGCAGCTCTATGTCAACAGTGAACCTGGTGTAAAACACCATCCCCAAACCAGCCAGCTGTTATAAGGTAACATCAGGAATTAGACAAAGGTGATAGTAGTCACCTCTTCTTTTTTGTTTGGATGAAAGAGATGCTTTGAACAGCAGCACTGGGGTAGTGCCAGCTTTTGGCAGGAGCCCTGGGCGTGTGAGTGAGTAGACACCTTGCAGTACCTACTCCTGGCACGCAGACAGAAGTGCAGCACCTGACATGGCAGGAAGGCCTGGATAATTCTTGTTTGCTTTTCACTGGAGAAAAAGAACGGATGCAGCTCAACAAGAGACAGTAAAGGCCGGTAGTGCTGAGAAACACAAAAGGAAAGATCAAGGAGAGAAGCTGGCAAAAACCCTTCAACAAGTAAAACAGTAAAGCAGTGACATATTGTTCTTCCTGGTGAAAAACAAACATGGGTGGTAAGAGTTAAAGTCATTCACATGTTCTCATGATGTTGACTGGGAATAAGAGTTGAGGGGACATACTGGGTTATGGGTCTGGAAATGTCTGGAAGAGCCGGACCACAGCCAGTAAGCTACAGTAGGAAAGTTCATTAGATCATGAAGATGCTGGAGTGGAAAGCTGGCAGGGGCCTGTGGCCAACAGGGGTCCAGAAAATGTTTGGGAAAACAAGTCACGGATGACCAAGAGCATTGTGTCAACAAAACATTAGCAGAGACCTAAATGAGCTGAAGATCAGCTGGGAAGAAGTAGATGAAAGGACCAACGTCTGCGGTTTTGGCGATACCATCTGCTGAGTTTGTGAGTCACGGAGACCAAAACCAGATAGAAACAAGAACTGGGCAGGCAGAGTTATGGCCTGCTGGGTCTGGGAATGAACCACTAATTTATTTTGCATGTACTGTATTGCTGATTCCCTCCATGTTTGAGTTAAAAAATAGTGGGTTTTACACCCAGAAAAATGAGTAACACTTGTGAGTTTAATTCATACCACTTGCATCACTGCTTCCGTGAATCTGGTGGCCATCAATTTTAGTGTACGTGGGAACCTTGGGCTGTTCCCTTGCTTTCATTTCATCTATTTACTACCCTTTTGGTGGGACACTGGAAGTGGTGATGAGCATTGCAAAACCAGGCTGTTTTTGCTGGATCCCACTGCTTTCAGCTCCAGCTACTTTCCTTTCCCATGAAGCCACTGACTACTGCATGCAGAACTTAATGTCCCAGAGCAATAGCTGGAGAGGTGACAGCTGTCACGCACCCACGGCCACATGTGTGCACACGGCTGCATCTGCATCTGTAACCAAATGGGATGCAGCAAGTTATGGACTGTGGTTTTTATGATGTGCTCTGTTTGCTTGGAGCCTGGCTGAGGGCAAACTTTTTCTGTCACATTCCTGAGAGTTTGGGGAAAAATTTCTGAGGACCTTTTACAGGGTGTTACTGAAGGCCACCATGACACAGTAATTCAAATATGTGACACTGAGTATTTCTCTGTCACTAATAGCCTTGTGGTGCCTGTGGATCGGGACGCCAGCATGACTGATGGATCTGGTGTTTTCCATTGCTTTTGGTGCTCATTGACTTTCAGGGGAAGGTCCCTGATGTGCTAGTTTTTTATTCCTGTTTGTGTAGGTAGTGGCATATCACATCTTCAAATTTCTAATAACAGGAACAACCATGGCAAGCCTGCAGTCCAGTTGGGAAGACCAGTGGAAAAAGCAGCACTGGTGATCTATCTGGGTTCAGTTTTTACAGCTCTAGTTGACAAATACAGGATTTCACCCAGAAGACAGAACAGAAAACTTCTTGCCAAAACTTCTTTTACCTACGGAAAGAGATTGGATCTGTTTTTTCCCTAAATGAAACTTTGATGCAGTCAGTCATTATTTACTGCAGTCCCAGGAATATAAGACACATAGCTCCTTCACACACCATTTAAAACAGTTCATGTGAAGGGTGGCTGTTCACTAGATGAGGTAGTTTCCTTTTCAGTTGTCATTCCGGAGCAATGCTAAGAATGTGAGCAAAAAATGCCATGACATAAAACTTGGACTGACTTCAAAATAAGTTCTAAATTTGTTTTCTGCATAATCACCTCTGTTTAGAGGTAGACATCTTTTTTCCAAAATGCTGATCGTAGTCTGGAGACCACAATACATCTCTTCACAAGTGCAGTAAGCTTCCGTCACTGGCAGTGCATGACACCTTCCCAGAGTCTCTCCTGTCACTTCCTTGTGCAAATCCCATCGAAGATGCATGTAGCTCTCCAAAGAACTCCATTTTGGTTATGTTTCTATAATTATACAAGAGGCACAGGATATGTACATCTTAAGCACCCTTATTTTTTTCCATATCAAAGACACTTGTTCTCTTGTTCAGATCAAAGACACTTCTCAGTGTTAGAAGTTTCTTACAGGAAGAACTAAGCTGAACAATTACAGCACTCTCGCTTGATTCCTCTGTCAAAGGATACCTTGGTATGCTCATTAGTTTTTACTTTATGCTCTGCTGGATTTATGTTTGTTTTCATTTAACTCCAGAAGAACAGGAAGGCTGCCACTGGACACCCCAGAAGCTTTGGTATTCTGGTTGCTATACAGATCTTTTCTTAGTTTTGTTTTTAAAGCTTCATAAAGAGCTTGTGTATATATTCCAGAAGGTTATGACAGGTATTTAAAATTGGACTATGGGCTGCCGTAGAAAATTATATTAATAAAAAAAAAAGACTAATTGCCCAGCCAGGTGGATGCAGCAGGGATGGGGAGCGTCAGGGAATTGTTTCTTATTGCATTTGTATTCCTTGGAGTAATTGCCTCTATGTTCTAGAAATTGCACTGGGTGTCAGGCCATATGCACTTCAGAAGCACAAGACTGTCCTTTGTTATTTGCTAATTAGAGAGAAGGCTCTGATAACTGGCTAAAGAAAAAAAACAAAAGGAAGTGGGGCTGACTGCCTTGGCCATCTTGTCCTCTTCAGTGAAACCTGCCTGAAATATACAGAGATACTGGTGCCTGCAAGTGAAAGCCTCAGATTTCTGGGAGTCAGGTTTGAACTTTTCACTATTTTGGGCTCCTGTTGATAGGCAAGATAGCCAAAAGAAGGGGGTGGCTTTCCCTTTCTTTCCCATGGTGACCATGGGCACTTTTCACAAAAGACCCCAGTGAGTAAAGCCCAGAGTTAAGTATGATGAAGTTAAGGGTGTTGATCCCAGAGCTGCTAAACTTCCAACAAGCACGGAGGTGTGAAGCAGGCTGGATCCTTGTGCCTCTTGAGCAGTCACAGCAACTGAGCCCAGCTGCAGGAATGCTACAGCTGCAGGCAAAATGTGAGATAAAAAGATCTACCCAAGTTTTAGGATGAGACAGACAACATCTTCCCCATAAAGATGGGAAGCATTAGCACTGCTGTGCAAGGCTTTGTGCACGATTTTGTTTAGAAAACTAGTTCCAGCTCTGATCAGCTGTGTTGTAATAAAAGATAAACTGAAACAGATGTGGTGAAAGGCTCTAAGGGTGATCAAGGCAAGGATGCCTATCTTCCACGTGGAGACTGAGAGTGACTTCTTTGGCTTAATGATATGGAGAAAACAGGACCTTCATGAAAAAAATCATGTGTTGAAATCACAGCGAGAGAAAATACCTGTTTAGGTGAAATGACAGTGTTGATAGTAGAAAAAAGAGATGGTGATGAAGAAAATTAGGTCAGAAATGAGAAATTGTCTGGTTACCTAAGAAATGGCATCTGGCAAGATGCCAGATCTTTCTAACAAAGGTGTCAAGTAGTTGGGATGGCTTCAGAAGGACCTTAGTATGTGTATGGAAATGTTTGTGGGACCCTGGGGATAAGCCTTCACATCCCTCAGATGCCCTTGATCCCTCCTGGTGCAGTGACATACCTCCTGCTGCCCATGTATTGCAGTCATGTGGGGCACTGGAGGGGAAGTTGTACATCCCTGAGCCTCCCCATTTATTGTAAAAGCACCAGGCTATACATGCTGCTGGATCCATGATACATTTCACAGAATCACAGAATCGGTTGGGTAGGAAAAGACCTCTGAGGTCATCGAGTCCAACCTATGACCAAGCACCATCATGTCACCTAGACCATGGTGCTTTTTTCCTTGTCCAGTCTCTCCTCAAATGCCTCCAGGGATGGTCACTCCACCACCTCCCCAGGCAGCCTATTTCAGTATCTTATCACCCTTTATGTAAAGAAATTGTTCCTAATGTCCAACCTAAACCTCCCCTGGCACACATTTCATCTTGCTGAGCAGCAGAATGGCTGAGTCTTTTTGTGTCTCTAGCCATTGATTTCTGTACTGCCATTTATCACTTGCTGTAAAGCCGGTACAGCAAGGCTGCTTGGCAGAATGCTGGGAGGATTAATGTCTGAAAGGTGGTGAGGTGCTGGGATGCTGCAGTCATGAAGGTCATGTGAGTATGTGAGGCGAGCAGGCTGGGATTTCAAAAGCATGGAGGAAACTGCTGAAAGTCAGACACGCCTTTATTCCTGCATCCCTGTGGAACTTTTGAAAATACTTTACTCTGATGGCAAAGAAAACACTTTTTTTGCAACTGCTCCTCTGAAATTTTAGTGGGAAGAAGGGAGTAGAGGATATGCTAGCTGGCCTGTGACTGGCATGCACCGAGGAGTCCACCCCCATATCTGTAGTCTCCTGATGTATACTACAAAGCCTCACTCTGCCCTTTAGCATCCAACCACTTCTACTCAGATCTTCATTCATCCATGGTCTTGCAGAGTTATTTGTGGCCCATGCCACTTAGAAATCTGATGCCTGTTAAAAAAACCCCAAACACTAGTTTTTGTCCTCTGTCTTTTGGGACAGTGAGTTAAAGCCTCTTCCCATTCCCAAAAAAAGCAGCTGAAGATAAAATTATTATCCTCCAGATGTTCCCTCCCTCTGGCTGGTGGTCAGTTCCACAGTAATCAGTTGGTCTAAGTTTATCTGTACAAATGTATTTTTTTGTGTAAACAGGAAGGAAAAGTGACAAGGTGTTTGTGTAGCTTGGATATTGTTTGCAGGATTCCTGAGGACTACTAAAGAATCACAGATGGACAGGAATGGGATGACAATTACTTCAACCTGGTGATAGTCTTCAGGATATCATGTTCTGTCAAACATCTGTGAGATTGCACTGATCACAACACGTTTTTGGTGGTGGCTAGGATATATCAGGAAAGAAAAGCAAAGGATCAAAGCTCAATAATTTCTGAATTAAAACCACAGCAAACTATCTGAAGTGTGTTTTCAATTAGCTGAAATAGGTAGCACTACACTGCCATGCCTCTTCTCCTACCCACTCCCTTGGGCTTTCTGCTGAAGCTTCCCTCTGAGAGCTAGTTAATGATTTTCACCTCACTTCTGATAGAAGAAAGATAGCCAGCTTGTGTGGCTTTGATTCCTGTCTCATTTATCTCTGCGTGTTGCATCTTTGGCTTTACTGATGTTATTTCTCAAAGAATAGGTTCTGTGGTGCTCTAAGGGTTACCCAAGCACAGCTCTAAGGAATTAATAGACTTAGAGGACCTGGCCAAAATAACAACAACAAAACCACCAATTTCTTCCCAGTCAGTGGCCTAATCAGTTTTATCACAGCTCATGCGTTATCAGCACTTGCTTTTTGATCAAAACATGTTTAGGCTTAGGGTTTGCCACTGCAGTTTGCTTAATTCAATTACTTCTTTGATCACTTCTGAGAGAAGTACCTGTAGATTAAATTCCCATTTAGTTTTTATTGGACATGAGCAAAAACTCACTTTTCCCCTAATTTCCTGGGATTGCAGCAGCAACATGAAGAGTGTCTTTATTTGCACAGACATCAACCAGATGTCATTAATCCCTCCTGAGGGCTTTTAAATGCAAGAACTCTTTCCCCATGAACCTCAGTTATCTGCTGGGAAATGCAAGAGCCCCTCTCACTCCCCCTGGAATGACACACACCCCTTCTGAAGCCTTAACTTGGACCCCACAACTCTGCTGCATTATTTTATTGCCATTGTGTCAGACGTAACACAGACATGCAGTCTGGAGTGTCGGAGAGCAGTGGACAGATTATAATCCTGACAGAACTTCATAAACAGCAAAACAATGGATTCCCTAAAAAAGCTGCAGACTCACATTTAAATAAAACTCCATAAAATGAATAGTTTATGAGTACCCAGAGAGCAAGTCACATGGAGCTGCAACAAATGGGATAGAGAAGATACAAGCTGCTCTCAGGCAGCTCGGGCTTCTTTCCCTCCCAGGGCATTTGACAGCAGAAGACCTTTTTGCTTCCATCTGAGGACACTTTGGACTTATATCTGGCGGAGAGAGCTAATCAGCTGTACTTTATTCCCTTCATCAGTTCTGGAACCCTCTGAACTGGATGGCAAGAATAACAATTTTTTTTTCAAGTCAGAATGTCTGTAGTGCTTCACTAATTATTTTTAATTAGTTGTGAGACTCAAGACTAACTGTATGACGTATCTTGTTGTCTTGGTTATTGTGTCATTGTCATATTGGTGGGAATGATTTTTTATACCCAATAAGGACATTACCATAGCACATTGATCAGTGTGGTAAGACATGCTAAATGAATTTGTAAAAATGCAACAAGATGTAAAACAAGTTTAAAGACCTAGTTCTTTACAGTCTGTCCTCAATCTCATTTCTGGACGCCATCTTGCTTTTCCTAAAATGTGTGAAAACAAACAAGGAAAGGAAGAGCACTGATTATAGTTATTAGAAGCATTAATCCCACCTTTTAATGCACAGTTGAATGAAACTATAGCTTTGTAGGGCAGCTGCACTCCGTTCAACAGCAAGGAACTCTTAATTAAGTCTCACTTAATCTCAGCCTGACATGACAATCCAGAGTTCCCTCACCATGCATCCAGCCCAGCTGAAGACCTCTGAGTGCACCTCCACATTATCCAGCTCTTGGTTGCCAAAAATATTCCCGTGTCCATTGACATCTCCTTCTTACCTAAGGTTCCTATCTCTGCCTTCTCATATCTCTCCCCAGAGGTTCTGGTGCTTAGCTAAATCCTTCCCACAGTTCCACTTATGAGAGGTCATTGCTCTGCCCCCTTCCCAGGCCCTGAAATAACAGCTGAGGAGCTGGTCCATGCAGACATGTCAAAAAGCCAATATGGAAGGCTTTTTTTCTGCAGGGTTTTTTATTTCTTAGTGATTGTTTGTAAACCTCATTTTAGCTTGACTTCAGGTAAACTCCAGAGCTGTAGGCAGGATTTGGCATGGCTGAACATAATACTTTTCTTCTACTTTCAGCTTGCAGCCCTCAACATTTCTATGGCAAGTTGCTTCTTTCTATTTCAGTTCATGTTTAATATAGAATATACTTAAGAAATGTGCAAGAGCATCAGGCTGTAAAATAGTCCTTAAGTGAGTCATAAGGCCCAAATAGCTCTGCTGGAAAACCAAGAGCATTTCCCAGCCCTTACCCTCTCCATGGCCACCCATACTTCTCGTGCACTTTCAGTTCCTACCTACCCCACACTGGAAATGGAGGTGCTGAAGAATCCTATTCTGTGAGGCCTGCTGAGGTCATAAGGATGGGCTCACCATGTTTCATATGACCCTTATGATTTAAGGGATATTTCACACTACTAAATTCTTTTGTATGTGGAAGGACTTTTCAAATCCACTCCTGTTCTCTAATGAGCTGGGTTCACAAGTGCTGCTTGTTGAGTCACATCTAGCTGTAACCCACCTGCACCCCAACGTCCTTCTCAGTAGATGTGCTCTCAATCCTTTCATTCCCCAGCCTGTGTCGATACTGGGGGTTACCCTGGTCCAGGTGCAACACCTCACACTTGGCCTTGTTGAACCTCATGAGATTCACATGGGCTCACTGCTCAAGCTTGTCTAGGTCCCTCTGGATGGCATCCAATCCTTCAGTTGTTTCAACCAGACCACTCAGCTTGGTGACATCTACAAATGTGCTGAGAGTGCACTCGATACCTTTGTCTACATCATTAATGAAGATATTAAATAACGCTGGTCTCAGTACAGACTCCTGCAGGACACTACCTGCCACTGATGTCCATCTGGACATTGAGCCACGTATCACAACCCTCTGGATGTGACTATCCAATTAATTTCTTATTTACCAAACCATCCACCCATCCAATCCATCCTTCTTGAACTTAGCGAGAAGGATGTTTGTGGGGAGCTGTGTCAAAGGCCTTACAGAAGTCCAGACAGATGACATACATAGCTCTTCCCTTGTCCACTGAGGCAGTCACTCCATCATATGTTGCAGTGTGTTTTTATTGTGTCTTCAATTGTGGCTCATTTTCAGTGGTTTGTTCTATAAACTGCACACCCCTTCCCCCCCCCCCCTTTTGTATTGTTATAATAGATTTCATCCCTAATGGATTGTTCCTTTCCCCCTGTATTGTTGGTTTTGCCCTGGTTGTCTTCCTTCCGTAGACCTGCCCTTCCCTTCCCTCCTCCCACAGAATTGTCAATCCTTCCCCAACCCTTCCCCTTCTTCTAGACTGTTCCCTATCAATCCCCTAATTTTCCACGCCTAGTGGTTAGTTTAGACTGTTCCCGCCCCTTGTGTTCTTTCATTGGTCTATGTATTGTACTCCCCGCCTTATGTTCCACCCCCATGTAACCCTTATTGATTGGAAATTGATTGTATCCTCTCCCAAGACCACCTCTGCTTGTAAGCATCTGTGAGCCCAGATCTTGTGTGTCCTATCCCTGACCCTCTTAAGAATAAACATTTTTGGAACCATACAGGTGATCGCTCCCTACTCTCTCATCCTTGTCCTCGGTGCCAATACATCCAGAGCTGTGGGGAACAAAGGCAGCTCTCTCTGAACCACCACCCGAGTCCCTCAGTGGTCCCTCAGGGGTGGCCGCTCCTGTATTGCCCGGGGTGAGGGGCTAGCCAGGGGTTTTCCCCTGGCTGCATCAATCATAGAAGGCTGCTGAGTTGGCCAGGCAGGACTTGCCTTTGGTGAAAATCATAGATCATATCCTTGTCCTTTGTGAGCCTTAGCACAGCTTCTAGGAGGATCTATCTGTTCGATGACCTTCCCAGCCACAGGCATGAGGCTGACAAGTTGGGAGTTCTCAAAGTCCTCCTTTCCACCCTTTTCCACCAGGGGGTTTATCTGACTGCTGTGAGTTTTTGAATATCATGAAGAGTGGCATAGCAACTACATCAGCCTCTTCCCTTGGGACTCTGGGATGCATCTCATTACACCCCACAGACTTATGTATGTTCAGGTTCCTCATGTGGTCATGAGCCCAACCACTTCTACCGTGGGAAGAACTTTGCTCCCTCAGTACCCATCTTCCATTCCACCCACTTGAAGGAGCGGGAAGAGAGGCTGATAGTGAACATTGAGGCAAAAATGTTGTTGAGTACCTCAGCCTTCTCCTCACCCATGGCTGCCAGTTTGCCTGCTGTGTTTATTGGGACAGTAACTTTCTTTATCCTTCCCTTTTTTGGTTAACAGGTACAACTGGTTAACTGTAGAAGCCCTCCCTGTTATTCATTGTGTCCCTTGCCAGGTTCAGCTCCAGCTTTGCCTTGACCTTCCTCACCCACTCTGTTACCTGGCTCAAGGAGTTATCCTCCATGCATTCCCGGATTCTTCTGGTTTGCCCACAGCTCACCATGCTACATGTCCAGCAGATGCTGGGGTAGCTGAAGTCCCCCAGCAGGACAAGAGCCGAGTTTCTATCTTAAAGGAAGGTATGTATTTTTTCAAATCACTAAAATCTATGTTTTATAATTAACTCTGCAGAAATGAAGTGTGTAACTGGTATTGTCTAAAAATACAGTTTAAAAATTATTTTTTATTTTAAAAAATTGGAAAACATTGTTTAGCTAAATGAAGAGATTCAAAACCTTATTTATTCAGGAAACAACTTTTCCTGACATTTATACATGTTCATGTAATTTATTATTGAGTTGTGGCAATTTAGAGGGTTGTACTTACATGGTGATAAAAGATACTTTATCTTCCATTTAAAGACATCACCAGAAAATCATGCTGACACATTTATGGTTTTTAGCTCCAGGTTCAAGTTGTTGAAGAATTATCAAGTAGATGTTTTGAACATGATTCGTACCCTGTTTTCCTTTTTGTATGCTTCCACTATCTCTCCATTAGACTTCTTGATGATGTTACATAAATTATGTTAAAGGCTGTAGTGGCATTGTAAGCATTGTAACTTAGATGATTTCACAAGAAGACTTGTGACTCTTCTCTGTGTGTTTAAAAGATAAAGTTACAGTTACTACAGGCAGCAAAAGAAATCTATAACTTCTGCATCAACAGGAAACTCAACAGCAGTGGAGCCTGTGTGCTTGATGGTTTAGGGAAGTTTACTGGGGTTACAGTGTGTGCTGTGCAGAGTCAGGGCAGCTCCTGTGATGTCTTAGTGCTGTCATTGCCACAGGGAAATCTGACATCTTAGTAATTTTCTCACTGATTTTTCTAATCCTACCTCTAATGTCAATAAAAGGTAGGTTTGCTGTGGGCGATTTCTCTGTGGTTATATGCTGCCAGTATGATGGAAATGGAGCATGTTTTGCCCCCTGTCCCCATTCCTTCATCCTCTGTCTCCTGTTCTGGGTCTTAAAGGAGGAGCCAGGATTTGGGACCTGCTTGTCAGTGGAAGGGCTGATGCAAACGTCCCCTCCAGAGCTGCCTTTTGGGGAGGTGTTTATGCCACTCAAACTCATTGCAGATTTACAAACCTGGTCTTCATGAGTTAGGACTACCCTACTGAACTTTCTGAAAGTGGTGGACTATTTATTGCATTTAATTTTGCTAACATGTTGTGTGGGTAATTAACTCATTAATTTTTGTTTCATTTCTGTTTCAAAATAAAAGAAGCTTGTAGGCATCAGTAGATGTTTTATGAAGTTGCCACTGTTCTGGGCACCGAGGGATAAATCAAAACATCTGGCTGGGCTGGTGTTTTGAGGAGCTGCTGCACAACTGAGTATTTTTCAGGATGAAAAGAAGTGATAGATAGAGGACATGGCAGAGTATTGTAGGTATGTATCTCTGTGGTTACCATGGGTAGTGTCACCCAGGGCTGAAGGCCTGGCCCCAGGGGAGACAGTCAGTGCTTTAACTGTGAGGATGTCAGGTCAGGATTGAGATATGTGTTTGTGCAGTGTCACAAATGGAATCAGACTGGTAAACTCTGCGGAGTCTCTCAAAGCCATCCTTCCAAATTTTTAAGGAGCCAATGCAGATTTCAAGCCAAATTCAGTCCAATTTTTCCCTTTCTCCAAACAGGACAAGAATACCTGAAGAAAGTGTGTTATAAAATCAGCATTGACAGCATTGTGTTGAAAGGAAAATTATCCCATTAATTCCTATTTAACAATAATGAGTACATTGTTGCAAAACGAAAATGTCATAACCATGTTGATGTATTTACTAGAATACAGTGTGCGATTTATCTGGTGGCATGAATAAAGTAGAACCCCCTTATAGGCAGATACCATCAGCACACATCTTGTTTGCACCTTTTAGTTAAAGCAGAGCTTTTGGCTATTTAGGAAGGTCTTTATGGAGCCAAATGCCAGGGGTCATGGCTATTTACCCAGTTGTCACTCTTTTAGCTGCACACACACTCAGCTGCTGTGGCACTTAGTGCATGTTCCTCTTGTTTGTAAATATGTTCCTCTTGGTGGTATTTTCATGTGCAATCTGGGAAACAGCAGGTATCTAAACTTTGATTACATTTATGAGCATATTTTTGCTGTCAGAGTGATACTCCAGAAATGGCCTTTCTTTGCCCTGATAATTTCATTGTGCTTATGCTTCTTACTGGCACCTTTCATTTCAATTTTTTCTTCACCTATAGATGTGTTTGCTTGAAAATATACTCAAAGATACCACTACTGCTTAGTTAAATGCATAATAACCAAACATTCCTATAAAACTAAGCTTTAATTCTAGGTCTGATGAACCTTAAAAGTGCATTTTATGAACACAGTCCAGACAGTTAACTGATATTAAAAATCTTCATCTGAGGAAATGTTGGCTGCATCCGTGTCCATAGGGCTGCCATGGGCTGCACTTTGGAGTGGTGAAGAGGGGGTGAGTTTGAAGCCAAGCTGAGACAAAGGGCTTTGTAGCATTTTCCCAGTGCCAAAGGGTGCGGGGACATCTGTCCAACATCCCTGCCTGTGGCTCTGAAGTGGAGCCAGTCTCATGGGGCTCAGCACTGAGCTGCTGCTGCTCCTCAGAGCAGAGCTGTGCCGTGGTGTAATGGGAAAGGGGGAGTACAGCAAAACATGAGGGAATGGCTCTCAGCACAGCTCTCTCTCAAGACATTCATTTGTGAAGTGTCTACACAACACCCCATCTCTCTCATTCGAATCTCTGCTATACCTTCAATTGCAGCCTGGAGCACTGTGAGGATATAGTTAGGGAGAAAAGGGCTTTAATCAGGAAATCCTGAGAATGTGCTCATTAGTACAAATGTTTGGATGTGGGTAGTTTAATCCTTCACAGGAAAATTAGACATTCTCATTCTCAGTTTTGTTGGAAGTAAAATACCAAGCACAGAAGGGTCTCAGCAGCTCCTCATTAGTACATCTCTGTCCAGAAGCAATCTGCCTTTACCCAGTGAAGCCTTCGTGCCTTCGGTAAAGCTGCCTTTCCTAACACCGTGGGGGATTTCAGCACTGTTCCTGTGTGTACATTGTGTGGCTGTAGCTGAGGGGCAGTGGCTGTCAGCACAGGCAGTGGGAGAGAACAGAGAGGCATTTAGGTATCTGTGAAATACATGCAAAGGGCTGTAGTGCTCTGATTAAATTTAACTTCCCTTGCACTGCCATCAACACCCCCACTCTGTACAGCATTGGCTAAACTAGGAAATCAGCTCCCCAAGCAAATCAAAACAGTGCTGTTCCACACACACAGTCCCATCACAGCTCCAGTGAGATATTAATGCACAACAGAGCAAAGGGCTGGCTGTGCCACTGCTCAGAAAAGGAAAGAGGGAGAAACCATATATGTCAGAGGAAACATTTTCTTGGCAATATGGTTAAAGGCTCATATCTAAAAATAATAAATCTTGGCTATCTGTATATATATATATAATATGTATATATANATCTGTATATATATATATAATATGTATATATATGTATATATATATAAAATAAAGTTAATAAATCAACACTGTCTGCAAAGTGCTCATATGGTGTCAGAGGATAAACTCTGAATTTTCCCAAAGCTGGTGCCAAAGGTGTTAACACCTCTGAATAGTGAAGGAAGTTTTATGCAGGGCCCAGGAGCCAGGATACCTGAGTGGAGGTGTGGGTACCTGAGGGCAAGTGCGCCCTCCTTGTCTCTCCTCAGTGTGCAGCACAGGCTGTCATCTGCAGGCACAGCAAAAGCAGCAAGTGGGCAAATGGGAAACCCCAAAGCACCCAAAATATCTGCTCTGCCCTATCCTAGGTGTCTGTGTAGGCTACAGGGTAATTTGCTGCACAGCTCCAGGATGTTTACAGTAAGCTGAGTCACCCTTCAAGCTCCATCTCTAATGGGATTTCAGTCACTTACTTCACAAGAAGACACTTTAAGTTTAGGTACCTTAACCTTGAATTGCTTCCTGGCCCAAGTAATCCCTGTGGGAGAAATGCTGGCTACTTGCAAGTGAGATTTTATTCCCAGTCTCTTTAAAATCCCTTTGAGTTCATGCAGGGGTGAAGTCAAGTAGCAATTAAATAAAGCCCAACAGGGAGAAGAATTGTCATGAACAATGATTTCTAATGACTGCCTGTAACCAAGTAATTTAGCTTGTCTGAGCAGAGCAGTTCCTTTAAAACTTTCCAGTGTGGCTGTCCATGGCTCATTTTGCAAGAAGAGAGAACAGAAGTAAAGGAGTCTTTAAACATTTTGAAAAAAGCCAGTGAGAGTTTCTAATCTGCTGAAAACATGAGGTTAGAAGAAGAGGATGGCAGTTTTCAGGCTACGAGGAGAAAACAGTACTGGATTTCGACAAGCACTGGGCACCTGCACTGATTTTGACTGGAACAGCATCACGGAATTTGCATTTCTCCAGAGCTGTTGTTTCTATGCCATGTGAATTTGAGTGGAGAGTCATGCTTTTGTGTAGGCTGCTGGCAGATGATGACAAGTGAGAATTACCAATGCTGTGGTGCAGAGAGGGTTAAGTAACTCCACAGCATCCCTTCTGTTGGAGAACCATGTCTGTCAGTCATATGGAATTGGGACAATTTCTGACTTCTGCTAGCTGCACATTAGGTGTCCATTTCCTCTATCACTGCATCTTTAGGATCCTTAAGCATAAAAATCGCAGCAATAGCCACATACAACAATGATGAGTGTTTTTGAAGAGCTTATACTGGAATTGCACATAGGACACAGCAAGAGCAGAAATGTGGGAGGAAGGGTGAGCATTGACATTGTGGCAATAAGTTCCTGCAGTTACCTGGTTTGGGCAGGTGTGGGGAGGGCACTTCTCTCTTCCCTCCAGACAGCAGTGACTGCTGCTGTGATTAATCCCCTCAATGGAGTCTCCCTCCTCTGCTTTGACCAACAGCCCACCTCCCCACAGCACCTTGTACTACCTTCAGAAGCTCTCACACCTCTCTGGATTTGTAGTTCTGTGCCCTGCAGGTTCCTGTTTCACCTGAGATGATATACTGAGCAGCATGTCTTTTACCTGCCTTTAATTCATTTTTATGAGATGTCTTCACTATAACTTTCTGATTTAGGTACACCCCAAATTACTTTTTCTAAGCTAAGCCTTACCTTATAACTATTTTTTTCAAGCAGGAAGAGTATGCATCCCTAAGAACAGAGAAATTCCAGGGCTGCATGTTAGCTCTGCTTACAGCCAGCACAGCACAACTCTCCCAGCACAGTTGGGTGTGACTGTGCATGTCCCTGGCTGCTGGGGATCTCAGCATGCTGGCTCAGCACCACTGCTCTGTGCAGCATGACTGGAAGCAACAGTGACATTTATTGTGGCATCGTTTCAAATGCCTGCCCAGCAAACCCCAGCCTAAGGCACCCCCCTTTGACAGAGCCCCACTGTGATGGTCCTTTCCCCACCATTGCTTCTTTAGTGTGCTGGGCGCAATGGCTCCTCTTCACTGCCTGACCTCGCATCCCTCACTGCAGGACAAAACCCAGACAAAAATATCACCTTGTTCGTACATAATAAAAAAGTCATTTTCACCCCAAACCAGGACTAGTCTTTCTCTGAAGCTGGCTTGCTCTCAATGGAAAATGGGCCTGATACTGCTTTAACAAAATGTGCAGAAGTGAACCCATTTGTTTATACTGAGCTAGGAAAATCCCTTCACTTTGCTGTAGTTACAAATGTTTTTCACACTACTGTTCAGGACTTCTGCTTTTTATGTCTGGCCTAAAAGACTGCTCTCTCTGGCCATTGAGGACTTATTAACCCCATTTATGGGAAATGGCTGTGCACTGACTCAGAGGGAAGAATGACACTTATTGAATCACCAGCACCAGCATCCCATGGGTTTTCCTTGGAGGCCTCTCAACTAAATATTAGCTAGGAAAACACAGGGCCATGGGGACTGCCTGACTGCAGCCAGCGGCTCACCTCTCATCGTTGTGTCCACACAGACATGCCTGTAGCCCACAGAGCCCGGCTCTGCCTTGGCGCGGGCTCAGGCACCGCAGATTTGCATCCAAGGCTCGCGTCTCACTGCACATTCATTCTTTCCAAGCTGTCCTGTCCTCAGCAGCAGCCGGCCTCTTGCTCTCTGACAGCAAATTAGAATGCTTTCAGGCAGTGCCCTCTGCCTCTCCCCCACCCCAGCTCTAGCTCTGGCAGGAAGCAGCAAACAGAACTTCCCTGCCCCTCGCATCCCAGGCTTTTCCCTTTGGGCGTGATGCTCCCCAAACCTGTCCTTCCAGCACAGGTCTTGGTGCAGCACCTCACTGTTCTGGCATTGCAGGGTCAGGGAAGAGGAAGAGGACAGCTCAGGAGAGCAAAGTGCTGCAAGCAAAGCTGGACCTCTGGGCACCTGAGGCCGCAGAAGGCACGACTGGTTGCACTGGGGGGAATCATTCGTGCACTGAATTTGTTCCACGCCTGACTGATATGTGCAAGTCATGACCAAAAGAGGATCATGGTGTGTCTCTAAGTCCTTGACATCCTCACTTCTTTCTGAATTGCCAGGAGTTGGGGTGGTCAGTCTGGCTCAGAGTTCAACCTCTGGCTCAGGTCTGGAGTGAGTAAGAGACTTTCTCATGTGGAAACCAGCCCTTTACACCAACAGAATGGGTAAAGCTGCCTAGGCAGGCTGACTAGATGCAGAAGTGGGTGCCAAAATAGGTATTTATCAATGATTGTGATGAGAAGATAATGTTTTGCTTGGTCTGAGACCACAAAATGATACTATGTTGATGATCTAAAGAATGTAATTTTCTTGAATTTTTAAAGTGAAATGGTTCTTCTTTTAAAAAAAGCTGTCTTTGCTATGGACTTCAGTGTGTCTAAAAATTTGTTATTTTCTGCTGTGTAATAAAAGGGTCTGTATTTGTTCTTGCACAGATGCCTTATTAAAATTTCCAAGAAAGCTGAAAAGATTTGATGCAAAAGGTATTTCAAGTAGTCTGGATACACCCATTACAATCTGTTGTATATATTTTGCATTTGTTGTTGCACCAGAATGTGTTTTAAAGTACAGATAGCAGTATAAAGGATATTCAGATAAAACAAAGACTGCATCTTTGCCTGTGTGTGAAGGCAAAAGAGTAATGGAGAAAAGCCATCAATCACCACACTAAGCAGATGTGAAAACTGCTCAGATCTTTGCCTAGATCTCAGTTACACCCCAAATCAGGTCAAAATATCACCAAGAACACAAGTCATGAGTGCAGAAGGAGACTGTGGGCCAGCAGTGTGTCAGCCAGCAATGAATCAATTCAGCAGCATCTGCCAACCTCAGCAGGAGACTTCAATGTGTGGTCAATAAAAGCTTGATCCAAGCCAAGGCTCCTGATGCAGCTGGCATTGCACTTGTGTCCTGTAAGAGTCTTTGAACCTGGCTTCTGTCATGTCACCAAATTTCTGGCCAGGTCAGACACTTCATGGCTGCCCCCTCCCAGATGGAGTTTATCCCGACTGAGCAGTTTCATGTGCAGAAATGATGGTCATTCTTCCTTTGCTTTACATTGCATAGCTCTGGCAATACAAAAGGACTTTCCAGTGCCACTCAAACCTGGACACACTTCAGTGGTGTGTGAGGCTCCTTAGTACTCTCTCTTACCAGAGCCCTTTCTTAGACATAAACAAATTTGTTAAATTTTAACCTTTTTTTTTCTGACATTTTCCATTCTGGGCATTGGCCTCAAGATTTTTGATCACATTTTTTTGGTTTTTATAGGAAGGTGACAGAAAACCTTGAAATTTTAACATTTTTTATGTGATTCTTGGCCAATGATTTCTAGAGAGGAGGGTAAAGAAAAATATACTGATTTACTGGGGTGAAATTTTGTTCCCTTTCCCCTGAGTGAATGCCATGCTTTTGGGATGGTGGCAGTGGTTCAGGCTGAGTGAGAGGCAGAAGAGGAAGGCCAAGAGAGAGACAGAGGCTGGAAGGAGGAAGAGGGCTGGGTTCCAGCTCTGGGCTGCCATATGGATCAAGGTCTAAGCACCTTGGCAAACCGTGGTCTCATGGACCCTATGAGGCTGGGGAACACACACTTATGTTTTTCTAGACGGACCAGGTCCAGTAGCACTGCAGAACTCCTTGCTGTCTGCATTTTACAGCCTTTTCTCCCTATCCCATCTTTGAATAGTATATTCATAGATGCTAAGCTCTCTCAAGCCAACAGCAGTGTTTTCATTGATTTAACGTAGCCAAGGTTTCAAGCCAGTCCCAAAAATTAAACAAGTGATGATTTTGTCTCAGTTCAACAGAGGCTAAACCATAGCATTGGGAATATTCCTCTCCCCCTCTCCTTCAGGACTGGAGGATTCAGCATACGTTGTGTAAAGTTTAAATCAGAAAAATATTATTAAAATCCAGTTGTGTTGGCTGTTGCTGTAGAATGATAACAAATTTTGGGTATGTAAGTCACAGGAAGAGAGGGTTTGTCCTTGGCTTCAGAAACCTTATGTGCTTGTGGTCCTATTTGCAAATGTCTGTCACAGGTGATCAAGCAATGGCTGTTTCACAGGGCAAACTTCCTCTGAGCTGAGGAACAAAACAGCAGTTTCTGGTCTGAGACAGCTTAAGGAAAAGTTGTTCACCAAGAATCCCTGGTTATGTTGATATGTTCTCTCTTTGCTGACTTTTTTGCTTTGATTTTTCTGTTTTATGTTTCTCCAGAGTACCAAGGTCTGGCTGCTGGGCCAGATTCATGGATTCCTTGAGACTGTGCAGCAAATCCCATTGGCTTTGCAGCCTGGCTGAGGCATTGCTTGTCTTTTCATTGCACGAAGCTGACAGGCCATCTTATCTTCTGGCCACCTCCACTCCTGGCCATCTCTTCAGCCTGTTGCCAGGGATCTTGATGTGATTTTCTATCTGTTTAGTATAACATAGCACACTACCATAGGTTTCTGTTATGAACTGGTCTTTCTTGTGGTTCATTTTTTTCCTTTGTAAAGGTCTTGTCTGTCATAGACTTCAAGCCTTTTCCCATCTTCTGCCTTCATTTTACTTGTAATTTCTTGAAGAAGGAAATAAATTAGTTGAAGTTGCCAGATTTAATAAAGATGTTTGGGTAATTTGTGATGACTTGGCTGTACATACAGGAGATCACACTGAAGTCTCATTTGGATATACTTTCAATGAACGCATCCAAATAAAAAGGACCCAGGCCAGCAGGGAAGGGTTACCTAAGCAGGTAAGAACAGCCTTGTTGGGTCTTACTCCTTTTTCAGGCTGGAGCCCCTGCTGGAGGCAGGGTGCTGCCCCTCGGCTTGGCCCAGTAGGACCAAGCTCATTGTGTGCTTTAGCTGAACGTCACAGAACAGACTACTTCAGTTGAATGATCTGATGTGCAAAGAAGCATTTTCATTCATTTAGCTTCAGCCCTCTCCTTTCTCATCTCAGCTGATGCCCCTCAGTTCACATACTGGAAGAGATTGTGAAAAATTTATCAAGTATGGGAAAAAATAATCAGCAAACGTGAATATTTAAATGTAAAAGAGTTAACATTCTGTTTTACTAAATTTTTGATTAAAATGTCAGTTTCAGCAACATTCCCAGAAGCATGAACACATCTTAAGAATGCTCTGATTTCAAGAAGTTAGTGAGATGCCTTCTACCACAGACATAGATCTTGGTTATTTTGCTTATGGCCAGTGCCTGTTGAACCTCAGTGTGCCTGTGGAAAGGGGGCCTGCAGGCAGGAAATCCCCTTGGCTGTTCTTTGATCCTTTCCCTTTGCTGCATCACATCTCCTGCTGAAATGCACTGTGTGTGAAGGGGATATTAGACACAGCAATTTGGTATTTATTATATAAAGTGATTGTGAGCTCACACTGACTGCATTGTTTTCTTCAGTTTAAACTGGTATTTTACATTGTATTCCTTACGTATAATGGAACATTACATTGTTCTACTGGTCTGTCTATTTTCCTTTCTCTGTACAGGCTGCTCACTCTGGGAAAGTGATTTGGGAAATGTAACTAAAGGTTTAGCAGGTCATTTCTGCATTATGTAACAACTATAGATTAGTCCTTCTCTAATTCATGCAAAAATAAGTCTACATCACTTTCCTGTCATTCATAAATATTTATGGGTACTATTTAGCTAAATAAATAATTATGACAACCAATTTCACTTTGAAAAGAATCTAAAACTGCCTGGCTAATCCCTCATCAGCTAATAAATACTAGCCAGCTGCGTTCGTCAGTGTCTTAAGTAATGCAAGGATGGGGGCGCTTCAGATCTAATGCAGTGCATTTTTATTATTCTGGTTTAATTATTAAGTTCCTGTGCAGATGTTTTTATTAGTTGATAAGGGGAATGCTTAGTCTTCTACATTACCATTTCCAGTAAGGTCTGTCATCCAGGGGAGCTGTTTTCAGGGAATTTAGGTGCATGGGGCAAGGCTCCTGCATGCTGTAACAGTGAGGAAAGAGGGAGGGAAATGAATTTGTCTCTGGTCAGTTGCTGATCTTCCAGGGGCTTTCTGGGAAACTTCTGGGAAACTGCTTCAATCCACATAGCTCAAGAGATACATTTGTACATGAGTTTCGGGAACATGGGTGCATTACATTGGGGTGTGTCAATATTGATATCAGTGTGTGTCAGCTGCTCTCTGACACGTGCATGCTTTGCTCAGCTTTTAACATAAAAAAGCTTTACTGTGAAAAAAAAATGAGGAGCAACCTATGTGAAGTATCTTGGCATACATTCCCCTTCATGCCCTTATATTGATAATATTCCAACTGTCCTGGATAAGTTGAAATCACCAAAGAATCTTGAAAAATTAAAGAATATATCTAATAAAAAAACTGCAAGGAAATTAATGATCTTACCAGGCAGTTGTTCTCACTAAGAAATTCTGAAAAAAACTATTTTCTATACACTTGTTCTGATTCCAGTAGTAGACTTCCTACTGGAACAGAGTGGAGTTCTAGTGTTCAGTGTGCAGCAGCTCAGCTCTTGGGAGATGCCATTTCTCAGCTTGGCTGCTGTCTTCAAGAAATAAAAAAGTCACCTGCTATTTCAAGAAGTAAGGTAAATATGTATCTTTGCTGTTTGCGCAGTGCAGGCTTTCATTTAGTAGCATCAAAAAAAAAAAGAAAAAAAGAGAAAAAATAAAACCCAGACAACACCACCTTCCCATTAAAAAAAAATTATTAAAACCAGCATAATTTGTGCAAGTTATCTTCCCAGTCTTTCTGTGCTTAAGTCAAATTTTGAAGGTTTCAAAAATTATAGCATTTTTCAACATTTTCTGCCATGGACAAAACCTCCCTAGGGAATATGTTTTGTGTTTCAATGAGTGCAAAATTATAGTGTACTTCAGGAATGTACTTTGTAAATAGGGAGGGCTTTACTGTGAGTCATTAGTGAAATTAAATTTCTGTTAGAAGAATGAGTTAAAGAGGTAATATTCAGGATATCGTAATTTAGGATCAGGTTACTCGAAACCTTGTTCTCACCAAAATATACTCAAATAAGAGGTTCTTTGACTTGCAGGAAAGATGATGCTTTCATAGAATGAAACAGGCCTCAGATTATTTGGTTGGTTTAATTGTTTTGACAAATCTGAATGGCATGATAGGGGTTAAAGTAAGTGTCCAGAGAGAAAAGAGGAAGGAGCCATTCCGTCTTGTTATTCCCTGTGTCTGTCTGGTGAGCTCCAGAAAGAGGTAATAAGAGAAATTGTGTGTAAAGTCCTGACCAAACCCTATCAATCTGCACTTAATCATGCTCAGTGAAATACATTTTGGGATAGTTTTGCTGGCAAATAATAACAAGTTTGCATTTGCCTTTTTTTTTCTTCAGAACCTTAGCCAGATTTGGGCAGCTTTTCTTGGACATACCATTCCTACCTGGTGTTAGTGCAATCTTTCTGCCAAGTTTCAAGCCTTTGATACAAGCATGGGAGGCAAAGCTGCACTTTTTAATGAAGTAGCAATTTTTCACAGATTAATCCAGGTTTTCAAGGCTTATTATGAGCAACTTTCAGTATTTTTCAATTTTTTTTTTAAATTGGATTCAACCACATTTTTTTTATTATCGTTTTAGTGCTTAATTGTATATATCTGCATCTGTATGCACATACTTATATCTGTTCCAATGTCACTTTTCACTTTTGAAGGAAACTAAACTTGATTACAAATGTTTTATTCTGTTCCCTGTACATTTCAAAAGGCAGCACACATAGTTCTGCATGTAGTGAGGTGACAGACATATATTGTTACAGACATGAGCCATCTTCAAATTGGTATGAAGGAAAGCATTGTCTTCACTGTCAATACTGTGTTGAGACTGATTGTATTTTAATTTGATGTTTGCCACATGCATGTCTCTTAAAAAATACTAAATAACAAACCAGGAGAGAAAGAAAAACAAATCCCTGCCTTCTTGCCTTGCCATAATAGAGCTGGAGTTATTTCAGGAACAAGCTGGACTGGTTTTTCCTAGGACTTAAAAATATGCAAGTGACCATGGTTTCCAGAAAAGAATCAAATGGAATGAGATGCCAGCATTGGAAAAGAGACCCTTTCCAGATGCTGGGTTGTTTTTTTACTGGGTTATGCTGGTCCTGACCTCAGGAACATGGTGTTCCACCGACTGTCAGAGCTACTGTGGCTAATCACAAATCCACACCTCCCAGGTTAAAAAAAGCAATGGAGGCTGAGGAAGATTAGTTCCTGAGAGAAGTATGTTTGTTAGGAAAGCACAATTTAGTAAAACAGAGCATTCACATCAGCAGCAGCCATTGCTGACATTGTTTTCCTCTGGGAAGAGCTGATAAAGTTGTATTGGCAGCACCAGGACCCAAAGCACTGTCTTCATCTCCAGTGACTGTGAAGGACAAACTCAGGATGCCTAACAGCAGCATAGGGTATGCTTTTCAACTTGTAATAAGTTTTCTGATAAGCTCTTAACAAAAATAATGGAAGCTCATTCTTTGAGCTTCATTAGCATTACCTGAGTGATAAATCCTTTGCTTCAGCAAGTTCTCCTCAATTTCCCCATAATTATATGGGAAAAACCTCAGAGAGAGAGCGCTTAGGCTCTCCTTCCTTCTCCCAGTGTGGGTAAAATGCTGATTACAGAAAAAATGGTGGTGCTCTGCCTGGAGGTTTTGGGTGTTACCTGTGTTGCAGACCTGAGGATAAAGGTCTTGGTGCACGGACTCTGCCATTGTCTCGTCTCAGCTGACAGCCACCCGAAGAGTGCTGGCTGCCTCCTTCCATCATGGGGGTGGTGGTGTTAGCAAAAGGGGAGCCTGTGTACAGCAGAGTCTGCCAACACAGAGAGCCATGACGTGGGCGATAATACTGCATTATGCATTTGAGATAATGCATTTGTAGGGTGAATGCATCAAAAACAGTACCATAGGTCATGCATGCACTCTTTTTGTTCCATGGAAACTTAAACCCACTCATTTTATGAGATTAGCTGTGCTGCCTCTCAAGATAAACCTAAAAGATGCATTCAGATTATCACCCTATTGAACCCGGGAAGCCTGAGGCTGACACGTCTTCATCTTGTTGCAATGCTCAGGGCAGCCAGTTGTGGGTCTGGATCCCATTTTAATAAGGGCTTTACAAATATAGAAGAAAGAGCTTCTTAATATGAAGCTAAGATGGATGCCAGCTGAGCATGAGTGAGAAGGTATGGCCTAGCTTTGTAAGCAATCATAATAACAATGCCACTTTTTTTCTTTTTTGTTGGCAAAAGACAGCTTAAGGAAGTATTTGAAGGATGATAATGAAGAAAGTATAAATCTGCACTATAATTACAAGCATGCAACATGAAACCACAGTACTGCTTCATTCTTGTGGTTTGAGTTTTCCAGTCTCTGGGAAAGACATGGCTTTGTTTTGTCCAGAGCTTTCCTAAAATCAGAGACCGTGTTCCAGTGTTCCAGACATGGTGGTCAGCAATCGGTGTTTCAGCAGAGGGATCGCTGATGTGAGAGGGCTGCTTTGTGATAAAAACTGGTCCATCTTTTGCTTATGCAGTGGTTCATGACTGGTTCTGTAGTTATCTGGGGTTTCAACCTGGCTGGAAGCCCATTGACTGCAGCAGATTGGGATTAGAGCCTGAGTCTGTTCTCAGGAATAACACATGAAAAGTGTGAAAGATAAGAAGGAGATAAGATAAAGCAGCCCATTACTCAGGGTAGTTTCCCAATGGATAAACACTGAGTTCAGAAGAATTCAAAGGGAAAAAAAGTCCAAATCTTTTTGATGGGGGGAAAAGGTCTCAGGGAAGAAAATAGGTTTGCATGGGAAAGACAGGACCTAAAAGCAGAAAAATTGTCAGCATTTTTTTCCTCTTTTAAGCCTAGCTCTTTAGTTTTGCTAGAAGCTTGGGTTTTCTTCATTTGTTTTCCTTTTTTTCCCCCTTTTTTTGAATCAGATGACATGCACATGGGTAGGTTTCACTGGAAATAAAATTCTAGAAAAAAATTAAATTACTTAGACTTACTGGTTTGCAGAAGGCAGTAAAAAGTGTCTAAACGCCAAATATGCCAATAATAGCAGTAACAGAATGAAATGTCTAACAGAAAACTTCTAATCTTGCTTGAATATCTCACATCACCAAGTTTACCAAGCTGTCACAAAATTAATTGTGTCTTGGTAATTTAGTGGAAGCAATAACAGTGTTCTGCAGGAAACCTTGTGGTGTGCCAGCCACAGTGCTGCAGATTTGAGACTGCCTGGTCCATGTCTGGTGCATTCGTAGACTTCTTGAACATAGCTATTCCATGAGCTCATTTTTTAAGAATGACCTTTAAGAGTATTTTTAATTGTTGCAAATATTAGAAGCCTATTTTTTACAAAATTGCGTATTGTGTGACTGTGGGGATTGCCTTGGTCTAGAAGCAACATGAGCTTTTATTCTGAGCTGAAGCCACTCCAGAAAAGTTAGTACAGCTTTGACCTGCATAAGTATATGGGAGGTTGACCTTCAACATATCTTCTGTCTTTGATTGCAAGACATTTTATAATCTGTATTAACAGTCCTGCCTCTTTATGCTCAGGGTTGGTTTTACATTCTGACTGATGGAATTTGGAGGTCTCATTGCTGTTCTGTGAGTTTGCCTGAGCCTGCTTGGCTGAGACTCCATCTGGGTGGAGTAGGACAGAATTTTATCTTCATGTTCCTTGTCGCTTCCAGACAGGAAAGAGTTCTTGTGTGGTTGTACTGTTTTTGGTTGTTGGTAGGAGCCATGGAACACATTTTCTATGATCTGCCATCCAAGCATGTAAGGGCTGAACACTTCATGTCACTGGCTTCAGAATAGAAATGAGAAGATGTTTTCTGGCAGCAAAGCAGTGAGACCCTTAAAGAACAGTGAGACTTCTGGAGAAGAGATAAATAAACTGAATCTTGTTTTAGTTTGGCATGTTTTAAATTAGGATACAAACCCCAATTATTTTTATTTAAAACTTACTGAAGTTTCAAATTTTTCGGTTTGCAGCTTCAACAAATAGGAAATTCTTTATTTTGCAAGGATAGAAACACATTGATAGCTTATCAATATTACTTCATAGAACTGAACGACTGCCCTGGATATTCTTATTTTTCAGAATCACTTCTGTGAGAAGCTGTACATCAGGAAATAATACTTTGCAAAGCTGAAGACACAAGCTTGGCTTTCTGCTCTTCTTTTATCTGAAGTGTTTGATTTTGTTTTGTCATTCTCTTCAGCTTCATTTATGTAATTTTCCCTTACCACGCTTCACAGATTTGGTTGTTCATGTCTTTTAAAGTGTGTAAACAGAGATGGAAGGGCTGCGTTCCAGTTGCTAGTTTCATTTCTCAAAATGTGCAATGGTAGCTGAGAATCCCAAAGGATATAACTGAAATCAAACTTCTCAAATAATTGTAAGTAATTTCTATCTTATTGTTTGACATTTGTGTGTCTATATTGGTAGATATGCGTTTTGTGGTGTCAAGTCGCTGGCACGGTGCCCTGAAGAAAATAAAATAAATTAATAAATGGATTTCTGTCAAAGTAATAATAAAAATTATCCCCCCCCCAATATTAAATTAAACGTCTGGAGATCTTTATTAAAATGAAATTATATTCTAATACATGACAGTTCTCCACTTCCTCCCAAACCTGGAATGTAAGTTGCCTTGGTCACGGAAATTTCCTGTCTTAGCAATCTAGATAGTGATGAGATAGCGATTCCTAAAAAGATTTTATGATGCAGTGCAAGTGCAAATAAAGTTCAGTTATTTATTTATGGGTGTCGTGGTTTGAGGTGGAAGTGAAGTTTTTTTAAGGAAACCCAGGTCAAACCAATCAGTGGCCAGGTTGGATATTGGCATCTGTGGTGGCCACTGAGAGTTTGGACACGCCTCTGAGGACACAAGGGGTTAAAAGCCAGGTCTCCCGAGGCACTTCCTCTTTTTTTTCCTGGCCCTGCTTCGGCAGAGGAGCATACTCCTCTTCCCCCGCTCAGTGTGGCAGGCTGGGCGGGGGGAGGGGAGCCAGGTAGGCCCAGGCCC